>JACEFO010000740.1:0-482747 GCA_015342445.1 Digitaria exilis | reverse complement strand
CTCCTGTTGGTGTTGTACGTTTTCCTACTTTGGGAAATGTGAATATTCCACGATCCTGGTAATGACGAAGGTATCTGTACATTCTGGGCGTGTTTAGTTCGTACAAGTACTTTTTACTTCCTATTCATCCCCCCTCACAGGACACATCTCCAAAAATTCATTTTCTACCTTTTCTATTCATCTCCCTCACATAACACGCATTCCAGAAAAAAATTCCCACCCTCAACTAAACACCCCAAAAAGTACTTGTTGAGTATAACATTCTCCGAACTGATGAACAGCGCAGAATTGAGACACCCCTGAATCGAGTCTTCTCTACTTGGAATTTGCAGGATTTCATTGCTGTAGTAGTTTCATCGCAATTCGCTGTATGATCTTGCAAAATTATTGTCCTTTGTTTCTTTCAAAATGTTATACTCAACAAGCAAAGTATACCACCCCTTGGGATCAATTCTTTTTATAATAAATTATTATACTTCGAACAATATCCAAAGTAAATACCCATGCTAATCATCTCCTTTTCTCTTAATAATACAAACATACACAATTTTTATGTGTGTTCAAGAAAAGAAAAAGAAATTTAGCCATCTCACCTAATGATCACCACTGGTTTATATTTGTTCTAGGTAAGATGTATTTCTTTTTGGTAAAATGAACCAAATCTCTGCCCTTCAGATAGTTTTTTAGGTGTATCTGCCTGCTAAAATATTAGCTTAGCCCCATTTGCAGCACCTAGAAGTAAAGTTTAGTCTGGACTAAACATTAATAGGTGACTAAAATTAGTTCATATCATGTTTGGATCCTAGGACTAAAAGTAGCTAGGAGAAATAAATAGTCCAATTTACCCTTCCTTTTTTTTTGCATATGTACAAAAATATAAAGTGAAACGGTGTTGTGGTCATTGCTCATGTGGTTGGCTCTTAAGTCCCAACTAGGTGAGTCTAGTGAGAGTACTATATACAACGGGTGGTTATTCGTGGGTCTATACCTAATGTCCAAAGCCAGGATGACTTGTTTGTACAAATTTTGAATCCCAGAGTGAATTGGGGCGGTGGGAGTAATCTTTAGTTGGGGTACAACTAAATTTTAGTCTAACTTTTAGTCTTCCCCTCTGGATCACCTAATGAACTAAAATGTAGGTGTTAAAGTTTAGTCCATGGATGTAAATGGAGCCTTAGGTCACATTGGTAACCTAATACAGAGATAGTGCAACCCTGACTAAAGTTGTCAAAAACACAATTGGAAGCTAGTTGGCTTCAAGGAAGAAAGACGATCGAGCCAAAGGAAATGACACTCTGAATATGAGGAAGAACTAAAAGAGCAGGGGAAGGGGATGTATCTAGATTGTAGACGGCGTCTTTGGGTTGGCAGGCACGGACTCTAAAGTGATGGCCATTGTTATAAAAACGTGGCTGCTTCTACATACTCGATAAAGGACGCATGCATGCATGCATTGTCATAGATAATCCAAGCGTGCAACTTTGCCATGATCCTTGATTCCTTGTATAGTCCCTATGTTATATACTAGTACTACTTGTACGTACGAAAAGGTTTGGGACTAGTCAACAGCGAATAATTATAAGCAGCCTCCCCAAAAGAGGCAAAGAAAACAGCAGCGGCAGCTGCGCCCACGGGGCCGGCTCGGCTTGGCTTGCAACTGACTGCGGCATATCAGGTGTCCGTGCCTGTCACCACCACGCCACGCACGTCCCCTCCCCTCGACGCCGTCAGATACCTCGCCGCAATCCTCCATATGGATCGATGACTTGCCAGGCCCGGCCGGATAAATTAAACAAACAAGAGCAGAGCACGAGGGGAGGGGAGGCCGTACGCGGCGGCGTTGGCGCTTGGCTCGCCGACCGCGCTCTCCAAGCGGCTAAGCAACCGCCCGCCGCTGGTTGACTCTGCCCCCGCCGCGAGGCGAATACGACGTCCGCCCAGCACCCGGTTTGCACTGTACATGCTTCGTTTGTTCCTTGTTCCTTCCGTCCCACCCCACTGACCTGCTGGAACATGTCAACCACAGCACGGGGCAACTTTTTCTTTTTCTTTTTTTGAAGGAAAGAAGAAAAAAAAACAACAACGACAAAGGCAACTTGCTCATCACAAACTCTACGACGACCTGTCGTCGTCATCTCCAGGCTAGCGTCTCGTCACAGTTGCTACGCCCCCCAAACACCAAGCCAAATCCGTGTTCCCTTTCTAGAAAATCATCTTCAATCGCTAAGGCGAGGAGGTACCTATAAATACGCGAGCTCCCGTACCCTCGCAACAACTTGCTCCATATCCTAGTCGTATCGTACCTTAGCCATCGCCGACCAACACCACAGGAAGCAAGCAACAGTCACCGAGCCGGCACCAGCAGCACCACCGCCCAGCCATGGATTATTTCAAGAGCGCAGCCGCTGAGCCACCGGACTCCACCGTCACCTTGTCGGAGCAGGAGAGCATCAGAGCGTCGTCGGAGCGTCCGTCCCCGCCGAAGCGTCCGGCGGGCCGGACAAAGTTCCAGGAGACGCGCCACCCGGTGTACCGCGGCGTGCGGCGGCGCGGGCGCGCGGGGCGGTGGGTGTGCGAGGTGCGCGTGCCGGGGAGCGGCGGGGAGCGCCTCTGGGTGGGCACCTTCGACACCGCCGAGGCCGCCGCGCGGGCACACGACGCCGCCATGCTCGCGCTCTGCGGCGCGTCCGCGGCGAGCCTCAACTTCGCCGACTCGGCGTGGCTCCTCGACGTCGTCGCCCCGGCGTCCAACGCCGCCTACGACCTCCCCGCCGTCCAGCGCGCCGCCACCGAGGCCGTCGCGGCCTTCCTCCGCCGCCACGGCCACGGCGGCGACGCGACGGGAGACGCACCGCAGCCACCTACGAACAATGCCGTGGAAGCTTCTGGAACGCCGGCGACGACGGTTGGGTCGTCGGTGGTTGACAATGGCGGCGGCGGCGGCATGGTGGAGCTGGACGCGTTCGGCGGCATGGACGTTGGTTCCTATTCCTACTACGCGAGCCTCGCGCAGGGGTTGCTCATCGACCCGCCGCCGCCGAGCGCCGTGGAGTGCCCGGAGGAGCACGACGACGACGAGTGCGAAGTGGAGCTCTGGAGCTAGGCGGCCAGCTCCCCCGTCTAGTAGGAGTAGAACAGAGGATCGTAGCGCCCCCACGACAGACGAGTCAAACAAACAACCATTTCCTGCATTCATTCTGGGTTTCAATGGAGCTGGAATGTACTGCATTTCTTCAGATTCTGGGTTTCTCCATCCTTGATGAATTGAATTTAATTGAATCGATCAGGTTTTGTTAAGCCGTTATACTTGGGTTGGGGCCCAAATTTGAAGAAATTAAACCATGCCCTGACGAATGAACTCTCCTACAGGCAGTCCGTCCTTCATACAATCCTAGTGCTACTTGAGGAGTAGAAAAGAAAAGACGGCAAACATACAGTAGATGTTATCCAGCAAAAAACAAGAGTTCGGAGGATTGCATTTGGACCACTAGTACAGATGCATGGATCAAAAAAGGTCAAACGGATCTACGTGTCTACAAGAGAATGAACACAAGAGCAGCTATACTGTATCACATGTTTTATCACAAAAGCGACAGACAGCAACGGGTGAATCAACGCGATGCAATGCAACTACTACTAGTGTTGCATCCGTGCGAGGCGACCACTTGCATTAGTAGGCTGGGACTGGGAGTCGCCACACACATGCAATGCAAGTGGGAGCCCGTGGAGACGTGGCCGCGCGCGGCTCCACTCGAGACTCCATCAGGTCCACGGCGACGGTGGCGGCGGCGCGGCGTTCTTGGGTCGTCGGACGCGCAACCAAGCAAGAGCTCCCGCATCGGAGCCGGCGAAGAAACGTTTGGGTGGCCGAGGAGGAAAAGGAGGTGTTTTTTTTTTTTTTTTTTGGGGGGGGGGGGGGGGGTTGTTCGGCGCCGGACGTGACAGAGAGGCCGACGTCAGCTTGTGTCATCATACCCCATACAATACGTTCCTTGCTTGCTTCCTCTCGATGCAACCCGTCGAATCCAACACGGAGAAGCTCTCGTCACGTCTTGCCCGTCGTTATCTTAAGCCCGAAGTCAGGAGCTTCAAACACTCGTTCAGTCGCTCGGGGGTATGGGCACCTGGAAAAGGTGCTCCATGTCGGCTTCCGCCGCTAGATTCCATAGCTTCACTATTCACTTAGGGTGCGATTAGTTTTAAAAAAAATTCCTCGAAAAATCATTATTCATATAATTTTTTTTCTTCTATTCATCATATCCCTCATACTCACATAACACTATCCATCTATAATGTTTTTTCTACCGTGTTTTTTGAGAATCTTTCTCAATCTAAACACACCCATTAAATTAAAGATCGTGATTTTTTTAGCGTCAACTAGAGGAGAGCATCCTCACCTGAATTTCATTCATGGGCTTTGGGTAAGCCAAATGCTAGTACATTTAATATTGAGTTAATTGCACCCACCATACAACAACTTGTCACGTGCGTGCAAATAGGTCTACTAACTTGTAAGATGCTTAAGTTAGTGCAACAACTTGATATGTTGGTGCGGATTGGTCCAATAACTTGTAAAATGCTCAACTTAGTGCAACAACTTGACAAATTAGTGCATGCAGAGTCCAAATGTTATGTTGACTTTATTTGTCCACGACAAACAACAAATACACGGTATATTTGCATGAAAAAGTTCACCATAGCGTGTCCATTTATATTCACGTTATAGGATAAATTTATCCAAGATAAGAACCTTTATTATAAACTAAAAATATACTCTTGTTAGAAAATAAGAGATAATTTGTTTTGTCCATATAAATACAATTATTTTCTTTTAATTCTGACAGACAATTTCTATGAAACAATATAAGCTTGATTTACGCCTATTTATGTGATTTAAGTTTACATAAAGAAAATTTTCCTTTAATTTGAACTATAATTTTTAATAAATTAAAGCCATTGGTTAATTCACTAAGGCTATATTTATATCATGTAAGTAGATTTATATCAATCATTTGGTGTTTTATTAATATTTTAAAATAAATTAATTCTATTGTGGTAAGATGAAAATATAAAATATGGTAATATGAAAAATTATAATAACGTTTAGATTGTATATGCACCAATTTGCCGAGTTATTGCACTAACTTGAGCATTTCACAAGTTGATAGACCGATGTGCACCCATCTGACAAGTTGTCGCACTAAATTGAGCATTTTGCAACTTGCTGGACCAATCTGCACCCACCTGACAAGTTGTTGTATGGTGGGTGCAATTTACTCTTTAATATTTTTATAACATAAAAAAATCAGGGTCGCAACAACAGCAACAACAAACTAACCCTGATTTTGAACAAGTTGAAGATAAGCACCAATGATCGACAAAGCGTCATCACCAACCAGCACGCTTGCCTTCGGGCCCCGGAGGTACTAGAAAAATAGGCGCGGCCTTGCCGCTCCATTACCAAGGTATCTTGCCTTATTTGTACCGGTGTGTATATCAAATAATAAACTTAAGTCTAAATTTTGAGCTATGGAGCTTATAGAATCTTTACAAAGTCAATAACACATGTATTGCCTTTTTTTAATTTGGCAAAAATGACTACAATTTGAGTTACGAGTATTTGATTACGATTTGTAATATACTGCAATGTAATGCTAAAACAAAAAAAAATTGTAGATACTGCAAGAATTACTTTAGCATTCCACAAATGAAATGAAGTCTAGGTGCTTAGAAATGAAATGGTAGGATGCAAATATTTAACGGAGGCTACTACAGAGCAATACTTTGTCACATTCTAAATATTAGTTGAATGCTATCACATAAGTATTCCACCAATCATCTGCTCCCTCTTTCAAATTTAGGTCCTTTTGGCCTTTTAAGATTCATAGTTTTTTTTTCATCTAGATATACGCTAGGTCTATATTCATAGTAAAATATGTGATCTTAGACAAGTCAAAGCGACCTATAATTTAGAACAACGGAAGTAACATACTTACAGGATCTCAAAGCGACTTATTAGGAATATTGAGTAATCAATTCCATGATAGAAGACACTGCAGTCTCATTTTAAAGCAGAACGGGGAACTATAGATGAGTTAGAAATGAACGTCAGTCGTCCACGGGGATTGAAGTGAACGTCACCTGGTGCCTAGAAAGCCAATAGAAATGAGTTAGAAAATACTCACTCCACTCCAAATTATTAGTTATCCTGACTTTTTACCATATTCATTAAAGATACTATGAATTTTATATGTCTAGGTTCATAGAAGATGTCATGAACTATATCAAATAGCACTGTCCCAACTCTAAATGGTATGGCAACGCCATGCCCATACTCTAGTTTCTTATTAATAATTTCTCGGTGATATCTTTTCTTCCTCCATCCCAAACTACGAGTCGTTTGACTTTTTAGGCCCAAGTTTGATCGCTCGTCTTATTAAAAAAATTATACAAAATATCATATTTTTTTTGTTATGGCTTGCTTTACTAATAAACATTTTTGAAAAATGACTTGAATTTGAGTGTGTTTGCACAAATTTTTTAAATAAGATAAGCGGTTAAACTTGGACTAAAGAAGTTAAACGACTTGTAATTTGGGATGGAGAAAGTAATTCAGTTGTAGGACATGGAAAAAAAACAGAAGTTTAGTTTCCAGAATACTTCTCCAGAAATCAGTATTCATTAGATATTCATTATTCCTCCATCTCACAGAACACGCTTTTCAGAAAAGTTACTACAATGTGTTTGCCCACTTCTCCTCCAACTAAACTTCTTCAATTGTATGGTTGCAGATCTGCACTTAGGCTTCCTGCATGCAGCTTCAGGCACAAACCTCAACTAGTAAATCGTTTAAATGGATCACCTTTCTAAGCTGCTGTAATCATTTCACTGCTGAGCTGGATACCGGCTTCCTTGTTGCTGCAAATTAGCAAGCCCAAAATACGTCCCAGATGGACCCTTGGCCATCAGGGACGCATGCGTGCCCTGCTCCACAACGTTGCCTCTCTCAAGTACGGCGATCACGTCGCAATTCCGGATGGTACTGAGCCGGTGTGCCACCACCACGCTCGTCCTTCCGGCCATCATCCGGTCCAGCGCCTCCTGCACCATCTTCTCGGACGCGTTGTCTAGTGCACTTGTTGCCTCATCGAGGAGCAAAATGGCAGGGTTCTTGAGGATGGCACGGGCGATGGCAATGCGCTGCTTCTGCCCTCCGGACAGCTGAACGCCGCGGTCGCCGCACGGCGTGTCGTACCCATCCTTGAGGCTGGCAATGAAGCCATGCGCATTGGCGGACCTCGCTGCATCCTCGACCTCCGCCTCGCTCGCCGTCTTGGCGCCGTACATGATGTTGTCTCTGATGGTGCCAGAGAACAGTGTTGGCTCTTGACTTACCAGCCCGATATGGCGTCGCAGGGCTCGGAGATTGTATGTTTTGATGTCTCTACCATCAATCTCCACCACCCCGTCGAGCGGATCATAAAACCGCTCGATAAGTCCGATGATGGTTGACTTGCCAGAGCCACTCTGCCCAACTAGCGCCGTTGACTTGGCCGACATTAGGCTCAAGGAGAATCCTCTGAAGATGATCGCATCTGGCCTTGACGGGTAAGCAAAATCAACCCCAACAATTTCCACGCCACAAGTGGCCAGCTTCTCCGGCTTGTACCCTTGGGCATCGTCAGGGTCAATCTTGCTCTCGCGGTCGAGGATAGCGAACACCGAGGCGACGGCATCGGCACCCTTGGCGAGGTCTGCCGTCATGCTGAATGCGTCTGCAATGACACGCCCGGTGGTGACCAGAAGCATCGTGGTCTGGAAGACGGCCTCCCCGGTGATGCGTCGCTCGGCCATGAGCTTGCCGCCGTACCAAAAGCAGAGTGCCCACGAGAAGGACATGAGGCTCACTGAAGTGCCGAGGCCAAGGCCGGCAAGCCACGACTGACGCAGGCCTTCCTTGCGTGGCCCGTCCTGTGCTTGGGCGAAGAGGCGTAGGATGCGGTCCTGTGACGAGAAGGCGGTGATGGTGCGGAGGTTGGAGACGGCGTCGGCGACCAGCTTGCTGCTCTCGGATTGTGCCTGCACTGATCTCGCGGACATGCTCTTGAGCAAGGCGCGCCGGGCGTAGAGGCTAGCGCATATAAGCGGCTGTATTGCTATCGTGACGAGGGCCAAGCGCCAAGCGATGATGAGGCCCATTGTGAAGGCGACGAGCACCACAGAAACTGTCTGGATCAGCAGAGACATTCGGTCACCCACCAGTGATCTCACCTGCAATATATATATGTAAAATTAATGTTGTGATTAGGCGCGGGTGCGAGCGAGTTTTGCTGTGTGCTAGCTTACCATGTTGGCGTCCTTGGCAAGCCGTGAGCATATGGCGCCACTGGAATTCTCGTCGCGGTCGAACCACCCAACCTCAAATGTGAGGATTTTTGCAAGCATTTTCTCTCTGATTCTCTTGGTCAGGTGTTCCCCCATGGCACCCAAGCTATAATGTTGCACGATGTTGAGCAAGATCGAGAGCACCGTGAGCGCCAGGAAGACTAGCACATACATCCTTGTCTTGTCCTTGATCTCCCCATGGTCTGTCAAGTAGTAGATAGAGAACACGCCACCCACGCAGTAAGCGTAAGCAGGCTGGATGGCCCCACACAGGACAGCGCTTATGCTCCCCACCGCTCCATGCTTCCACTCTTGTGCGTTTAGGGGAACAACCTTGTCAAGGATGGCCGCTTGTTTGGAGCTTGACCTGCGAGGTAGCTGTCACCTTCCATGGAGCTCGATCTGCTAGGCGGCGAACAGGACATGATCCTGCTCGCTTTGCTGCTGCTGTATTGATCTTGTTGCACCAAGGAAGCAGCAGCAGGCGATGATGTAACAGGACAGATATCCTCACCAATCTCGTTGCCGGGACTGCTGCTGGAGTCTTGTGTGGTCTGCTGAAGACGAACGAGAGATGAGTACAGACCATTCTTGGCAATGAGCTCACTGTGGCAGCCCTGCTCCTGGACCGAACCAGATTCCATGACGGTTATGCTATCAGCATTCCGGATGGTGGACAGGCGATGCGCAACAATGATCACAGTCCGGCCCATGGAAGCCATGTCCAGCGCCTCCTGCACAACACGCTCAGACTCAGTGTCCAGCGCGCTCGTGGCTTCATCGAGGAGCAGGATCTTGGGTGACTTTAGGATCGCTCTGGCAATGGCAATCCGCTGCTTCTGCCCTCCAGACATTTGGACACCACGCTCACCCACCTGTAGTCATTTTAGACGTGGTTAGTGTGGACCACAAAGTTTAATAACATTAAAAAATCTATGCACTTGAATAACTAAACATACATACTATGAAGGACTGAAAAATTTCATGATAAACTGTGGTAGTATGTATAAGATTAGCATGAATGAAAAACGACAGTAAGGGCGTGTTTGCTTTGCATCCTAAACCTACCGCAACGCAAGTGTGGCACGCCGTAGTTCTGGCGAAGAAAATGATCGCCAAACTTTTGGCGAGCTCTGCTGGTGTAATACAATATGGAGACGCCAAAGAAAGTGTGGCACGCCAGACATTGGGCAGCAAAGCAAACAGCAGCAAAATTGAGGCGTGGCAAGCTGTGGCAAAGTCTGGTCATGAACCAAACATCCCCTAAATCACCTGCGTGTCATAGCCCTGTGGCAGCTGCGAGATGAAGTGGTGTGCGTTGGCCGCCTTGGCTGCAGCGACCACCTCCTCCAACGTAGCATCCTCCTTGCCGAACAGTATGTTCTCCCGTACCGAGGTGGCAAACATGGCGGGCTCCTGGGCGACGAGCCCCATCTGCGCGCGCAGCCATTTGAGACGCAGCCGCCGGATGTCGACGCCGTCAAGCAGCACCTCCCCGGCCGAGGGGTCGTAGAAGCGCTGCAGCAGCGATATCACCGTCGACTTCCCCGAGCCGCTGCTGCCAACCAGCGCCACCGTTCGGCCTGCTGCCACGCGCAGGCTGAAGCAGGTGAAGACAGGACTGGTGTTGGATCGTGACGGGTAGCCGAACTCGACGTTCCTGAACTCCATCTCCCGGCGACGTTGGCTAGCTCCTCGCCGGCGTCACTCTCTAAATCGATCTTGGGGACCCGCCGGATCATCTCCTGGATCCTATCCGCAGCCGCGGTCGCCTCCGACAAGTACTTGACGTTGGACAAAGCCGACCCCAGCGCCCTGCATGCAGCAAATTTAGTACATCTTAATTTGTGTCTGATCTGATGGATGACACGACGTACGGTATCTATGAATTAGTTAGCTAATTAATGATGACTACGTACACGCCGCCAAAGACAGTGAGGGATGCCACCATGAAGACGGTGCCGCCAGGGTAGCCGTGGTACATGACGAGGCGGCTGCCGTACCAGATGTTGAATGCATAGATGGCGAAGGAGATGCCGTTACTGCCGATCGCGACGCCCTTGGTGAGCCCCTGCTTGGTCCCCAGCCGTGCTGACTCCTCGAGCGCGGCGGAGAAGCGTGCCATGATGCTCGCCTCCGCCACGAACGAGTAGGCGGTGCGCACCGAAGACACGGCCTGCTCGGCAATGGCGCCTGGGCGTGTGTACTGCTCCCTGATCCGGCGCGCCAGGTCCGTGATGATCCGGCTGTACATGAACCCGGGGATGACGAGTAGCAGTAAGGAGGGCAGCGCCACGAGAGCGAGACGCCACAGCAACGCGAACCCAACAGCGTAGCTCCCGATGAACATGGTGACGTTCATCAGCAAGTTGGGGAGCTTCTCGCCAAGCGCGTCCTGCACCACCAGGCTGTCGTTGGACACGCTCGTGACCACCTCGGACGCCGACCCCGCCTTTAGGTCGAAGTACTCCACGTCTTGCCGGAGCACCGCCCGCAGGTACCGTGACCGCATCCGGGACGCCTGCCGCTCCGCCGTCCGCGCCCAGCAAAAGCCCTCTGCATTGAGTAAACATATGTATTACATATAAGAATCCACCATCGAGGACGATGTCCAGTGCGGTGGTTGGTGACTGTGGTGTGAGTGCTCACCTAGGAACGCCATGACCCATGAGGCACACGCCAATAAGACGATGATGATCACGTTCTGGTCCGGTCCAGGGGAGAGGATCATCAATCACAACTTTAAATTGGAAGAGTTCAAAGTCACGGATGGATGGATTAATCAGTCAGATATACGTACCGCATTGATCCTGGAGGCCAACTGCTTGAGGCGATCGGGACCACTGCCGAGGTCGTTTGCGATGCTGCAAGCGACGAGGAGCCGCAGGGGCATGGACATGCCATCGCCTATGGCACCTACCAGCCCCATCGTCATCAGCGCCACGTCTATCCCGTCTGCGTGTATCAACACCGACATCCCCATCGCCGGTGTGTCTTCTTTTCACCGGCACAATTATTGGATTCAGCGGGCACTAGTTGTGTCACACCTGGTTTTATAAACAACACCGAATGCACATCACATGTATGCTAGGATCTGTGTATGACAATATCCATACATGCAAGGATTAAAATGATAAGATGTTCATGTATGTTCCCTGATTCCAAATTAGCAAGAGATCAATATTAAACGTCTATAGTAACAAGATATACGGTGAACCATTGATTAACAAAATGTTTGGTCTGGAATACAATAAAAAGATAACACAGTGAACTGATGCTGCGATAGGGACTGAAAGACAAAAGTAGCATTTATACAGGACGCGTGGGATTTGTTTGTATACTATTCTCGGTCAATGGACTCATGGTCCAAAGGAAAATGATTTGCGGTCCACAGTGTACCAAGTCCACACGAAGGGTATGTTATGATCTAATCTGGACCATCGGTTTTGGATCTAAAGGTCACCAGGCCGTCTTCTTGCTCAGACATCGAACAACGACGGCCAGACAGCAGAACGCCATGGGCGTACGGGCTGGAGCTCCTGGAGAAATGGCAGATCGACCTACGCTCCATGGAAAACTACGGGAAGCAGCAAAACGGAACGCGTGCGAGATGGGGATCTCACCTAGGGTGTTTCGGAGGGCTACGGGCCTACGGCGGAGCGTATCAGATGCAGGTTGAAGAGAGCCGGAGCAGACTAGACGTTGTGTTCTTTGTCACGTCCAGCGGGAGTCGACGAGACACGAACGCCGGGGCTTCTTCAGGGATCTCCTGCGACCTAGATGAAATCGGTACATAGATTAGAGGGGCACGAGATGGACAGATATGATCGAGCAGCGGCATCGGACGAAAACTCACAGGACGAGGAGCGAGTGTTGTGTCCAAAAGCTGGACGAGTAGCGATGGCGGCGACGGCTCTCGTGCTTTGGTGATTCGATCAGTGGAGAGGAGGACTGCGGCGTCTCGCTTTAAAGAAAGGGTGAGATGCGAGAGGGACGGAATGACGGATCGCGCGAGAGAGGGACGGATCGAGCGCCAAGTACGATCCATGGTTTTGCGTCAGTGTCACGGTTACCACCAGATGGATAGGGGTGACAGGCGGGGCCCAGTGGCCATTGAGACAGAGAGAAGGCAAGCTGTTCAAATGTTGAGTCGGAATGAGTTTTATAGAATCAAGATTTTGACGAACTCAAATTCTACTCCAAGGCATAACAAAACCTATCGAATTTCAAAATACATTTTCAACCAATAAATTCCTATTGCAGATTATACTGCGCGAAAGCACAAACAAATAAATTATAGAACCTATATTGATGATCTATTTAGAAAATATTTCCCCCTATAATTAAGTGTTTTCTACAAACCAATCGTTGGAGATTATATATATATGTGAAAATTAATTATTTATAGCATTAATTGTTCACATCCTATAGAATTTTTTATTTTTGAGTTGTTGTTGTATGGACACCAACGGAATTGCCGAAACCTAGAATTAGGACTTGTTTAGATGGAGACCTGGCAGACAGCTTGCCGGCCAGGCAGCCATCTCAGCACCAGCGCCCAAAATCGGACGCCTGGGATTGCTGGTGCCTGTGCCAGGAAGCTCTGCCCAGGCCCAATCCAAACAGCCCCTTAATGCCTCCAATTCACCGAAGCCTGCAATTAATGCCTGCATGCGTAACCGTTTTGTTGATTCTCATTTATTCTCACATATATATTGCATGCATAATCAATGCCTGCATGCGTAACCGTTTTGCTGATTCTCATTTATTCTCACATATATATAGTGCATGCATAATCAATGCCTGCATGCGTAACCGTTTTGCTGATTCTCACTTATTCTCACATATACAGTGCATGCATAATCTGTTGCTGATTCCCTCTCATTCTCACATTAGTGCATGTGTACGCAAGTCTGTTGCTGATTCCCTTTCATTCTCACATAGTCACATAGTACATGCGTAATCCGTTTTTGTGTCGAACAACACCACTTTAGATCTTCGTCTTTTGCTACGCAGCCCAACGGAATCCTAGCTCAACACATTGTTCAATGCATCCATAATATTTACCGTCATTTACACCATCGAGAGGGTAAATATTTTCTAATCACATGGGAGCCCGCAAGGATATCAAGACTTAAAAAAAAAAACAGTCCCTCCGAAGAGTGAAATTCTAGATTTTTTTAGACAAATTAATAGTGTCATGAAAAGGCTCTCATGTCAACTAACCGAACTTTCATGAATTGAGCATAGCTCAGCTGGTTAGGGTCCTTGTGGTGGAACCTACCCACCGGGTTCGAGTCCTCGACTCGGCACAGGTGTTCATATTTTCCTAGATCTATTCCAGAATTTAACCGGTATTATTCTTTCAGTGGTAGGCGACGTTCTCGTCGATTGCGAGGCACCTGTGGTGACTTCGTCAGTCTCGAGATCAGCCGCTCAGTCTCTTGGAGGTGCTCATAGGGGTAGAGTTGCGTACATGTATTCATAGGCGTCAGTGCGTATATATGAGTATCTTCAATTGTATTGATTGTCAAAAAAAAACTAACTAAACGTTCTAAAATGGTGGCTATAAGTTAGTTTTGTCGTGCAAATCAGATCTAACTAGTTAATTAGACAAATAATTTCTACGATTGCACTCCTTTGTGGGATTTTTTGAAAACACTATAATTGCGCTCTTCATGGAATGTAGAGAGTATCAATCTATCCCAGAATAAGTTTATAGCAAATCTTAGACATTTTGGATATAGGGGCTAAACTAGTCAGCTAAAAATTTTAGATGGCTAAAATTTAGAGGTCCAAACAAAGCAGGGTTAAAGTTTAGTTTTAGCCCATCAAACATGCCCTTGTTGACCTAGCACTTAATCGGCTAATTTATAGTAAAAATTACTAACAAAATTGATCATCATAATAAATTAATCAGCAATGTTAATTATTGAGATTAATTAACCAAGTCCACTAACTTAATTATTTAGCTTTATTCATGTGGAGTAGCATTTGCACCTTATACGTGACACGCTTATAATAGTTGTGCAATGAATAACCATTTTATTACGCTACATAACCATTTTATTATAAAAGTACTAATGATAGTAACTATATGCCAATAATTAGCACAGCTATAGTCATTTTATAATTAGCACAACCACGATAAATTGATCATGTTATGGTCATTTATTGCGCATGCACAACAGACATAGCAGGGACTATGTGGTGTGGTCTGCAGTTGCAGTTGGAAAGCAACTTGTGCCTAATATAGTAGCATATATTGTTCATTTTATAATTGATGTCTCTATTAGTGAAAATATTTCTAGATTGTATCGTCGTGACTATGAACGAAGATCATGATCCCAAGATCACATTTTCTCCTAAAAACATATGTGTTCAAAGCTTGAAAATAATAGCCAGACAAATGATCAAATCATGACTGTCTGGGTAGCAACGACTATGTCGTATGGTCTGCAGTTGCAATAGCAGGGATCATATTGTCGTATAGGTTAGTTGTACTAGCCCACTTGTACGTACAGTTTCCCTTACAAAACGAGCGAGCCTGACTGACAATGGTAATGACGCCACCACCCACGCATTTGTCGATGCCTGTCTCGGCGAATATCCACATGAACGAGAAGGAGACTCAATCTATGCCATGAACTCAACGTCTCAGGCCCGTGCATGAATTTTAATTTTGCATTCTCTACCTATCTGTCGGCGCCTGATTTAGTCACACCGGCACTAACAAGTGATTGCGCTGCTAACCACTCGCTCTGATGGCGGATTTGGGGATTGCACTTGGGACGCAAGGGTTAATCCTAGTGCCGGCCACGCGGCCATACGTCCAACAGTCGTGCGTAGCACCGAGTTTCGTGTTGCTCGTAGTAGGGGAGTACAAGCAAGGTGGGAGAAGGAGAAGAACTCTCAAGTCCCTGGGTTGGTGATTGAGCTGAGTGCCAATATCGTGTGAATGGGCCAAGTGTTCGTGTGCTCTCTCGTTTCTGTGTGTGCGTGCTTACGTGCCCTTGTTGCATGGGCTTCCCTCCCCTTTTATAGACCAAGGGTGAGGGAGGACGTACATGTGTGATCGTGGTGCTGACGTTGCGAGATGCACTGTGCTGCCCACGTCGTGCACTATTCGAGCGGGAATCGCGCCTTCCAACTCCAGCTGACGGCATGGACATCGCCATCGTTGACTTGATGGTAGCCGACCGTTGCTTCGAGGGATATCGCTCGGGGGTGGTGATGGCACCGAGCCCTCCTTGTCGCTCTTTGTGGGTCCTTCCTCGAGGCCTATGGCGTACCCAGGACGGATAAGGTTGTGGAGTAGTTAGTACAGTGGCACTACCTGGCACAAACCCTGTCCGCACAGTGCCTGGCGCAGGGCCACAGTGCCGAGCGCAGACGGAGTCGACCGATGTCCCATCCGTAGCGTGGCGCAGTGAGGCGTGCGGTCGTGTCCTGCATTTAATGCCTTGCAGGGTCCTGGCGCAGGAGTCCTCGAGCCTAGCCAGCAGCCATAACCGCAGCGGGGCTCGAACATGACGGAGATCACCCTCGAACGAGAAGGAAGTTCCCCCGATTGCGGGGGCGACGTCGTAGTGGGTTCCTGTTGGGCTGCTAAACTTCAGGCCTACTTTAGCCGTGGACGCGGCCCACCAGCTAAGCTATCTTGGGTCACATCTGGGGTACCCTTAGTTTTGGTACCCGATATTATTCGCACTAGCTAGTATGTTCTTGCATTAGATTAACCCTGCCTGGGTTAGTGGATTGGAGAGACGTCTTTGTGTGCCCTCTCAAGCTTTGTCCATATTTTTAAGAACTTATTTACGCTCTTAGTTTTTATCTCCAAATAATTGTTGCACTCTTGCCTTAGACAAGTTTTCTCAAATTTCCGTCACACAGAGGAGATTTTAACAAAGTATAATATGTCAGAAATTAAAGGCTCCCTACTCGAAAGCTAATGATAACCATCCGCCATCTGGCACTGCATTAATGAAAATTACACACCCAAATTTATAAGAACTTTTTACTTCAAGAAAAACTCAAGAATTTTTTCACAATTTAACTTGATATAACACAAAAGAACTATACTTAAGTGGCTACCCTACCATAACATCACTACACTATATGACAACCTTGTCATATCCTCACCTATGACTCATATAACACTCTATGTTATGACATACATGAGTGGGTGGAGGACACCCCTATTTATAGGAGATCGTAGCTCATGTAACGATGCCATATGTCCATCTTCTATAATATTCTCTACAAAATATCTAACACTAGAATATTCTCAACCTTATCTACTTCTCGATATTTCTACCCTACCAAAAATATATAGCTTTAAAGTCTTCCATATTTGTCATGAAGCATGATAACTATAAATCTTGCAAACTCTTAAATATTCTAGAAGTTTTTACTTTGTCATGATTCTTATCATCATGCATCGCAAAGTTCTCGTAACTTCCATAGCCTTGTAGAATGTTCCAAGTATACATTGCATATTCTCAACATAGCATAAGCACTCAAACAATTTTCTCTCTCTTGATAACCTTTGCTAACGCCACCATTAACATTACATGTCATACAGTGCACGCACCTATGTTGTGCCAAAGTGTACAGCGGGACAAAATGTGCGTCGTGCATGAGCACGCATGCAATGGCAGGACCGGACCAATCAAATAGTATGTAGCATAAAAAAAAATGAATCTATCTCTTACAAGTATAAGTTGTACTAGCATACGTCGTGTATCACTTATTTTGTAATATATTTTTTTGTAACTTGCACTAGTTATTATGTTTAGCTGTAACACACAGATTCTTCGAACCTGACATGCATATGCCAAAATAACATTGTAACGTGTATCCTATAGGAAGCGGAATATGATCTGGCCGGGAGATAATTGCACATACAAGCATACAAGCACTGTAGTTGTCGCTAGTTTGCTCCGATCATGTCGTACGTAGTAGCCCACTTGTACAGTTTCCCTTAGAAAATGAGCGACCTTGGCAGGCAATGGTGCCACCACCATGCACGCATCTGCCGACGCACGTCGACGAATATTCACATTCAAGTGTTAGATAGACACGCCTATTAATTTTCTGCTCCAGTTAAACGATCATATCCAAATGATTCGCTTTTCTTTTTTTTACCAGAAATGCCGCTCAGCGTAGAAACATGAGAAATACGACCTATCGAAACGCGCATTAATAATTTTCTGCTTCTGTTGAACCATCCCATCGAAACGCTTTGGTTTTCTTTTTCACCAGAAAAGCCGCTCAGCGTAGAAACATGAGAACAATGGTCTAACGGGCAAGTGAGAGCAATACGACAATCATTTCAAGTGAGAGCAATACGACCTGAAATGATATGAGTATCAGGTTGCAATAATAAAAAGAATAATTAGTGCACTACAGCAGAGCAATACGACAGCCTGCGTCGGGCTAGTGAGAGGTCACGCAGGCCAGCTCTAAGACAAAAGGCCCGCAGCGACGACGCGGGAGCATTCTTCTCATGGGCCGGCTTGAGTGCGGAAAGGGCTGCAATTGGGTGGGGGCGCCGGGGTATTGAACTCACGAGCACACACATGAACAAAACAAGCCTGATCGAAACAAAGCCTTTCACGGTTCATCCAATCCAACGCCATGGCAAACACTCGCCGCCGTTACATTGCCCGACGACCAGCGACGGTCAACGGACGACGCCATTTTCTACAGCTACTTTTATTTTATTCCGGCAGCGGAGCACGGGACAGCCGTACGTCGGCGACCCCACCATAGACAACAAGCTTCAGAGGTTGAACATGACCTTGATGGCGTCACTGCCACGCGCACTAACCTCAAAGGCCTCCTCGACCTCCCTCTGCGAGAAGCCAAACCTGTGGGTGATGAGCGGCTTCACATCCACCTTGCCACTCCTCAGCAACTCAATGCACAGCGGCCACGTGTCCTTGTACCGGAACACCCCCACCACATCCACCTCTCTGATCGCCGCCGACGTGAGCGGCACCGTCATCTCGTTATGCCCCATCCCGACAAGGCACACCTTCCCTCCGGCCCTCGTCGCCTCCAGCGCCGTCGCCACCGTCTTGCTAAACCCAGCGCAATCCAGCGTCACGTCGATCTGGGCCCCACCAAGCGCCGCCCTGATCCTCTCCACCTCGCCGGCGACGTCCTCGGCGCGCGTGGACACGCGCACCGCCGCGTCGGCGCCGAGCGACCTCGCCACGGCGAGGCGGTGCTCGTCGACGTCGACGATGGCGACGCGGGGGGCTCCGAGGGCGCGCGCGGCGAGGAGGGCGACGAGGCCGATGGGCCCCGCGCCGATGACGAGCACGGCGGTCGTCTCCGGCGAGACCCCGGCGCGGCGGCAGGCGTGGACGCCGACGCTGAGGGGCTCGCACATGGCGCCTTCCTCGAGGGACACGTTGTCGGGGAGCTTGAAGCAGAGGTCGGCCGGGTGGACGATCTGGTTGGCGAGGGAGCCGTGGATTGGCGGCGTCGCGAAGAACTTCATGTCGTCGCAGAGGTTGTAGCGCCCGCCGCGGCAGTGGCGGCAGCGCCAGCAGCTGATGCCTGGCTCCAGCGCCACGCGGTCGCCGGCTGACAGGTGCTTCACCTCTGTGCCAACCTCCTCGATCACACCTGCGCACTCGTGGCCGATCACCATGGGTTCCTTCACCACGAAGTGCGCGATGCGCATCTCCTGAAAAAAGAAATAGTTCAGTTCATTCGTTCAGGAATAAGAACAGAACGGGATGAAGTGATGAACAGATTGAAGGAGAAGAAGATTAAAGACGACGAAGGAAGGTAGGAACGAACCCTGAGGTAGTGCACGTCGCTGCCGCAGATGCCCACCGCCTTCATCCGCACCCGGACGTCATGCGGGCCTGAAAACGTACACAAAAAAAGGCTTCAACGTCACCATTTCTACTCAATGAATCTGTACTAATTGCGTACCGATCGACATGGATTCAGAATTGGAGTGCTATCCGCCTGGCACAGTAGCCAAATCAGCCAGTGATTTCACTGATGAGACTATAGCTAGCCGTGCAATTCTCTCTCCTTTTTATCACGGATTTTGCTGGCATGAAAAGAAGAACCCTGACACCTAACAATTCCTAAAGGGTGTAAAACAACAAGGCGCATCCAGATCGTCGGTCGATTTTAGATTCCTGACTACCACCACATCTGCATAACAATTCCTAATGCTGGGGACATACGTTCCGCACGTGCAAACAGTACAAGATAATGTTAAAAAAAAAGGCTGAAAATTGTCAGAGAGCTACAAAATTTGTGCACTGCAGGGTACCGATTTTCAGGAGAACCTATCGATTTCCCAAACAAAAGAAGTACTATACTATTGGGCAGTAAAATCCTAGTTGAAGAGAGCAAACAACACGGAGAGAGGGAAAGAGAGGCATCGGCGGATCGGCCGCATCGCGTACCTAGGGGCGGAAGCTTGAAGGGCATGATCTTGAGGGTGTTCTTGGCGACGAGCCACGCGGCCATGTTGTCCTCCACCTCGCCGGCCGCCGCGGCGTCGCTGCTCCCTTGCCCTCCCTTCCCCATCTCCTACTGTGACAGACAGCCACTGAACAGAACTCTAGGTGAGCAGTGGATGATGAGGAGCAGGTGGGCGATGCGACGGATTTATAGCGGCGCCGATGCGGACGCGGCCGCAGACGGCAGCTCTAGGCGTCTGTAGCGGCAAGCACAAGAGTCCACGCCGCGGCCTGCGGTGTCATGCTTATCTGTTTGGACACCGCAGAACGGCGTGGAAAGGGACACTGATCATCTTTGGCTTGGCCTGCCCTCCCCTCACGCACGCAGCCGCTCTCGTCTCGTCGCCGCCACTCCACCACCGTGGGTGGGGGTGTTTGTTGCTGTGGCCGCGCCGCTCACGGATTAGCTTTGTATTGCTGTATCCCCCATCACGTCAGGGAGACGGTGACCGGCGATAGTAGCAGCCTGGTGACGAACAGGCCGCGTGATCCATGAGCTTTCATTTTTTTTAACAAATAAAAAAAGCATAGGAATTTCATTTTTTTAAAGAATAAAGAATGTTTTAGTTTTTTTTTAGAAACATAAAGAATGTTTTAGGTGAAAGCATGACGCAGGCCTCAACTTTGAATAGGAAGCACTGTCAGTGTCTGCTACCGAACAAGACAGGTGGTGGTTATCATTAGATTGGGCCGTAATCAAGGTCTGTGGGCTGAAACATGGGCCACGAAACGAAAAAAGCCTGCTTCTCTGGTATGGTGGTTAGGCAGAGAGAGAGAGAGAGAGATTTGACAGCCTCCCAACCTCCGGAGGTTGTTGGGCCGATTGCTCGCGCGCTCGCGTAGGGACGAAGAGAGAGGCCCATGTTCTAAAAAAAACGAAGAAACAAGCCCATGTTCTAAAGAAACGAATTGACTGTGTGTGTATCGTCGTCGTTTCATTGTCATCACCACGCACCTATCTGTGATTGCCGTATACAAAACGGTCCTCCTCGGCCAGCGATCCCATCGCTTGCTTTGCTTGGCCGGGGGTAATACAACAAGCTACTAGTGGTACGAGTAGTAAGTAGACTAGTAGTTAATCGTTGACGACCGTGATAGACGGGGACTGGAAGTTACGGCGCCGCGGTAAAAGCTTTCCAGAAACGTACCCACCCACCCTACGGAACGGAGGCGCCGACATCCGTTGTGCGCCGCTGGGCTTGGCCCCCACGCACACATCCTTGCGTTGCGGACATCGAGAGAAAGCGCGTGGGATATTTCTTTTGGCGGCGGCTTGGGCGTCGACATCGTTGAACTGGTCAGTCCACATGGGCCCACCTCCACTCCACTTGTCAGAGCTGCCTTGCTCGCCTCGCCGATCAATCAAGATCAGAAAACTACCCTGCTGCCTTTTTCCAATTTTTTTTTTCTTTTCAACCATCGATCCTCTCGATCGACGACGATGACGATCTCCGACATCGATAGGCACCGCGAGTTGCACCGGGTCTCGACACCAATTCCGGTGGCCAGTAGGGCGGGCGGGCGGACGTGGAAGCAGGTATGAACGAGCGCATGCCAGTGTAGCAAGCAGCCACTCTTGGTGTCGGGTCAGCAGTCAACCCGGGGCATGCACATCTGGACACCGAAAACCCGGCTCTGTGTTGCGCCACCTCCGCTCTCTCCGTCTCCGGCGAACCGCCAGACGCTGAATGCTACTATAGTATACACAGCATAATCATAGACCGGCAGATTTATCTATGTATTAAACAAATTCCGATTCAGAATGTGTGGCATTCGACCAGGACGACATGGACGCCCCAACTGGCCCCGCCGCCGTCACTCGCACCCACACGTTGCAACGGCCGGCCGCGCGATCGGTGGAAGAAAGGGCGGCCCGGTCAATGCACTGAGGCTTGTTTTGTTCGCCAGTTTTCCAGTCACATCGAGTCACATCTTCTCTCATAGGTACGTTTACCAATGCACTATTTACACCTCCAACTTTCCCAACTTCACCAACCAAACAAGGCATGAGCCAGTGAGCCGAGGCGGCGCTCACGGCCGGCACATGGCGCCGTCACCTCAGCGATTTTCTCCGGTCCACGGCAACGCCGGCACGGCCGTTCGTCTCCTTTTCTTGCCCGCCTCACTCACGGGCTTCCTTCCTTCTCCTCCTCGTCACGCCACCGTAGCTGCATACTAGTAGTTTGTTTTTGGGCATTCACTCACCTCTCGTCGCGTGACATGGCACGCAACGCACGTCGCCGTGGGGACAACGTTGAAGCGGTCAGCGTGCGATCGCAACTGCCGCTGGTTGCTTTGCGTGGCCGATCCCATCCCATACCATGGAGACCGAGAGGTCGCTTTCCTTCCTTCCTCCAATCCACTGATAAGTGAGTGAGTGAGTGAGTGATAGAGCTCGCGTGCAGTGAAATGTGAATACGGTGAAACCGCCGCGCGCCGTAATTCCTGTGTACGGCTGGCCATGGGCCATGCCGGTCGGCCGCCGAACAAAACACGCCGCCCGGCTGGTCAGCGCCGGCACCGCAAGAGGTGGAAGGCATGTGGCCGTGAATTGTGCGAGACGGAGACATTCATAACCAATCAATCAGTAGAAAGATGAGGATAGCACTAATCCCTAATCACGCCACCGGCCAGTCAGTCAGCCCCGATGTCATTGACCCGACTGATCCTTCGAACCTGCTTTCATTTCCTTTCCTTGGTACGTTGCTGTCTGTCCGTCCGTCACTCTTTCCTCCTACTCTCTCTCTCTCTCTCTCTCTCTCTCTCTCTCTCTCTCTCTGCTACCTGAAGTTATCAAAAACAAAAAGGCTTTCCTTTCCTCGCCAGCAGCAGGCGCGCACCCCCCGTGTTGATCTCATCACCAGCTACCAACAGAGGACAAGCAGTGACCCGGCAAGGGGGGCCAAGCAGGCCGCGGCCGGCCGTCTGGCTCGCGCGCCACTGGGCGGCCCGGCCGTGCCGTCCCTGTTCCAGCGACCTCCTCCCATCCCATCCATGAGGCAACCATGCTCCTGCTCATCAACAAATACCTCAAGACCAACAAGACCCCGGAGCCCGCCGCCGGAGCCCCCCGCGACGACGACATGGCGCCAGTGGCGTCCTCCAACGCGCCCACCAACCGAGCTGACCACAACCACTACCTGTGCCTCCCCGGCTGCGTCCCGGCGCGCGCCAAGCGTGGCGGCGCCACCGCGGTCACCACCACCGCCACCACCACGGCGAGGGCGTCGCGGCACAACTTCGTCAAGTCGGCGGCGTCGGGGCTCCTCACCGGCGCCCAATTCACCAACCACGAGTCCCTCCCGTCGCCGCCCGACGCCTACGCCGAGTTCGCCGCCGCGTTCCCGCTCTACGCCTCCCCGGCGGCGCGCGCCGACGCCATCCGCGACGGCGAGTACCCTCACCTCCACCGCCACGTCTGCCTCGACTACACCGGCATCAACCTCTTCTCCCACGCCCAGATGAACTCCTCCCTCCCCTCCACCTCCTCCGCTCCCCCGCCGCAGCCTTCCACCTGGAAACCGCCATTCTTCGACATCGCGTACAAGTCCCCGAGCCTGCGCACGCAGGTGCAATGCGGCGATTCCGCCGCCGGAATCGGCCCCGCCGTGACGAAGCGCATCATGGCGTCGCTCAAGATCCCCGAGGACGAGTACACCATGGTGTGCACGGCCAACCGGACCACCGCGTTCCGCCTCCTCGCCGAGTCCTACTCCTTCACCTCCTCCGCCGGCGGGAAGCACCTCCTCCCCGTGTACGACTACGAGAGCGAGGCCGTGTCCGCCATGGCCGACGCCGCGCGCCGCCGCGGCGCAGAGGTCACCCACGCGACCTTCGCCTGGCCGAGCATGAGGATCCACGGCGCCGACCTCCGCAAGAAGCTCACCCGTGGCAGCCGCCGGCGAGGGGGACGGGGACTCTTCGTCTTCCCGCTGGCCTCACGCATGACCGGCGCAAGGTACCCGTACCTGTGGATGAGCGCGGCGCACGAGCAAGGCTGGCACGTGGCGCTCGACGCCTGCGCGCTGGGCACCAAGGACCTCGACACTCTGGGGCTCTCGCTCATCCGCCCCGACTTCATCGTCTGCAACTTCTTCAAGGTGTTCGGCGAGAACCCCTCGGGGTTCGCCGGGCTCTTCGTCAAGAAGTCCACCGGCCTCGCCGCGCTCGAGCGCTCCATCATCGCGAGAAGCATCGGCATCGTCACCATCGTGCCCGCTCGCCGCTGGTCCCTCCATGACGACTACTCCACCGAGCTCGAGCACTCACGCAGCTTCCCCATGGTTGCTGACGACGTCGACGTCGAGACCACCAGCTCCTTCTCCGGCCCGCTCAGCTCCACCGCCATCACCCGCAGCAGGACGCTGGACCTGGAGCCCGACGATGCCACGGAGATTCGCGAGATCGACGCGGCGGCGGAGAACGGCGGCTTCCACCCGGAGGAGGAGCCGAGAGCAGAGACGAACGGCGGCGGCCATGGAAATGAAACAGAGGAGGCCGCCATGGAGGTGGAGTGCAGGGGTCTGGACCACGCCGACGCGCTGGGGCTGATCGCCATCGGCAACCGGCTGCGATGCATCAGCAACTGGCTGGTAGTGGCCTTGCAGAAGCTCCGGCACCCGCACGGCGAGAACGGCCACCAGCTGGTGAGGCTGTACGGTCCACGTGTCAAGTTCGACAGGGGCCCGTCGATTGCCTTCAACGTGTTCGACTGGAAGGGTGAGAGGGTGGCGCCGGCGCTGGTGCAGAAGCTCGCCGACCGCCACAACATCTCCCTCACCATCGGATTCCTCCGCAACATCTGGTTCGCCGACAAGTACGAGGCCGACAGGGCCGCCGTGCTCGAGCTCAGGGCCACCGCCGGCGATGGCGTCGGCGGCGACGCCGTGGTCACGCCTGGCAAGAGGCGCAAGGACGCCGGCGCCGACGTGGGGATCCTCGTGGTGAACGCGTCGCTGGGGTTCCTGAGCAACTTCGACGACGCGTATAGGCTGTGGGCGTTCCTGGCAAAGTTCTTGGACGCCGACTTCGTCGAGAAGGAGAGGTGGAGGTACACCGCGCTCAACCAGAAGACGGTCGAGGTGTAGCGCAGCTTCAGCTCAGATTGGCACATTGGTATGGTACAGGTTCAGTTCACTGTAAAGCAGCAGCAGCATTCTTTTGGGATCAGCTCGGCAGTGTCTGTGTGTGTCGTGCTCTTCCTCCCAGCCATTCTTTCAGTGTAAACTGTAAGATGTATAGTGTAGAGATTGCTTTCCTAATAATAATATTATATTTGGATTATGGATTCATAAGTTCTGGACAAGCGCAATCGGAATTAAAAAGAAAAAGAAAAAGAGATCGAGGAAACCAGGGGATTTTAAAACAACCTGAAGATTTAGCTTCAGAGGGTAATCGTTTGCAGGTTGTCTGAACCTGGAATTCAAAGGATAATACATCAGACTGAAAAACTATTACAGTTAAAAAAAATGCCAATATTCTAGCAGCATTATTTTTCCATGCCCCCAACAATGTCGTCGGCTGCCCTATTTCCACAGAATGTACCATGTGGCAACAGGCTTGTGTCTTTGCTTGTCTCAAAAACTTTCGCTCCGTAACGGTGATGTCTAGTTACAAGCCAGCGATCAAATTAGACAGCTTAGAAAAAAAATAGGTGAACAAGGTACTTCTCAGCCTCTCAGGTGACTTGTTTAGAGGCCGTGCCTTAGCGCGTATTTCATTAAGAGGAAGAGAAATATATAGTCATCACAAACCCATCCCTGGTCATCTAGAGGGGATGACCGACAGGCAGAGCCAGCATAAGTGCTCACATCAATTATTATTAAAGAGAGAGTGTCTGGACCCAAATAAGCATTGCAACAGCAGCAAACCCCCAGTAGGACGAGCTGGTCCTTCTGCATAAACCTGAATACAATAATTGCATAAGATAGTTGACTGCTAAATGTTGCACTGGGAGAAAAGGCATATCATTAAAGTGTTAACAAATTGGTAATTTTGGGCGACAAACGGCGCTGTCTGTGCAAACAACAAGTAACACCCATACCATGATTTACTCTAACCGAACTCAACAAGGCAGCTGTTCCGGCATAGCATGCATTGCTCCAGTAAACTCCTTCAATGTCAGGATTACCACTTTCCTGTGTTTGTATTTCAGAACAAATGTTGACAATGACAGATTATTGGGTGAAACTGAAATAGAGCTAGTAAAATGATAAATGTCACATTGCAACTTTGGTTAGGTGGAGTGTGTTTTCTTTTCCTTTTTGGTAATGGAGTCTCAGGGGATAATAAAACCTCAAAAAATTGCATCAGCCATGTCTTGATGGACTTGCTTTTGTCCATCACTGTCTCGCTACCAACATCCAAGCTCCCAATTAGCTTGAGATCAATGTTGTACTATTGCAGCAAAGACACGACAAGTAAAGCTGAGATAGTTTTATCTTCGTGACCATTTCCACACCCTTTGTGACTACAGCGTTACATGAAAAACATAGGCCTTTGTGACAATTGTTTGCTATGCATATTAAGAGGGGAATTAAGAGCTATGCATATTACCTCATGGAGATTACATCTTCCACATCACAGCAGAAAGCCATGCAATCTGCCAATCTTGCCCAAGTGACAATTTGATCTGGTCCTGCATAAACATGAGCCATCGTCCTTGGTACATCTCTGTTGGGTCTCTGCGAGATTCCAACACGTGAGCGGACAATCCCAGGAGGATGCCAGTTTGATATCCACAGCACCACTGCCGAAACTCCAGCCATTGTCTAAGCATCTATGCCGAGATCAAATTTGACACAATAGTGTCATGTATGCAGCAGACAGTTTGGGCTGGCCTCGGTTGCGGATGAAGGAAGCTCAGTATAGAAATATTCAAATGGGCCGGCCCCCGTTCATTTGCTAGGAATCTCCATAGGTTTTCCTTCTTGCAAACTACTCCTGGGCGAAAGAAAACATCCACAAAATAGATCACGGATTCTGATTTAAAAAAAAATAGATCACGGATTCTAGTCTTTTTAGAACTTATCCTGAATTAAATCATGCCACCAAATACTGCACAAACATTAAGAACCCAACCTGCATACATTAATCTTGTATGAATAATTTTTCTTGTTTCAGGGCTTGACATTCATATAAAAGGTGACGACATTCCTGAACCAATGAAAAAACATGTTCGTTCCATAAAGATAATTCACTCGACAATACAGTACGGTTTTTTACGCAGTTCAAAGAATGCCATTGCATTTAAGCATATTTAGGTTGATGAATAAAACGCAATATTCCAATGTAAAGTTCCATTTATGGTTGCTTTTCTACATCATTTTAAGTGTCTGAGACACCCCCACTTAGACTGGCCTAAGGTGACATTCATTTAACTTAGCATAAAACATGTATGAAACTCCCACGGTAAAACATACAATGGATCAAATGTACCTTTGAGATATGATGTGGATGAACTGTCAATAGCTTGTTTGTCGACAATGATGATGTCTTCGGATATCCATCCTTTGTTGGAGGTATTGTCACGAGGGCTCACCTCTCATGATCTTCTCTTAGTTGAAAATTTTAAGATGAACTTCTGGTCGTCGATAGTACATTAGTACCAGAATGTTGGGTTTATTACGACAGTGGTCTGCTTTGTCAGTCGCTTACATTTGTGTTATGTGTGTTTTTGTGGTTGTGTTGTTGACCTTTTGTTTATCTATTGTTGTTTTTCAAACAATTTTGTTACTATTGTTTTTTTACTCGTCGTTTAGTATTAGGGTGCGTTTAGATCACCTAAGTTTCTTAAAAAAACACTATTGATCTAATTTTTTCCTATTTATTCAATCCTTCTCACTCACAGAACACGCTTCACAGCATGATTTGTAGTATTTTTTTTTATCTATTTTTTCCCCTAGACTATATATTTCACCCTTAATCCATGCCCCGGGCTGCCAAGGTCCCAACCAAAGCACGGTCGTCCACTGCGCAATGGACCCCTCATGCCATCTCTGTACGAGTGGGCCCAGATCACGGTTACAGGCAGGTGGTCCCCACCTTTCGCGTTGGATCCAGCTGGTCCAAACCTGGGGCCCAGCGCACCCCCGGGTCCCGCTCCGGATCCCCTGCTCCCGGCGCGCGGAGTCCCATACACGCTACACGGACCGTAGCATCCACTCATCCCGCGCCGCGTGTCCCCCGAATAGCCCGGTCCCTCCTACCCCGCCGCCTATGGGCCCCTGCCTCCACCCACCACAGCCCCACTTACTCCGCGCCGGGTCCACCTGTCATGTTGTTTAATCCCATCAATGGTCCAACCTGTCAGAAAGGATTTGGAGACGCTGGGAGGTCACGAGTCAGGCACACACACGGTGAGGATGCGAATCTTGAGGCCACGCCTGTGCTAATTGCTTGCCCTAATCTAATCCGCATGGCCGCTCGCTCCCCCATAATCCTCCACCTTAATTATTCGTGAATGCGTCGCTAATTTGACCCGGGTGAGTGGGGGGCCCGCGTGTCAGGAAGCTGGTGGGCAAGCGACAACGCGCCCTGGGCCGTCGGATGCGCGCCCGGCGCCCAGATTAATGCGGTGGGCCCACGTACAGGTCAGCCGGGTCCCCCACCACGACCTGGTTGAGCGGTGGCCCCGGACGTCATGGTCCCACCGCCAAGTGACACCGCCCGATAAATCTAGCTACCCTTCTCTTTCTCTCTCTCTCTCGTCTCGCTCGGCCCGACGACGCGCAGGCAGCGAGCCAAGTAAACCGCTCGAGGCAGGCGAGCGCGAGCGCGAGCGCGAGCCCCACCTCACGCGGGGGAGGAGGCGGGCAAGCGAGCGAGCAATTGCAAGCGCAATCCCACCAATCCGTCTCGTTTCTTCGATTCGCGCCATGGAGGCGCAGGCGGCGGACCGGGCGGAGGAGGGTGAGGCGGTTCGGCAGCAACAGCACGCGGCGGCGGCGGCGGGGATGGCGATGAGCGCGATCCCCATGCACGGGTTCATGGTGCCGAAGCCGGAGCCGGTGGAGTACTTTGGAGGGATGGCGATGGTGCGGAGCAAGCCGCCGGCTCGGAACCGTGACCGGCACACCAAGGTGGAGGGCCGCGGGCGGCGGATCCGGATGCCGGCGGCGTGCGCGGCGAGGATCTTCCAGCTGACGCGGGAGCTAGGCCACAAGTCGGACGGCGAGACCATCCGGTGGCTGCTGCAGCAGTCGGAGCCCGCCATCATCGCCGCCACCGGCACCGGCACGGTCCCCGCGATCGCCACCACCGTCGACGGCGTCATCCGCATCCCCACCCAGTCGTCCTCCTCCTCCAGCCCTTCCTCCCTCGCCATGGTCGAAGCCGAGGAGTCCTCCGCCAAGCGCCGCCGGAAGCTCCAGCCCACGCGCGCCGCCGCCGGGGTTTCCCCACTCGCCACCGCGCCGCCCACGGCCACGGCCTACTACCCGGTCATCGCCGACCCACTCCTGCAGGGCACCAGCGGCGGCGCGGCGGCCATCTCCGTCCCCAGCGGCCTCGCCCCCATCACCGCGTCGGGCGCCGCCGCGCAAGGGCTCGTCCCCGTCTTCGCGGTCCCGGCCGCCGGCAGCCCCGGCGGGGGCACCGTCGCAAACCGCATAATCCCGCAGGCCACCGCCGTGTGGATGGTCCCCCAGCCCGGCGCCGCGGCGGGTGGCGCTGCCGCGCAGCCCGCGCAGTTCTGGGCCATCCAGTCCGCGCCGCAGCTCATCAACCTCGGCGGCGGGCAGACCGCCGTGTTCCCGACGGCGGTGAACGTCGCCGACTACCAACAGCAGCAGCAACTTCCCACCATGTCGCACAACAGCAACTCCGAGCAGCAGCGCGGCAGCGGCCGGAGCGGCGGCGAGCACCCGGAGGAGGACGAGGACGACGACGACGAGGAGCCGGTGTCCGACTCCAGCCCGGAGGAGTGAGAGTAACACAGCACACGGCCACCGGCGTGCGCGACTGCGCGCGCGCCCAGAAAGTCCAACACCGAAAGCTTAGGTTCCTTTTGCTCTAATTTAATCTCGAGCCCTTTTGTCCCGAGCCTCCTCCTCCCTTTTGCAATCCTCCTGCTCTCCTTTTTCTTATGATGAACTAGTAATTACGCGGCGCTCAGCCGTGTGTTTCCGTGTTAGGCTCAGTGGTGGCCCACAGTGTTGTTAGTGGTAGAGAGAATGAGAAAGAGGTTGTAGAAGGAGAAGCATGTGTAATGCAAAATGAATGAGCAGCTGATTTATTGTCATTCAGTTAATTATTAACTACCCGTTCCTAATTTGCAACCATCTCTCTCTGTCGCCATTCTTGCTTCGTTGATGAGGAAGAGATGGGGTTTAGGAGGTGGTGGGGCCGTCGGAGCGCAGCACAGCACAGCACGCCGGTGAGCGAAGGCGAGGCGGAGCGGCGAGCACGTGCGTACGTGGGGGCAAAATTTAACGCACACGGCCGGGGGCGGTGGGGCCGTGAGCTGGTGGTGGTTCGGGCGGAAGCAAAGTGGTGGTGGGGTCAGAGCCCGCGGCGCTCCGTCGCCCCGGGTCCCCTCTCCTCCGGGCGGGCGAGAGAGATGGGTGGCGCCGGCTGCGGAGTGGGGACAGGCAGGCGGACAGCCAGCCAGCCCGTCACGTGACCGGTGGCGCGGGGCCCGCCTCTCGGTGCGGCCGCGTGGTGGGGGCCTTCGCGCGGCGAGGGAGGCCTCTCTCACGGCTGGTGGGCAGGGGACCCGGCACGTGTCGGGAGGCTGGTGGTGGGCGCGGACCGTGCCGTCCCCGCTGGGTGGTGGGGACCGGGTCACGGTGGGGCCCGAGGACGCGAGGGTGGTGGGCGTGGATGGGTCCCGCGAATATCCGCACGCCGGGATTCCGAAATCCAAATCCCGTTGCCGTTATTACGGTGCTGGGCAGTGGCGCTCGCCCGTTACGTAGCAGGCACGAGCAGTTTCCTCTCGATCACTTTTTTTTTTTTTTTGGAAATAAAAGATACCGTTAGTTGCGGGTCCAGATGATGCGGCTGCAGTTTACCGGTCAAAGAGAAGGAAAAGGCGTCGGCATTTGGCGCCTTTGTTTGCCGGCGGCAGCCGACATGCTCGTGGCGGGCTGCCGGCTCGCCGGACGAAAAGATGACTGAGGGGGCGCGGGATTACTGTAATAACCGCATCTTCGCCCTTTTTTTAAAAAACCTCCTCCACTCTCACTCACCAGTGCGTGTGATTGACAGGCAGTCTGCACGGAACCAACCACTAGTACGAGCAAGCAGTGCTCACTTCTAGCTCAGGGAAGAGGGAAAGGAAAGCGGGTGGCTTTCCTGTTGGCGAGTGGCCTTTTTGCGAGGTGAGTGAGGACGTCTGAGTTCAGCCACGAGGTCGCCACTAGCGATGAGTGCGTGCGCCTGCAGTCCAGGACAGTGGATGCTTCCTTCCTGCCCCGTTCCTCCCGTCGCATCCGGCCTTCGCCTTGCCTCCCTTATTGGGGCGTGTTTAGTTGATGAAAGGAAAAGTATTTTTTTTTGGAATGCGTGTTCTGTGGGGGATGAATCTCTGTGTTTGCTCCCTGGTGTAAATGTACGTACGTGAGTGTACTGCCGGCTACCATCTTGTGTACGCGAGTCTACCAGAGTACCAGACCGTCTTCCACCTAAAACCGTCAAAGCTGGGAGTGCTTGGCGCAAAGTCTGCACTACGATATGGTAGTGTACAACGTTTTGAAAAGTCTAGCACAGACGTACAGTACGGTAGAAAAGTTCGCGGCGTTGCCGCGCATGTTAAGTGGGTGTGCCTGTGGTTATGAAAATATTTGGTGTTTGGATGTTAAATTTATCAGGCAAATTAGAAAAGTGTTTTGAATTTGAAAGTATGATCTGTGGCAAATCTATAGGTTTCGAAGTATTGAGCTATGTTAGAACTGAATAGTATTATTATTCAATATTTTTAAATTTGTAAGCGTTCGAGTTTTGATGTTAGGTTTAATAGGCAAATTGGAAAGTGGTTTGGATTTAAAGTGTGACCGTAACAAATTTAAGATTTTGAAGTTCTAAGTACTTTAAAATTTAATATTTTTAATTTAAAGATGTTTAGTGTCTGAATCATAGGGGCAAAGGATCTCATATAAACATTACGGGAATGAATTTTGAAATGTTTAGAGATTTGGTTATTTAATAAACTCTAGGTTTTCAAATTTTGAGTTATTTTTTATGCCAAAATAACCATTTTCACCCCTGAACTTTGCATGAAAGCTGATTTTCATCCTCAACTTTTAAGCGGCCAATCTAGTTCTCCAACTTTCAATTGTGGTTCGATTTCGTCTCTGAGCCTACATGGCAGTCCAAGCGGGCATGCCACCTCTGCGCCAAGTCATCTGGCGGGCAAGGAGAAGAGCACCACGTGGCGTGGTTGAGGGGGGGGAGCGCTTCCAACACTCAAGCTTTGGATTTTGTTGGCATAGATTTGGAGGTAATGTGTTTCTTCATGATGTAGGGAGCTAATTTCACAGACACTAGATGATTGGCGCTGAGGTGGCATGCCAGCTTGGACTGTCATGTAGACTTAGGGATGAAATCAAATCACAATTGAAAGTTGGAGGAGTATATTGGCCGTTTCGAAAGTTAAGGGACGAAAATGAGCTTTCATGGAAAGTTTAGGGACGAAAATGACTATTTTGCCTTTTTGTATTGAACACTTTTTTAATTCGAAGAAATTTCAATATCAAATCATATATATGAGGGATGACATTTAAACATTTGTGAGAATAGATTATGTAGGTATTTTGATATTTTAACGAAATTTGAGACACCGTTAAGAATGTTGTAAAATTTGAATTGTTGCAACTATATTGTGATGTCGTCACCCAAAATGTTTTGTATATGTTATACAGAAATAAAAGATAAAAAACTATAATATATTAGGTCACTCAAAAAATGTATTAGAGCATTCAATATTATGTTCATTAAAATAAAGAGATTAAAAAATAGTTCAAATAAAATATAAAATAGTATGATGCTATATTGAACAAATAGAATGAGAACTACTATAAATAATAATTTAGAACAATGCTTAAATAATGTTTGTAACTTTTAAAAAAACTATGGTGGGGCCACATATAATGTGTTTTGTGGGGCCCACGGACGGTGGGACCCACTTGTGGGTCCCATGGTTCATGGTGGGGCCAATGTGGGACCCACGTCACGGGTCCCGTGGGCCATGGTGGGGCCCACGTGTGGGACCCACGTCACCGGGTCCCACACGTGGGGTCACGTGCCTTAGATTTGCTCAAATCGAAAAGGACCGATTCGGACCGTTGATGCAGACGATCCGATGGCCGAGAAATTGCGGGTGATGTGGCGCGATGTAGTGCCCGGTTTGGGTCCCCATGTCACCGGGTCCCACACGTGGGTCACGTGCCTTAGATTTGCTCAAATCGAAAAGGACCGATCCGGACCGTCGATGCGGACGATCCGATGGCCGAGAAACTGCGGGTGATGTGGCGCGATGTAGTGGCCCGGTTTGGGTCCAGGTTTCATCCCCATCCCGATCCCCACCCCTTAAATTAGCCAGTTAAAACTTTGCTATGTCCACCCAACCTTATGTCCCCAGCAGAGATGAGTCATCCTAATCCCACCCAGGTTTGTGCACCCAGAAAACCAACAACATTGAAACTAAAGGTCCGGATTAACTCTAATATCTCCTCGCTCAAATCTAATGGCTATTGTCATTTGGATCTCCCTCCCTCCTCCTCCTCCTCCGGCCTCCCACGGTCCCACGCCCGCACTTCGCATCTTCGCGACGGTTCCGCGTGAACGACGTCTCCCGCACATCGTCGCCCCGCGATGAAGGGCGCGGCTAGGGCAAAGTCGCAAAGTCGCTGGCGCCGTCCAAGTGCATCGTGCCCGATTTTGTCGCAACCGAGGACAGCCGGCGATTTTCATCCGGTTAAGGTGCCAACCTCTCTCGCTCTCTCCCTACTAGACAAGGGGCGCGCTTCGCGCGCCCTATCATATAATAGCAACATAAATAAACTTTTACTATGACTGTTAAAAGAAATAAAAGAGGAGAACCAGAGGCAAATTAAAGTTCATCAAAACCTTAAATCCATGGCAAATATCAAGCAGTGAACTAATTTTGTTCTAATAATAAGATCTAAGAAAACATGCTTTTTAGATAGTGTCAACGATATTTCATATAACATATCCAAGGCACATCCTAATAGCACAAATAATGGTGATCACATTAAACACTATATATTTGTATATTCTTATAAATATAGATACATTGCTTCAAACCCTTGTTTATATTCAGAATGCTTATAGCTTTAGAACAAATGCATTAAAAACGTGTTCCCCTGTTCAGGGGAAAGCCACAAAGAGTAAATGGAAAGTTTTTAAGGCACAATTCTTCTTTTTTATGAGCTATTCATTTGTACCTGCCGCACAGCAGCTGCGGCTGCCCAGCTCTGCAAGGATACCTGGATCAAAGGAGCAATAACATCAAGGGGCATGGATCAAAGGAGCAGTAACATCAAGCTGCCCAGCTCTTTAAAAAGTACAGTATGTACCAAGCTAGCCAAATGACCCTTTGATTCTTTCCATTTGTTGTGTTCTAAAAATAATACAAGGTGATCAACCAGACCTGCACAACATGTGTATGTTATCCAGTGATCTTAACAGAAAAAGTTACACCTTATGTATTTTCTACGCCAAAAAATCCTATTATTATGTTGAACGCAGGTGCCAAAAATGTAGCAAACTGATTTTAATACATTCATGAACTCGATCATCAATTTCATGGCTAACTGGCACCCAGCGCTATTCTAAATTCTGCTAAATGACTAACACGGTAAATCTGAACCTTCCCCTATGTAATTGAATCCGACTAAATCTGAACCTTTCCTCCATGTCAATAGAAATACCAGCCTTGACATATAGCTAAAAAGAATCCAAAATAGCCCTGCACAAAAATAAAAGAAATGATTTTTAGTATACTGAAATCCAGAAGGCAATCCAGGGAACAAAGGGACAAAGAAAGCTGAAAGCTAATTTACCTTCTAGAAGCCAATAACTGAAATCCAGAAGGCAAGGCTCGGGCTTGTCATCCCACCAGCCGCAGAACCCTGCGACAGCGAGGATGCGTGGGAGCTCGGGCTTGTCATCCCAGCTACCTTTTATCTCTAGAGAAAGACTAAACATAGTCCAGTAGTTAGTAGACTTTTTTTCCCTTTTTTAATGTTCTTTAATAATGTGACTAAACAGGAAGGCCTAAGGCTCACCAGAGGAGCAATAACATCAAGGGGCACGGATACCTGGTCTGATCAGCAGCACTTGCACCATTGCTGTTGCCGCCACCATCATAGATATAAGTATAGATATAAGTTTTGTGCCTAATAACAAAGTGACAGCCAACAAATGGGATGTTGATAGGGATAACCTCTTTTAGTGCTTCTCTGTGTCACTGTAGAAAAACCACCCGGGACAAGTCAAGTAATGTCCTGTGGCAAGAAATGCTAAAGTGGGCAATCAAGGCTACAAATTAAAATACAGAGAATTTATATACAGGAATCAATATGGAAACTGAGGTTTTTGTACTTTGCCTGATTGACTTAAGTGAAATTATATACAGCTTGTTGAGTGCATTCTTGACAGTTGAAATACATGTTATACACCCCATGCAAACATAATAAAGTATATATCTATTTCTCTTTTTTCAAAGGAATTTCTGAGAATAAAATGGAGGGAGTTCAGCAAAGGCAGGACATTACATCTACTGCCTCAGAATGAATATGTTTCAGAGCTCGACTGCTACACATATTTATTTTGCAATAGCCATAGAAAGACGCGGGCCAATCAATAGTGACAAAGCAAAACGACCGCAAAAAATAAATACAACTCAGAGAGGATACACCGAACCAAGAGTACAAAAGACATTTCTGAGACTAAAGCAACCCACGATGAAAGATCAACAAATTTAGTTAAATGCAAAGCCATCAGTTCCAATACACAATTAAAATACAGCCAAACATTCATGCCTCATGGCAACCGTATGTATTGGAACATATAGCTAAAAAATTCAGAGAAAGTCCAAATCTATTAAGAAGCATAAAATGAGTTTCATTCAGATGTTGTAGTGTGCATTCAGAAAGTCTCCTGCCTCAAGAATAATAAAATTGTCACAAGAACTTTATATAAGTGTCTTTCTTCATCTTCCTTTTGTTAGTTGAACTGAAGGGACTGTAAGCATGTGCTTACCCTTGGAGAAGTCCTTGTGGCCCTCTTAAAAAACTTTTCCTACGTTAAGCAAAAGGCATTCTATCAAACAGGTGGTAGGCAAATCATATAGCTGAAGAAGAACATTCAGCACGAGGCATTTATCAAACAGGAGATAGGCAAAGCTTATCAAAGTTGAGATTCCACACACCACGACTGGCCACCCTTGCTCAAGCGGACTGCTCAAACCCCCTGGTGGCGAGCTGCAGGCAGTCTTGAGCATGCAGGCTGTGGAACCTATGGAGTGAATACGAAGATGCCAGCTCCGTCCTGCGGGGAAGAAAACAAAAGGAGTGGGAGCCAAGCTCATCACGCGACGTCATCTAAATGCCCAACCAAACGCAACATTAAAGCATTTCATCCATAGACACAATCTGTTACCTGCAGGAAGTAGCGGCGCTCAATCTCCTCTTCGAGCTGGGCAAAGACCTTCTCCTCTAGGATCTGGATTTGAGACCCGGCTCTCGCCTCCACCTCTCCATGACTGCCGTCAGTGTGTGCCTGCCCGGAAAAGCAGCACACGACAGCCGGAGCATCGATGAGGAAGTGGCCGCCGGGGACCCGAACGCCGCCGTCGTCGCGGAGCCACGTGAGATCTAGCTACAACCAATCCTACCTCTCCCCTCCCTGCCTCCGCGGACGAGCAGCAGCGGTGCCGGCGCTTGCTCGAGTTGCCGTGAAGCCCTAGTCTAGAGAGAGAGATGGAGGGGCAAGACAAGGGGAGAGGAGGCGGCGGCGGTGGGGAGGGAGGGAGGGAGAGGGCAGCCGCCAGCCGGGAGGAGGGCTAGGGTTGCGCTGTGGGGGTGGGGTGGCGCCGTGGCGGGCAGAGGTTGGGCTGGATCAGTTGGAGTGCGGGTTGATTCCAACAAAGTGGAAGGGTTTTTTTTGCAAAAAGGAAGAGGAGAAGACGTGGCGTCAGAGTTTTTGAACACGTCGCCTGCTAAACGCGTGGATCGCTGTGAATCCCCGGAGCTTTTAACCATTCCGATGCCGATGCATATCCATCTGCGTGCCTGATGGCGACGGTAGCGAGCAGTGGTGGCGAGGGCCATTAGGGCATGTACAACTGTTTAGACAGCAGCTGTCTTTTTATCGTACACAGACAACTAAATAGACAAGTTGTACAACAGTTTAGACAACTGCTGTCTTTTTAGCTGTCTACAAGTGTATTAATTTATTCTTTGACGCGTAAACCAGAGTGATATAGTACATTTTGATCTTTGTAGTCTCTTTGTTGCTTACACGAGAGAACAAGATACATATCTATATAATATGTATGAGTAGAAAATGTTTTGTAAAACACTTCTCTATATTTATTGAAATCGGTGAGTATCTCAAATGTTCGATCGTGCCCTTGCCTATGTTTATCGTAAAATGTTTTGCTCTTAAAAAAAATCAGATTAAAAATCTTTTTTTCCTCTTATCCCATATTTTCTATTTTTTTTCCTTTGCTCCGCACCCTTTATTTTCCTTTTTTTTTAATCTCTCCTATCCTTATCATGTCTCGTTCTTATCTTCATTCTTCGGTTAGCATCTCTCTGCATCTTCCTCGCCTGCCGGCTGCCGCATCGCTCCCTGGCCACGCCATGCCGATCCCCCGCCATGCAGTGCCGCACAGCTTCACTTGGGCCTGGAGCTTCCACACCGCACAACGGGTAAGCCACTGCCATTCTTGCAGAGTTCTCCAGCTCGCAGTCATCGCCGGGAAGCCGCTGCCCCTACCGCCACCGCGCGCCTCAAGTTCTTCTAGTCTAGCATCAGCTCTTGGAGGGGGATTTCAGGGAAGAATGGCGCAACGCAAGGATTTCCCAAGCAAAGGGAAAATCCCCGTGGCCGGCGCGCATAGAATCCCTGCAGCCGTCGCCGACCGGCAGCGAGGCGTACAACGCAGTCGAGGAGCCGTCGACTCCTCTTGGAGCACACGCCCCTGCCGTAGTCGAACGAGACGCCGGTAATACTCTCTTTCTTCCATTAATGAGCGCCACATCGGATGATTTAGCTGATATGGCTTCAAATCGACGACCTCCGGCTCGCCGTTGTACATGCCCTTAGGGTGCGTGCCGCTCGTGCACGCGGTCTCAATTAAGCATGAATGCACCGACGCCGCGGAGGATTGTACGCGGCTCCCTGTTGCTGCTGCCTTGCTCGTATAGAATTGCTGCTGCTTTTGGAGAAAAGAAGCTGCAGGTTAAAATCACCAACCTGCTGGTTTGATTGTGCTGTCTCATGTGCTCGTAGATATTTCTTTCCACAAGAGAACCTATCTGCTGGTATGATTGTGGTTGCTCATGTGTTTGCCAAAATGTTTCTGGTGCTCTTTCTTGCCTGTGGTGGGGAGATAGAATTAGAAGCTTAAGCTGCTGCTTGTTGCTTCCACGAATAACAGATGGAGAAAACAAGTGAGTGAACACAATATTTTTTTCTTGTTTTTGATGTTTTAATAAGCACCAATTTTATCTGATTAATTATCACATCTATGGGCGTCCACAATTTTTGTTATGGAAATCACAATACTATGTTGGTAGTGGTACGGAAGACCTTGATCTCATATGTATTTTTGACAGGTGAAAACAATTTCTCTGGGATTATATTTGTTTATTCATTGGAGAATCCAGCTGGTATGGATGTTTTATAGATCGAAGCAACATTATTAATCTGAAGCAGCATGTTTCTACTTCTCCCCGATGTGATTGTGCCTAATAAATTATTGTTGTTGTCGTGCAGTTTTATTCTTGGCAATTTAGATGGTAATGGATATTTGTTGTTCTTTGGGCATGGAAGTAGTAATTCAAATTACATTCATGTCAAAAATTAATTGAGCTGTTAACTTGCTGATAAAATTCATGTTCATTGTATTTGTTAGCACATACAAGTACTTAATTCCTATTGTCGCTGGTCGCCGCCGCACGTCGTCACGCACGCCACCCAGCGGTTTCTGCCGGATCGCAGCAGCCAGGCCAGCGTCCCTGCCGCCTCCCCACCGTCGCTGGTCGCTGCCGCCACCATCCCACCGTCCGTCGTTGGTCGCCGCCGCACGTCGTTACGCACGCCGCCCAGCGGTTTCTGCCGGATCGCAGCAGCCAGGCCAGCGTCCCTGCCGCATCGCCGCCGCCGCCCGTCGCGTACGCCCGATCGTTGCGCCGTCTTGCTCACGATGTGGCCGTCGTCCTGGTGGTGACACAACGCCTGTAGTCTTGCGCCATCGCCGCCGCCCTGCTCTAGGTACATAGCCTGTGATGAACCCCTGCTCGAGGTACATAGCCACCGTCGTTGCTAATTGCATCCAGATCAGACTGAGATCGATCGATTTTTTTTCCATGATGGACTACAGTTTTCTACGGTGGATTTTCTTAGGCAGGAACATAACTTCAAAACATCATTGCTAAAACTCTTACTTATCATTTATCAAGCACACACAGTGTTCCCAATGCTGGCAGCATGCTTAGATTTTCAACTTTCCTTTTATTTAGCACATTAAACTAAAATGTGGCTAAACCAGGAGATGTTATAGTTATTTTTACCTTGTCATGATAGACTAAACATTTTAGGATGGAGATGTTATACTTTTTCAGTTTCCAATAAGTTGCTGCATATTGTGAATAGAACAACAAATAATAGGTTTCATTACAAAGGTGTCTTCCAATTAAGTTGTCTTCCAAGGTTAATAAACATAGAACAACATACATTAAATACTATGTTGTATATCTGTACCTTTCTGACAGCGTTGTTTGGTTCTCTTATGGCCCAAATTTTTTAATTGCGGATTGTATAATTAAACAATAATAACAAAGTCACAGTGCGCCGATTTATGTCTGTGTAACTTTCATGCAGTTCTTTTTCCAGTTTTGATGAACCAATTTATACTTGCGAATCACAAAAGGTTGAACCAATTTATGCCTGAACTTCTGCAGTTATCTGTTGCATTGCCTGGGCAAAAGGTTGAACAACATTTTACTAACTGGTTCTCTGTGGTAACATGTAATACCGGCACAATAGTTGGCTCTTGTAATAGCTATTATTACCATTTGACTTTTGTGTGAATATGAAATCTGTCTATGTTGGTTATCCCAACATATATCATGTTTTAGCTATTTAATTTTGATCACCATACTTATCACCAAAGCAGGGATAATAACCGTTCCACCGATGGACTCAAATGGAGGACGACGAATTCCTTTTGGAGATGTGTGAAACATCGTCAATAGAGGTATATTGTCTATTTCTTACATGGAGGAAATCATACCGATGTGCATACTTGCTACATTCAGTTAATGAACAAAGTGTTTCCTCAACCAGAAACTTCAACTTTGGCAGATGAGGAGCATAAGAGGCAAGAGTTGAATAGAAAACAACGTGCGTGCAAGAAAAAAGTCTGATGAAACCATCGAACAAAGAGAGGATAGAAATAAAAAGCAACGTGAGTACAGGGCCAGACGTAAAGCTGAGACATCAACGCCATCTATTGGTGGTGATTTTGCCAATACTCCTATATGCTCTGAACTTTTACAAGCAGGACAGATAGGATGCACGCATATTCAAGACACCATAGGTAATTCTTTAAACCAATGCATAATAACTTCTATAAGCACACCATTCTCACATGACAGGGGTATATTACTTATTTTGCAGGTGCCTCAGACGTGACCAGGCGAATTTCGACAAGTGGGCACAATGTCTCTTTAGTTCAACAGTCATGTGTAACAATAGAAGAAATTCAAATTTCAGGACAAGATGAACCAACTGAATGGTTACATAGAAATGATAGCTATGTCCCGCGGTCGAGGCCCGTATATAATTTACATTCAGTTGCGCCACATAATGACTATCTGCAAAGAAAGCGAGAAAGATATCAAAGTATGGAACATGACAAAAAGGAGAAGTTATTACAACGTCAAAGGGAGTACAAAAAGTTCAGAGCAGGCAGCCAAAATATGAACCAATCTCCGAATTCCAGGTCCATGGCAGATGATATTGATGGTGAGCCATCTCCAGAATTAACAATGGGCACAGGTAAACAAAGCTTGTGAGACTTTCACACTGATCTCAGTTCACACTGAAATACTCTCTTTACCTCTGGTATCATGACTCTAAAATCTAAAACAGATCGTCCAGTAGGTGAAGAAGGCCAATCGTGTTATGTAGAGTACGACCCAACCTTGTTCGAGCCTACACAACATGATACTGATGATGAAGGTGCTTACAAATATATAGTTGTTTTCAATAATTTCCATCCAATATGTGTTTATTTATGCGATTTCTTTTCCTGGTGTCATATGTTCTCATGCCCACATGTAGAAAGTCACTTGTATGAAGAAAATAACGTGAGGACTGAAGATGGCACCCCTGATGACGATGAAACAAGACTATTTCTTAATGTTGATGGTATTGTCACCTTTTTTTTTACTAATTGTGAACTTTGTATGCTTTCTGCTTATTACACTTAGTTAACTTTTTTCATTTCTTTACCTCTACAGATTGTGCTTTTGAATCTTATCGCATACCTGTGGGTGGTGTTGATGAAAACAACATTGAAGATCCATATGACTACGTGTATGCTGACTTGCCAGTTACACACCATGTGTTGAGAAAAGTGCCAGACTGCCAGTACTGCGGTGCCATTAGATTTCAATTTGAGCCACCATGATTCTGCTACAAGAAAGGGAAAGTAAAGGTCCATATTCCTGATGTGCCTGCTGAGCTAAAGAGGTTGTTTACAAGCCAGGTGGATCATGATGCAAGGTATTTTAGAAAGCACATAAGGTATTTCAACTCACACTTCTCCTTCACAAGCCTGGGGGTCAGCTTGGACCGCCGAGTTTGCACTGCCGTTGGGACAGGTGTTTACACATTTCGGGTGCATGGTGCTTTGTATCACCGTCTCGACCATTTGGTGCCGGGTTCTAAGAGCCCTCGGCATCTGCAACTTTATTTTTATGATACTGAAGATGCTGGATTAACACGCAGAGCACAAAGGTCCCCTGACCTTGATATCAATATGATCAGAAGTCTTGTAGATATATTCACAGTACATAACCCTATGCACAAACTTTTAATAAAGTTGGTGCTATTCCAAACCTGGATGACTACGTGATCGAGCTCAATACTAATGTCACGCTAGACCAAGAAGGTGTGTTGTAGCTCTGAATGCTTGTTTACATTTGTATTAATTTATTAAGCATTAAAACTAATTTATTAATGTGTGACATAGGTATAATGCACCTACGACATCACAAGTAGCTGCTATTTGGACTGAAGGAAATGATCCACAAAGGTGTTTTGATAGGAGTGTGCTGATATACGCGAAAGGAGAACGTCCTCGCTATATCAAAGCATACCACGGTTGTTACGACCCTTTGTCCTATCCTCTATTTTTTCCCAAGGGAGAAACTGGCTGGAATCGATTTATGCCATACAATGATATACCATTGGCGAGTGGTGAGCAGTATGAGACACCACCTCCTAATCATCATCGTGTGGAACCATCCCCATCTGTGCCTTACACGGAACAAACTACTTCTGTTGACCCTACAGGTGCAGTGCAGATCACCCCAATTTATAAATCTTAATTGTATAAAATCTTGATTTTATTATTGAAGTGACTTGCATCATATAAATAGGGTATGATCCTTCTAACCAATATGATACAGATAATGTGACTTCCACGGAACAAGCGGATTCTATCAACCTACAAGTGCAGTGCAAAATCGTACCTATCAAAGAGTTGTTTTTTTATCAATGTGTTGGGTACCAATAGTAGGGGTACCCTAACTTAGGCCCAGAACTACTCGGTAACAAGGCCCACCAACGAAGTTGGCCTGGCTCCGTAGCCCGGCAAAGGACCACCGCAACAACTCCTCGGCACCCATCCCGCTCGAGGTGGACAACCACCCTCGAGCAGGGATGTCCGTGACGATCGAGGCTCAGCGACTTCGAGGGGGACGTTCACCCTCGAGCGGGTGATTTCCGTCACGTTCGAGCCCAGCCAAGCTCGAGGGGGACGTTCATCCTCGAGCGGGCGTTTTCCGTCTCGTTCGAGGTTCGGCAGGCACGAGCTTACGGTCCAAGCTCGAGCTTGCCACACTGGGAATGACGCCCAAGGCTCTGCGACCCATCACTCCAAGTCATGATGACGCTCCTCTGCAGTAAAAAAGCAGGGGAATCACTGCGCCACGCCACGACCCACGCCCCGGAGAAGACACCGGTCAAATCCACTCACAACAGTGGACTTCTGAGCGTCATGCTGCACGGCCAGACCTAACTAGGCAGCAACACTGTGCCAACCACTCCTTTGACTTTGCTCACCTCGGATGCGCTACCATCCTCGAAGGCGAACCTCGAAGGAAACTACGGAGCTTCGATCCGGGCGCCGTACGCAAGTTGCCATCCTCAAAGCCGTGAACCGTCACAAGAGGAACGTCACGTCAACTGTTGCCATGCCGTCAGCCGGAGTTGGAAGGCGCGATTCCCGCTCGCATAGTGTGCGGCATGGGCAGCACAATGCACTTAGCAACGTCAGCACCACGAACACATGTACTCGCATCCTCCCCCCTTGGCCTATAAAAAGGGGAAGGAAAGCCCATGCAAAGGGCACGGCCAGACGCACTCAAGTCCACACGCGCTAGAACACACACCACTTAGCTAGCGACAGCTGAACTTGGGGACTTAGGAGCTCATCTCCTTCTCCCACCTTGCTTGTAACCCCCTACTACGAGCAACACGAAACCGGTGCTCCGCACCACTGCTGGACGTACGGCCCCGTGGCCGGAACCAGGATAAAACCCCCGTCTCTCCACCCGCCATCGGGGCAACGAGTGGATTAGCACCGCAATCACTTGTTTGTGCCGGTGCGACCAAATCAGGCACCGACACAATGAAATTGCTTACAATATTGCCTCATATTGCTCAATATTTAAACAGGACATGAACAAGAAGAGGACGACATTCAGGAAGACGAAAATGCCAATACACCGAATAACGAGACTCAGTCTAAAAAGTTTGTCACTGCAAGGGAATACTATTGTTTCCTGATGCAAGTTAGGAAGGGCCTTTTTAACATTTTGTTATTTGGAGAAAGGCTCTTCCAACAATGGATAGTTCACATGTATATCAAGATTGAGTCTATGAGGCTAGATTGGTATTCTAACCCAGCACACCAAAAACTCATAAGGGCAGAGCTATACCAGGTGAATTAATTTACATGTTTCCTAATGTTCAAACAAAGATTGCCTATATCCCTACATTGATCCTTTCATCCGTGTTTTTTCAATTAGGGCCTGGTTGATGTTATTTCTTCTGGGGAGACAAGAGCATCAGAGGTTGGCAGGAGAGTTGTATTGCCACGTACCTTCCCAGGAGGTGATCGTGATATGCAGCGAAGATTTCTTAATGCAATGGCTATAGTTCAACGATTCGGTAAACCAGATTACTTCATCACCATGACATGCAATCCGTATTGGGAGGAGATTGCAAGCAACCTTGAACCAGGACAGAAACCACAGGATAGGCCAGATCTTGTGGATAGAGTATATAGGGCCAAACTACGTGACATGAAAGATTTATTGATCAACAAAAAATATTTTGGGGAAGTCCAAGCATATGTACATGTGACAGAGTTTCAGAAGAGAGGCCTACCACATGAACACATACTATTGATCATGAGATCTGGTAGTAAGTTAACAAGCCCTGATGCATATGACAAGAAAATTTCCGCAGAGATACCTGACAAGGACAAGTATCCTGTATTGCATAGTTTGGTGATAAAACATATGTTGCATGGACCATGTGGAGTACTGAATAAAAATTGTGCTCATATGATCCAAAGAGAGTGTCGCTTTAGCTATCCAAGACAATTCTGTGAAGCAACTCAGCAAGGAAAAGACTCCTACCCTCTATACAGGAGAAGAGATGATGGACGTCGTGTCAGGGTAAGAGGTGCAGAATTAGATAACAGGTGGGTTGTGCCATACAATCCTGGTCTCCTTATGAGATATAACTGCCACATAAATGTGGAGGCTTGCTCTAGCATCAAGGCTATTAAGCACCTGTTTAAATATGTATACAAAGGTCATGATCGTGCATCGATTTCAGTCAACCCTGGTAGCACGGAAGATGGAGTGATCAATGAGATTCGTCAGTATAGCGATGCGAGATATGTATCTGCCCCGGAAGCTATACATAGGATTTTTGCTTTCCCACTATTTGGTGTATATCCATCTGTTTTGCAACTCCAGTGTCATCTTCCAAACATGCAGTCAGTAATTATTGATGAGAACCAAGATCTAGAAGATGTTGTGAATGATCCATCAAATTCAATGACAACACTCACAGAATACTTCAAGATGAACCGTACTGATAGTTTTGCGAGGACACTATTATACAAAGATTTTCCAGAATACTACCGATGGATCAGTGGTAAAAAGAAATGGCAGAGAAGGAAGCAGAGAGGATAGATTGCGCGGATTGTTTATGCACACCCTGCAGAAGGGGAGCGGTATTTCTTGCGAATGCTTCTAAATCATGTAAGAGGTGTAGCATCGTATGAGAATTTGAGAGAAGTGGATGGCATCACTTGTGCTACTTTTCGAGAAGCATGTGAGAACAGAGGACTCATAGAGACAGACAGGACCTTGCCTGATTGCTTGGATGAAGCTGTAACTTTTCAGATGCCATGTGCTCTAGGAAGGCTATTCGCGACTATTCTTGTATTTTGTGAGGCTACAAACATCCGTGGTATGTGGGACAAACATAAGGATTCTATGTCTGAGGATTACAACAGAAGCAATTCTAACGCAGCAGCCGTAGAACAAATGGTTCTTAGGGACATAAGGGGTTTGGTTCACTCAATGGGGAAGGATATAAAAAATTATGACCTTCCTGAAATTAATGATGAAGGTATGTTTTTTCATAATCTCTGATTATTGAGATAACTAATTGTATGTCAACCCATTTATCAACAAAAATAGCCTCTTGATTTACTCTTCCTCTGTGCTAATTAGGTGGATTTTCTACTGACATTCTAAGAGAGGTTATGCAGGAATTTTCTGTGGGCGTAGACCAAGAACATCTAGATATCTATAAATCCCTGAACAAGGAGCAGCCTGCAGGATTTCAAGAGATCATACAACATGTGTGTGAAAAGAAAAACAAGGTGTTTTTTGTCGATGGACCAGGAGGAACCGGCAAGACATATCTATACAAGGCACTTCTTGCTAGAGTGCGGTCACGGGGATTAATCGCCATTGCAACGGCAACTTCAGGGATAGCAGCATCTATACTTCCTGGAGGGCGCACAGCACACTCAAGGTTCAAAATCCCAATTAAACTTTCTGACAATAGCATGTGTAGTTTCACAAAGCAAAGTGGTACCGAGGAATTACTTTGTAGAGCATCCTTAATTATCTGGGATGAAGCTGCAATGAGAAAGCGTCAAGCAGTTGAGTGCCTTGATAGGTCTCTGTAAGACATTATGAACTGTTCATTGCCATTTGGAGGAAAGGTTATGGTTTTTTGTGGTGATTTTAGACAAGTACTTCCTGTTCTTACACGTGGGACAAGAGCTCAGATCACTAATGCTACTTTACAGAGATCTTTATCTATGGGAACATATAAAAAAGATAAGATTGTCATGTAACATGAGGGCTCAAACTGACCCCTGGCTTTATGAGTACCTCCTTAGAATTGGGAATGGCACTGAAGAGATAATTGGAGATGACCACGTTCGCCTACCTGAAGACATTGTCGTTGGTTATACTGATGCTGAAGAGTCAATAAACAGACTCATTCAAGATGTTTTCCCATCACTGGAGGAAAATGCAAGATCCATGCCATATATGAGCACTCGCGCCATTCTTTCAACAAAAAATGAGCATGTAGATCAGCTGAATGCAAGAATGATTGACAGGTTTCCGGGTGACGAAGAGATATATTATAGCTTCGACTCCGTGGATGATGATTCAAAAAATCTCTATCCAAATGACTTTTTGAACTCACTCACTCCAAATGGCCTCCCTCCACATGTGCTGAAATTAAAGATCAATTGTCCTGTGATCCTTCTCCGCAATCTTGATCCAAACAATGGTTTGTGCAATGGAACAAGGCTCATGGTTAGAGCTCTCCAAGACAATGCAATCGATGCTGAAATTGTTGGTGGCCAGCATAAAGGCAAAAGAGTGTTCATACTTAGGATACCTATGTCGCCATCGGATGATATTTCTCTTCCTTTCAAGTTCAAGAGGAAACAATTCCCCATTCGCCTAAGTTTTGCAATGACCATAAATAAAGCACAGGGGCAAACCATCCCAAATGTTGGGATCTACCTTCCAGAGCCTGTATTCTCACATGGCCAGCTTTATGTTGCATTGTCCAGAGGTGTGTCAAGGAAAACAACAAGAATATTGCCTAAACCAAAGAAGGAATTGGATCCAACAGGGAAGAGCACCAAAAATATTGTGTACAGAGATGTCCTCCAATGATGCCATATCGGTAAGACTTTAATGTTATATATTGGTAGTTCTAAATCTATGGTGTTCTTATTCTTACTTATATTATATTATGTACTTGGTTCAGGAGAAAATACAATTAGTTATACAGTGGCATGGTGCAGAAGGCTGGCAGCGTAGTTCATTTTTTTTCCTTGATGCAATGATGCATTGCATGCGACTGTGCAAGGGGGAAATGAAGAGGACTATAACATGATCTTTAGGGTCCCTGAGATGAAATCTGGTTTTATATTTTAGAAATCTCTGCTTCTCTAAATTGCTACTCTGAATGTTTTTCTTCACGATCTTTGGGTTAGCAAGTGGGAGAATTGTGTGTTCTGGGTTCTAGTTTGCAATGAGGATAAATGTTAAATGGTGATTATCGTATATGAATATGTGATATTCTGAGATGAATATAGTCCTCACTATTTTGTGCATCCTGGCAATGCTCAATTTTGAGAAAGAAAAACACTAAGCGGTAGCAGCCTACAGCCATAACTGCATGACATTACCCACGACCACCACCCTCAGATCGCCTGAAAAGTTTTTGTGATGTTGTTGCGGCAGCTATTACGGACTGGACTTTAAGGCCCCGTGGCAGCTGTGCGTTACAGGGAAGCCGTAGTTTTTTAGATTAACAGGAAACACCAACGTCCCTACATCTCTTTTAAAGTGATTCTAAACATTTTAAATATTTTAACTTTGCCGTAGCGTTAGCACGGACACTCTACCACAGATGTGGGAGACGCTTGAGTGTCAAGGCCTGGATGCACACGCATCGCACCGCACGCACGTGCCAGGAAAAAAAGCCACAAGAAACTGCGCTCGTACTTCCTTTGCGACTGGGAGGCGCATCGCATCGCGGGATGGATGGGCAGCACGAGCACACGGACGGAACGGAAGGACGGAAGGAACGTCCAGCGACTCCATACCCATACCGCAGCAGTTTAAGTGCATGTCTGCATGTGGAATTGCAACCGATAAAAGCAAACGTGCAGATGCTGCGGCGGACAACGGCCATTGTTGCTCCTCCCTGTTGCAACTTGCAGCAGGGAACAATCCACTCGCTCACCTCACCATGCCAATAACGGAAGAACCAGAAGGCGAAAAGAAACCAGACCAAGATGCCTCCTAAAAGCTGCATAAGCATTTTTTTTTTGGCTATGTTAAGATGGAGTGGGGAAAAAGCACTTTTTCTTTTCTGAGATGCGTGTTATATGAGAGGATGAATAGAAAAGATGAAAAGTGAATTTTTGAGAATGCGTGTCTGTGAGAGAGATAAATAAGAAGTAAAAAGTACTTTTTGAAACCTGAACACGGCCAGCCGCGCAGAGATGCAATGGGGGTGGGTTATTTCTCGAAGTAGGCCGTCTCGACGGACCATGGAAATGGGCCTTGGGCCTGTAATCCAAGAGCTGAACAAAACTCGCCTGAACCTATCTGATGAACCTGAATGGATAACCCTGGACCTGGTTTTGCTTTAGCATCGGTGCTGAGAAACACACACTGCTACACTGCTACCACGACCATATTACCAATCACACTGTCCTAACCAGGAACCCGAATTAGGAGGATAGATAATCCAGTAGCGTCAGCACTCAGCAGTGTCTCCCCGTTACAATCACCAGTTCAGCACTCACCATAGATTGGAAGAAGTTTGTAACAGTCCTCTCCTCTCTCTGGTCTCTGGAAGAGAACAGGCAGAGAGTTTCTGACCTTCAATAGTACTATTGCATACAAAACACTGAAAACCAACACAATGCCATTTGAATCTTCCACTTTCTAATCAGGAGTACTAGTACACTATTGCAGCTAATTAATTCCATTTGAATCATCTACTCGTATTCCTTCACATCAACACAGCTAATTTAATTACTGCCCTACTAATACAATTCCCAGCCTGTACCATCACTAGCAATCTATGCACACTTTGCTTGCTTGCTTCTTCACGGATGTTATGTCTACACATTTTTTTTTTGTTAGAAAGAAAGCGGTTACCGTCTGCTTGGAGACGTGTCACGTGTATACTGTTCTTCGCACGCGGCGGCCACTCTACCTTCGCTGGAAGTTGAGGTGCTTGATGGCGAGGAAGAAGAGGAAGGCGAAGAGGCCGATGATGGCGAGGTGGAGGCAGGTGACGAGGTCGAAGTAGCGGTCCTGCAGGCCCAGGTACCCCTGCAGGAACTCGCGCACCGTCTGCTCCCCGACCCCCGGCACCAGGATCTGCTCCGTCCGGTCCCCTAGCTGCGAGAACATCAGCCCGTACACCGTCCACGCCGCCGGGTCCGCCCAGTACACCCACCGCCACCACACCGGCATCATCTGCACCAGTTTCCCTTTCGTCAGGTACGATCCAGATTTTGTTTCCGTTCGTCAGCTAGGATAAGGATTTTGTTTTGGGTTTGGGAGAGGAATTCTTCCACCCACACACAGTATTGAATGGATCTGTCGTTTTTCAGTCGATCGATTTAGGGGGGGCAAAAGTCAAGTACCTCTCTCGCGATGATGAATCCGGAGAAGACGTTCCAGAAGATGAAGATGAGGAACGACAGCCCCATGGCGATCTCGATGTTGGGGGTCAGTGCCACCGTCATCATCCCGTACAGCGTGTAGTACATGAAGCTCATCACCAGGTACAGGAAGAACCAAAAGAACTTGGCCGCCGTCAGCTCGAACCCGATCATCGGGTACACGATCGATGAGAAGATCAGCACCTGCACCAGCATGTAAGGTAACTCCACAGACACCTGCAAACACATAAAACCAGTGGTCGGTTCATAGTCCGTGCAAAGCTTGCTGAATTCAAGAACGATTATTGCTTTTCATGGAATAGAAGGCTAAAACCGATCGCCGTTGAAGTGAGCTGTTACCTGAGCAATGGCGTAAGCCATGGTGGAGTACATGCCTGCCGCTTTCTCACGGTAGAGCACGACTCTCTCAGTTGCCACCACTGGCTGTAGGATACTGCAATTCATGAATCCCAGGAACAGTGCTGATCCATATACAATTCCAAGTATGTTGAACACATCTTGTTCGTCCTTGCTGTTGCACATGAATTCGCGTTATACATCTTAATTGAGGTATCAATAACTGAAGTGTTCATGAAAGACAATCATTATGCACCAGGAGTTCAGGACACCCACTTACATGTTTGAGCCGATTTTCCAGAATACAATTCCGAACATGATTGAAACAGCAAAAGTGTTTATGAACCGAACAACATTATGTTCTGAATTTTTCCAGTATGCACAACTTTGCTTCCACAGGCAGGCCACGCATTGTGTAGTAAAGTTTTGCCAATAACCCTGAGGAAAATGCAGATCCTCTGTGTTTGGTTCTGGTTGTCCCAACTCATCAATTAGAAGCCTGTTCTCCCTGCAGACACCAGCAAGAATTCCATTAGATTTCTGTGCAAGTTGACATATAGTGATTTTTGCTTTATGGCTCTACTGTCTCTGTACCTGTATAGGGAGGAGTTGCGATAAATTTCTGCATAATCCACTCCAATCTCATACTCTGTTATATGTGAACTGATGTCTAGCATCCATGCTGCTGGGTTTTGGCCCTTTTTTATTCTAGGGACCCCAGGTATAGCCTGTTAAAAAAAATAATTTCAATATTTTCTTTTTGCTGCATATGTCAAGTAAAATTGCTCTCAGGCAATCTTACCTCGAAATACTTTATTATGTTGCTAGATAGAGGTCCTAGCAAACCACTGTATATGAGCTGACCTCCTCTTTTCATAAGCAGAAGCTGCAATTGGCCAAATTGAGCTGAAACTCAGAATATGTTTTTGCAGTTCCTACTCGTGTAAAATAGCTGTGGTTATGCATTTCCTCAATCATTTTCTACTTTAGGTCAAACAATATAGAGCACTAGGCGTTTTACTACTGTTTGGCCAATTTGTTTCACTGTTTTTGGCCGGAATAATTCTATGAATCGATACCTTATCAACGTGACATCACTTGAGCACTGGACTATCATGTTTTTTGTTTATTGTCATAATTATATTGTTTCTACACATTCATAGTTATAGACCATTTAAAGTTCTCCATACCTCATCAAAGGATTCAAATATCTCAATGCTTGGCTGATGAATTGTGCAAACAACAGTTCGTCCAGTGTCTACTGTCTTTCGAACTGTTCTCATGACAATTGCTGCAGCACGAGCATCCAAGCCAGTGGTTGGCTCATCCATAAAAATAATGGAGGGACTGGCTACCAACTCCACAGCTATTGTTAATCTTTTTCGCTGCTCGGCTGACAGGCCCGTTGCCCCTGGAATTCCCACCATGGCATTCTTCAAATCTGTGAGCTCAACTAGACTCATGACTTCATCGATAAACATCTGAAATGAATTCAAAGAGAAATATTGTGTCAGGTGCTACCTTCTAGCAACGATAAAGAGGGGGTGAGGTGGATACACATACTTCTCTTTGATGTGGTCTAACATTTGAAGGAAGGCGAAGCCATGCAGAAAACTTCAGTGACTCATAAACAGTGAGATTAGGGGAGTGAATATCACTCTGCTCACAGTAACCTGAGATCCTTGAGAATGTCTCCTGCTTCTTAGGGTAACCTGCTACTTTAATTGTCCCTTCAATATATCCCCCAGTTTTTCTTCCAGCCAATACATCGAGCAATGTTGTCTTGCCGGCACCAGTTATTCCCATCAGAGCTGTTAGCACTCCGGGCCTAAAAGCACCACTGACATCTTGTAGCAGCTGAAGCTTTTTCTCCGTTACTCCATTTTTAGTCATCTCCTGGTGGGATATTTGTATTCTTTTCGTCAATAGGTGATTGGAATAGATGCCACTACTGGGTAAGGTTTGAAGTGATCAAGGTATTACCTTAGGCATGTCAACGAAATAATTTATGTGATCAAATACAAGGGAGAGGGGTCGAAATGGTAGGATCTCATTTGACGAATTGCCATTCCCAACCATCTGGCTGTGGTACTCGAAATTTGCCTTAGTGGTCTTGATGTTAACTTGATGCTTGTGTGGAGCTGCAAGTAGTATAGAAGACATAATAGTTATGTTTTTCATTTATATTAAAAATTTACAAGGTTCGTGATAGATTGGTATGCATACAGTTCATGAACTCCAATGCAAATATGCTGAGGATGTTGAAGACCAGCGAGTATCCAAATAAAATACTGACACAAATCCAGTACCAGTGCCACTCAGTGAGCAGCCCCCTAATCTTGAGGATCGCTTCACCGACGGTGTTTGCATCAGCATAATAAAATTCCTGTCAACACCAAATATCAAGAATCTTAGTGTAATTTTGGAAAAAGGATATACTAGCATTTACTTGGCAATTCCCAGTGTTGAAATTTAATCCTTACTGTAGCCCATCTTTTGTCATTAAATTCATTGAGGGCGACCGCATTCTGCGCATAGGTGAATGGGGACGTCCAATATCCCCAGCGCAGCCATGGTTGGAGATCATCTGTTTCAATGAACAGAACTGGTGAGCAAATGATTGCACAGAACCTTATAAATATTTATCCTTTGTTATGGGATTTCATATGCTCATGTTTCATGCTGCATGACAAGCTAAATCATCTAACCTTTTGATATGACAAAGCCTCCAAGTATGTAGATTGCTATAAGAGCGGCAGTGCCAAGCATGTTGGCCATCACTTGTGTCCTTCCTATGGCCGCTAAGAAACGATACAGGCCCATTGACATTTGATGCATAGCAAAAAGTACCAAAAAGTGCTGGATGAACCTGCCATTAGCAAAACAAACCTTATTTTCGTATGTCCTATTGAAATACCAGAGATTGTTACATATGTAAGTGTTAAGAGATGTGTACCTGACAGGGGATGGTGCATATCCAATCACATAGTAGGTTAAGCCCGTCCAAAGGCCTGTTTCAACAAGCGATATCGGTATACTAATAAGGTACACCGAAGAAAGGAGCGCCCATCCTGGCAATGCTAGTAGTTCCCTTTGCTTGTAGAAGGTGGGAAGCCGCTTTATTGTCATTGCGATCTCAGTCATGCCATTGAAGTTTACTATCACAACAGCCATAAAAAGCGCTCCCATATACTTGTTGGCATCAAGGACGGTTTTGTGGCTCATTTTTGTTCTCAGGAAAAGTGTGGAGATCACCAAAGCCATAACAGTTATCTGTATGGTCTTGAATATATGTAATGGAGAGTTTCGTTTTAGGAGCAATACTTCTCTTGAAAAGCATGCCTTGAAAATATTCCATCTGGAGATCTGTCGGCCTGCATTAATTTTTACTTCTTTTTTCTTTCCATTATTGTTTGAACTGCACTGGCTTTCTTCGGCAAGTCGAGGGAGATATGACACTCGGAAGGCTTCTGCAAACTTTTCAATTGAATGGTACTGATACTTATTTTGATCACCAGCCCAGTATTGCTTTTGGTCCATCTTTGAGGTTACCTGGTCAGTGGACATTGGAGAAAAAATATTACATTGTTTTGCACAAGTACATATATTACAGAATACTGATATTTTGCTATGGCATGGAATTGTAAGCCATCTATTTCCTGCTAAAATTTTGCGGATTTAATGTATTTGAGTGTATCAAAAGTTCATGTAGGTGCACCATTGTTATATTTATTTTTTTAATCATTTAGCACTTTTTTATATTCAGCTAGATAATAATTACCTCTTGAAGGAAATCTGCAACATTTTTCCTGCTGGGGCATTTGAATCCCATAGTTTCAAAGAAGTCTGTAGCATTCTCTCGAGGACCATGATACACGATTTGGCCCTCACATAAAAGTATAATGTCGTCAAATAATTCCAATGTCTCAGGAGGTGGTTGCAGTAAGGAAATAACCATTGTGAGATCCATTAAATGTGCCATCTGCTGGAGAAATTTGATGATCTCAAATGTGGTGGAGCTATCTAAACCTGTTGATATATCATCCATAAAGAAACTCCTTGCAAGACCAACTAGCATCTCCCCTGCATTATAAATTATTTCATTAAATTTGCAAATAAAATTATCAACTACGATGTCATATTTGAACTTGGACATAACAATTTTCTTCAATGTTACTCGATACGCATTGAATGCGCTCTCATGTGAATGTCACTACTAGAAATTATAAAGTTCAGAGACATTCCAACAATCCTCACAAACCCTAGTTCCATATAGTAATAACACATTGAGGGATGCTTTCTCTGTTACAGTGGAATAAATTGTTGAGTTTGTATATAGCTCATTAAGGGGAGAACATACCGTACTATTGTGTTAACTGATTGAGAGGTAGTATGCTTACCAATTGTGGCTCTTTTCTTTTGCCCTCCCGATATTCCTCTTCTCATCTCGTCTCCTACTAGGGTATCGGCACACTCAGACAAGCCAAGAATCTGTATATAATCAACTGTTACTATCATTTTGTCAAGATATATAGCAAACTGAACAAATAACCAAGTTACCTTGATAATGTAGTTTGTTGTAAGGTTGCTTCCTTCTCCAAAGGTGGTAGCCTATGGAGAACAGGTTGTTTGAGTAACTGAATGGAATATAACCAGTTTTACAGGAAGCGAAGTAGTACAATGTGAAATTACCTTAATGAATGAATCAAGATCTTGATCCACTTTATTGATGACACCTTTTTTTCTTCTTATTGCTTCTCCTAGCATCTCTGAGGATTCCAAAGGAAAGTAGGAAACAGAAGTCTGTGTCAGTATTTGTGCCATGGAAAAATTGATGTCCTGAACATTCTATACATCCTTCTTGAGTTACAGTTTACATTGCTGTTAACTGCAGAACATTTCAATGACGTTCAAAATGCCAGAGGATGCCTTACCAAATTCATTATTGGTTCCCAGCATCTTGGAAGAGAAGTCGATTGTCTCTCTTACTGTCATCTCAGCATGGTGAAGATCATACTGGCTAACATAAGCACGCAGGTACTGTGGTGTTGAGGCATTCATTTCTTTTCCATTGTACAATACCTTTCCTTTGAACTATCGGGAATCATTGCATCATTAAGAAAATATATTTTTGTTAGAACTTTATGTCAATATTTTCCCTTTCTTATTGACAAATATACTTCTGATAGCATGTCGAGTCTACCTTCAAAGAAGAATCCAATTTTCCTGCCAATGCTTTTAAAAAGGTTGTTTTCCCTGAACCTGGTGCTCCTAAAAGAAGTGTCATCCTGACAGAGTGGGACAAAAAAATCAATATCTTTGTAAAGACAATAGTTAAGGGCTAGACTAGACCGAAGGGTCTCTTTTATTGGAGACCAAGGAGGGACAGCACAAAAAGGATAACAAACTCATATGGGTGTATTTTAGTATTTCTCTGCTAAATTTCATCAACTACATAGTTTTGAGGTAGAATGGTATTTATCTCTGTACTCGACAGTTACCTTGATGGTGGAATGACCCCGCTTACTTCATTTATGATTCTCATAGGCCTTTTTCTTGTAACACACATATGAACAGATGTTGCTAATTCCTGCATAACAAGGTAAGATTTTTCATTTAGAAATATGGTTTTCAACTAGGGCCTACTGACTTTGCTGCAAAATAAACACATGCATGGCGGACACATGTACTTATAAGTATCGTTTTGATTCTGGATTAGAGTCCATGTCCTCGATACCAGGCTGGGCTAAAATGGTCTGCAGATTTACATATCCTATGTCTCGATTAACTTTTTTTTTTGTCGTATTACTACGACTTCCCAAATAATGTTACAATTTTATTGTGCTCATGCCACTAACTCTAGTAGATGTAAAAAATAAAATAAAATGCTGCATAGTCCTTGTATTTGCCATTCTGCACTGTAATTTCTGATATGTGAACCTTAATGAGTGCAGGTAGTCTTTGACTATTTTGCTATGCTAGGCTTGCTGTAAATTCTGGAAAAGAAGCGCATAACCCACCAGCCGATGGATTGCTGTGTGCTAAGAAAAGTTTGAAATGCATGGAAAAAATGTTTGTTATCGATATATTGGGTCTGCTTATATATAGGTTAAAATTTAAAAAGAACAAAAAAGTTTAGATCTAGCGTTGGACGACCGCAGCACATGGCACATTAAAACTTCTTTAGGACATGGCCTATGAAGTTTTGCACCAGCCTTTCCAGTTTCAGGTACCAGAATACTAGGTCATAGGTAACACAAAAATGGGAAGTCTGCCGTGAATAGCTGCATGGACATATGGACACTGCTGATGCTGTAGCCAATATCCCCCTATCTGGGCAGAGAATGAACCCTCATTAATCCTAACTGATCCCTCCGAAGGGGAAATCCCTGCGAGAAATCTAACAGAGACGTGCTGTGTCCTCTTCCTTCACAGGGTAAAGAAAGCAACCGCAAGCCGGCTGAGGTACCAAACGAGTTCGCATTGAAGACAGTCTCGTCATTGCTGTTGCAGCCGTTGATGCCATGACATGAGGATGGACTTCGAGATGCTCAATTGCTCACATCACAGCCTATGATGCTCAATTGCACACATGACACCAGCAGCTTATGATTAGGTTGAAGGCTGGCTTAGGTAACCAGACTTGGGTTGAAGGCCTGACCTGACCTGGGTCCCAACTCCCAAGTGGCTGGCGTGCTATACTATACTGTACGAGGCTTGCCTCCCTGTGTCTCTGTCGACAATTTCAGGGCATGGGGCCTGACGTTAGAGCAGAGCTGGATATGCAACGGCCTGCTGCTGCCCATGACACTGTTCCATCAGCTGGATTTTCCTTTGTTAGTTTGTTATGATACCGTATTTATTGTACGGGGGTGCTGTATAGTATACTCCTATAGTGTATCTTTCGTTCATCTAGCCAGAAAGATATTGAAAGAATTCATTGCAGGATCCAGCAGCTCCAGCTGACGCTAGCTTGACAGGACTGTGCGTGTCCTATGCCAAGAAGAAATCCTTGGTATTTTTGCAGTGGAATACTCTACCACGTACTGTCTCTGTATTTTTGCAGTGGTATACTCTTTATCTCGTCATTTGTTATATTACCAATTGCTACCAAACTAACATCATCGACTCAAAAAGTACCGATGCAAGTTTTTGTTGCTAGAATACAGAGACATTCGATTCGCAAAAAAGAAAAAGAATACAGAGACATTCATGGTTTCTTCGTTACCTAAAATTGCTGGTTATAAAAAGTAACAAAATTTGCCTTTTAAGTACAAATCAAAACATGTAGGACTGCTAACTATCGGCATAGAAGCGCTTAACAAACTAGATTCTTGTGGATCGAGCTTCAACATGCGCTTGTTGCTCAAAAGCTTGGATAGTTAAGCAACCTACACGGACCTCAACAGACAGACCTAGGGAGGACAATCCATTCGACGTGTCTCACCAAACCAAATCAACATCCGGCCTCTCTCTTTTTCTCTCTCTCTCTCTCTTTCTCAAGAAAAAACAAAAAGTATATGAAAAAGAAAAATTAAAAAAGAGAGAGAAAAACTGTCTTGCAGTTGCAGCTTTTGCAAATTGCAATAATGCATGCACCGTAGCCAAGGAAAGGAAGGAGAGGGAGAAGAGACAAAGGCAGAAAGAAAGCCAAGGAGCCAAGCCAAGCAAGACAAACACCTCCACATCGCGGCGGCATGATGCAATGGGATCGACAAGCTAGGCCGGCGGCTCAGCTCGTCGTCGTTGCTTAATAATATTACCTGGGCGGCGTTGACGGCGCAGTTGAGCAGCGTGGGCACGGCCCGGCGGCCCACTCGGACGTCCGCCTCCACTGTCAGCCTCTCGAACCGCACCTCCACCTTCGCCGCCTCCACGCCCAACCTGAGTCCACGATCCATCCATGGCGATCCATCATCCATCAGTGATTGCTCAGTTCATAGAAAAATCCCATGCATGTAATTGTATGCATGCATGCATCACATCATCGGCGGTGAGCATAGATTGATGTCGACGATGCATGGATGTAGAGAATTATTGTAGATCGCTGACCTCTCCTTCTTGTCGCGGAGCATCCGGAGGAATCCGTGGTTGTCGTCGTGGGTGAGCGGCGGCGGCTCCTTACTCCCCGCCGCCGCCGTCTTCGTCGCGGCCACGTCGATGCCGCACCACCCTTCGTCTTCCTCGCGCCCGACGGCCAGCTCCGTCTCGCTGTACTCCATCGACGATGGGATCCTCGCAACTCGCTCGGCGGCGGCGCTAGAAAAAAGCTAGCTGCTATACTCTGCTAGCTAAATAGACGACGGCCGACGGGGCTCCGGCTATGTCGCTGCCTGTCCTAATATGTTCATGAATGGTCGGCACTGGTGGGTGCATCGATGGATCGCCAGCCGATCGATGTCTGCACGTATATATGTGCGTGGATATCTGCAGGCAAATGCATAGTAGATGGATATATATATAAGCAGAGCGAGGCTGCCGAGGCATGTATGTGTTTAAATCTCGAGGAGTCGAGGTGTTTGGAGTTTTTTTTTCTTCTTTCGGAGTTTTAAGGCGAATGGAGTTTTATTGATTGATTGATTTCTCAACAGTTAACGACCACGTATGTGCGCTCCGGCCGGGTGTAACATTCCTAAAATTTTTGCATGTTTAAAATGTGGGTTTGAAAATTTTTGAATGAATGTGCAACAATTTAAATTTGCCTAAGGTCAAATTCTCCTCTCATCTGAATCCTAGCAAAATATTATTTTATTTAAGGATAATATAATTAGAGTGGCATTTGGATTTTATTTGGAGTTCATCTGGATTTGTTTGGATTTTATTTGAAGTATAAATATGCTTTTGAATTTGAATTATAAATTCAAATTCAAATCTATGGGCTTACTACTATTGGGCCAACTCCCGGCCCAATTCTCTCTCTTTTCTTTCTCTCTCTTCTCTCTCCTTCCTCCGCGCGGGCCGCTTTCTTCTTTCTCTCCTTTCTCCGCACTCGGCCCACTTCCGCGCGCGCGGCCCAGCACCGCGCGTCTTCTTCGCCGCGCCGCGCCGACAGGTGGGGCCCACCCGTCAGCCACTCTCCAGCACAGGGGCTTCTTCTTCCTCACGCCTTCGTCGCCGCGCTCGCGCGAATCGCGATCCCGCGCCGCGCCCGCGCACGCGCTCGCACCCGAGACCCTCGCTGCACCCGCTGGACCTACCCCTCGCCCAAGCCAAACCCCGGAACCCTCTAGAAGCCTTGGCGGCCACTCCACCTCGCCGCGGAACGCGCGCTCGCGCTCGCCAACGTCACGGCGGGGTCACACGATTCGCATGACCCGTAACCGCCTAGCCCCTCGCCCAAGCCATCTCAACCCACTTGCCTCGCCTACAAGTAGCCGCCCACGCCTCAATTGGAACCCAATTGCTCTCTCGGGGTTTATCCCCTTTCACCACCGCCGTGAACGAGAAACAGGGGAGGAAAAGGGGGAAGAGAGGAAGAGGAGGGGAGGAGGAAGAAGGAGGGAGGAGGAGGGGCACCGCTGCGGAAGGAAGCCCCGCAACCGCCAAGGGAACCCGGAGGTGGAGCCGAACCGTACCTCGACGACGCCGAGCCGCGCGCCACCGTGAAGCCGCCGCGAACGCCGACGTCGACGACGACCGCTGCTCCGAGCCAGCACCGCGACACCTCGTCACTGCCTCGACGGTCTCCCTGCCTCGCCTCTTTCTTCCCGAGCCCGTAGGTGAGCTGATCTCACCGAGCCCCGCCTTGATTTTCCCTCGACGCCGTTCGCCGGAGCTCCGCCGTGGAAACCTAGCGCTGCCGCCTAGACTACCTTCCCACTTGCCCGGCCTTCGTGCCGCTCTCTTATGCAGGAGCCGTCGCGGACACGTTGCGCACACGCACGCACGCCAGCCACCGCGGGGACGGGAGACCGGACGCCCGTGGGCGGCGAGGCCACGCCGCGGCCATGGCGCAGCCATGGTGCGCGCACTCCCGCATACACACGCACACACACACACTTGTTCAACCACGCACACGACACGCACGCGTGCAGCCCCGGCCACGAGGCGTTGCCTCGCACGGCCGGCGAGCTCGCCGTGGTCTCTACGCGCGCCGCCGCCGCGACGAGCCGCACTGGCACGTTCGCGTGCACGCACGCGCATACACAAGCACGTCTGCCTCCACCAAACGCGCACGAGCAACGCACGGGTGCGCGCACGCACGACGGAGGGCGAACGCGCGTAGCGCGCAGAGCCGTCGCGTCGCGCGCGTCGCGAACGCCGTTGCGGCATTCCGTCGAGCACGTCGTGCGCAAGGACTTTTCCCCTTTGGATTTTAAATCCAGCCACACACGATTTAGACCACACGGCCGCAGCCGCACCGGATCGGCGCGCAGCCGCACCGGATCCGGTGGACGCGGTCCACGTGAGCCGCACTCACGGCTCACGGTGGACTGCGCCCACGCGCGCTGTCGCGCCACACCGAGTCACTGACAGGCGGGGCCCACCGCCCAGTGGGCCCACCTGTCAGGTTGACTTGGTCGTGATGACGTCAGCCGGGCCCACGCTGACGTCATCAATCCCGGACCCCTCGGCTGACGTCATGCTGACGTCAGCAGGGCCGCGTGGCGCGCTCTGGCGCTGCCACGTGTCGCGATCTGGTTTTTCCCGGGTTTAATCTTTTCGGGAATTCATTTATCTTTTTCAGAAAATGATTTAAACTTAGAAAATTCATAACTAATTCAATTTAAGTCAGAAAATTATGAAACCAGTTTCTATAATTTTCTAAAAATATGAATAACAGTTTGGGAGGGTGTTTGGAGTCATTTGGATCTTCTATATTGCTGTTCCTTGGATTTCTTACCATTTACCGTAGGATTTACCGTACCTTCCGTATTCAGGAGACGACGACCGTGAGCAGTTGATTGAGGATCCGGCCGAGGACTTCGACAACTACCCGCACTCTCCAGGTTCACGCCCATCCCATCTTTTGAATGCCCATTAGGCATATGCTGTTAGTATGCTAGTGCTTGCACGTGATGATTATATATTGATTAGCCATGCATAGCCATTTATTGTCTTTACCCCTTGATGACCTACCACTTACTATATACTCGAGATATTGCTATTGCTGTGCTTGCTATGTGTGGGATTGGTAGATATTCTCCGTGTGGGGTGTGTGGGAAAACTGGGAAGGAGTATGGTGATTTTGACCTTAGTAGGTCCTTGTCGGTGCGGGTATTTATAACCCGACTTAGGCTTTCGGGGAGCCAGGGGCGAGCTTCTGAGTAAGCCCTGTGTTGTGCCTGTGGCGGGCACGGTTGTGACTTGTGATCGTGATTTGGGAGCTAGGAGTATGGCGGTTACCTGAGATGGTAACGGTTGCGGACCACTGCGGTGGATACGCTTTTGGGACGATGACACCCGTACCGGCACCTTAAACCTTGTTGACCGACCTCGTTATCGCTGTACCGTACGCACCAGCTTGCTTTTGTGGGAGGAGTACCAGCTAGCCTTTCTCGGAGCGGTATCCGGACTGTTGGCGACCACAGTGTGGTATTTGTGTCAGGGGGACTGGATGCGTCCTTACACCCCCGATCGGCGAGCTATTCCCCGTTTGGCCCACGGGGAACGTCTTCACAGCTCTTGGGGCCAAGGTTAGCGTGCTGAGGCGTTCAGACCCGAGGGATGCAGGAAGATGCCGTTTCCGGTTAGGAGTTACTAGTTGTGGGCTGTGTCTCAACCGGTTGACCCCGGTTTGCAGCCCGAGTTGGGTACAGACGTACAAGCTCTGCAGAGTCTTATGATCTATACGTATAGCCGTGGCTTCGGTCTCGGAAAGCGCAGTGTTAATGTCTCGGTCGTCCATTGTTTTGGGATATGCTTTCTCTTCCCCTATAGGAGAGCGTGTGAGGTCGTTGGTGCGGGCGGGGAGAGGGAGGTTGTGCTCCGCCTCCCTTGCGATCCGTCCGTACCTCTTGAGATGCCGGGGATGGGAGCCCGCGCATCGCCCGAGAGATGGAGGTGTTGAGTTGAGACAGGACCTGGTAAGCCAGGACGGCCCGAGTTGTGGTAAAAGAGGGATATGGGAAGGATGATACTATTTACCGCTGCTGCTTAGGAAACCTATACTTTTCCATTGCTATTTTCTTTCCCTTTAGAATTAGGCCACCTAAAGCTTGCATACAGATGGTGACGTGAAACTGTTCCACTCCTTGGGAACAGTCTGTGAGTTCGCAGGGTACGAGTCCGAGCACGAGTTCAACCATGATGGGTGGTACGACTAGGCTGCAGCTACGCTCAGGAGATTGCCTGTGGAGAGAAGACCACTTGGAGGACGCTTGATAGATTCCGCTGCGCTACATTTTCTTTATGTTGCATTCGGCCCCTGAGGCATATGTACTTATTCCAGAGACATGTACTGGTTACTATATTTATGACATGTGATGTAATTCGTTTGGATGACTGTGATATACAACTGAGATGAGTTCTGTACGCGGTAGCACTATTCCTGGGACTATCGCAAGGCTACAGGAAGTCCCAGTGACATCGTGTGATCCCCTCGTTCACGAGCTGCCGTAACGCAGCGGCGTCAGGCGGAGCAGCGATCCGATCTACTGGCACTCCGGGAGATAGCCAATGGAGGCTCCTCTGCTGGTCCTCTGTGCTGCGGACCTGGGCCAGGGATGGCTGCATTTTTCAACAGCTCGTTATAGACAGTTCTAAAAATTAAATATTTGTAACGAACTCATCGTTAAAAGATTTTCCGGTTCGTTACACCGGGCCGACTACCTATCCCACTTTTGTTTTATTTCTTCTTCCTTCCTAGCTTGGTCTTTCCAACTATTTTTTCTGTTTTGGACCTAAATTAATTTGACCCTAAAATTCGTTTTTTTGTCTGTAAACTGTTCAGACAATGCGATGCTTGAGACCGGAACGTTATTACCCTTTTAATTCTAAAAAAAAAAAATTCTTTTTGGGCACAATTTCTTCACTGATCCCAACCTATGGTTTCAGGAAAGGTAAGAGTCATTTAGATTTCTCTGAAAATTCATCGTCTTTTCTCCTCGCACGTCAGCAGAATACCATTATACTATATCCTAATCTTATCCTTTAATTAACGGCTGTAGTAGTATATTAGTATCAGATGGAGATCCGATCCTGTGAGAGGAGGCGGTCTATAGGCCCGGCCTTATCACACACTACTGTAACACGTAAGATTGCGCCCATGTTCAGACCATCATGGCGGTGCTGTGCATCAATTGATGAAGATGCTCTACTATCTGTGAGTGCTAGATATATAGCGCGTGCATGCACCGCCACTACTTCGTCCACTCATCTTCAGAGGCCATCCTTTCATCGCTATCACCGGCATCAGATTAAGACAAGTCGTCGTCGAGAGAGCTAGCCTCAATGCAAAACTAACTTGGCTAGACATGTACGTCACAGATACAATTCTTGTTCTTGGCTATAGCTAGTAGTAGGCTTTCCAACAATTATAGCTTCTGGATACTGTTCACTACGCATGCAGTGACTACATCGCACGATATATATATAAGGCCAGAACGAATTTTGTTTTAAAAATGTCATATATACTACTATTCAGTCAGTATATGCGTGTGCATGAGATGAGACCAAGCAATGTGCTGCTTCTGCAGGCTGCCGCCATGAAAAACGACACATGAGGGTCGGGGCCATGCTCGGCGAACGTGTTGCTCGCCACCGGCCCTAGCTCCCATGCATTTAAATCGCCTGCAGCTAGCTGCTCTCGCTCGCCGGCCATCTACTCCGCCATCCCCGGCCGGCAATGACATGAGCAACAGTAGGACCAGCAAGCATATGCATTGCTACTTCTTTGTATATACTGACGTGCTCTGCTAGCAAATCAGTGAACAAGTGATAACTGGCGAAAGAACAAAAAAATCAAAGCAGCGCTGCTAGTTAGCTGAAGTTTTGAAGCTAAAATCTTCAGCTAGATGGATTGAAAGCTACGTCGTCTACAAACGCGCCAAACATATGGTGAGGTGACCATGGTCGATCAGCTGGAGCTAGCTAGCTTTGCAGTTATTCACAACTGCCGCGTGCTTGTGGTGGATCGATGCATAATCATGTCAGCTGTTTTACAGCCGCATATATATATATACGGAGTATGGCGGTACGTGCACATACACCAGATCGAGTACGCTTACTGGAAACGCTTGCTGCTGTCAGTGAGTACTGTGTGCCTCTGATCTGATTATTCTGATTTCTGACATGCATGTACGAGACTAGGAGTATGTGGAATTAATGGTTGTTCCTCGGTTCGTTTTCGTTGATTTAATTCTTAAGTGTAGATAAGCACTAAGGAATAAGCACAGAAGAAATTCTTTCGTTCCAACTAGCTTGGAAACCATTGTTAATTTGTTGATGGCCACTCAAAAAATAAGATATCGACTGGAGAGTTGGATCGATCTGTGCTTTCCTGTAGTTAGTCCAGCTATAAGCACACGCTTAGAGGCATGGGTTAGTTGCAGTGGCGTACATGGCAGTACAACAATGCACAGCACGTGTGACACGGACGGCGGCGCTTGTAGGCTAGAACATGCAACAACTAACCTAGCTAGGTAACGACGAGAGACGAGACAGTTACTTGCTCCTACCGTTAGTGGTGTCCCTCGAGCGCCAAGTGAACAGCACGTAATTTGGTAACAAGCAGCTAGCGTCATCAATATATATGTAGATCAAATGACTGCATCGATCGATCGAATGAAACGGCGGCGGATCATATATATATATGTAGTAAAGAAGCATCCGTCACTGATCGATCCAGGTGGTTGGTCAGTAGGACGGCCGGCCGGCGCAGCACCACCAGCAGCCCACCACAGGCATGGCAGCTCATAATTTAGGTGAGCGCCCACGACATGAACGCTCATCCTTCCGTTCCGTCGATCGTCATCGTCTTCAATTCCGGCCGGCCGGCCGCTCTGCGGGCTTTGGTGTTTGGATTTGCTACAGGTGCATGCACTGCCCTTCACACATACGCAACGCACCGCAACGGCAAGCGCTAGAAAGATGGATAGAATATATCGTCTGTGGGCCGATCATCCATGACGAACTGGTACCGTGTGCGCTCGATCGCTTGCATTCCCACCCACAGCACGCACTACATCTCGGCACATGGTATACCTGCAATGCGGTGCTTCCTGGCTACCTGGCACCGCCAGAACATATATCCATGATCTATTTTGACTTCGATCTGCTAGTTATGTCTTTCGAAATGAGAGGTTCTATTGATTTCAAATCTTATAAAAGAGCTTGAAGAAACCCGGACCGTACCTCTGCACAACCTACAAAGGAGAAACGAAAACAAGATACTGTGTACTCCCAATCACACGCGTTTTATAGCCTATTTAGTATTAATGACCCCCAATCAAACACTATAGACTACTACCAGTGCGTTTAGGCAAAATATAGTCATTGGCAACCAGCATCGTGATGCGGCTGCAACCAAAGTCCTGATAAATAGGCTGGCTTCTACATGTGACGCCAATGTGAAATTGTGAAGATAATCTGCAAGGGAGATAAATTTTGTTTCTTTCGAAATGCCACATCGATCCTTGCTACTTAACCAAAGAGTCTAATAATAGTCAGCTGCTTTAAGAACTACAATAGAGGTGTTTAGATCTTTACTAAGACCCTCCAGTAAAAAAAATAGAGAAAAGGAAATAAATTGCATCAGAAAACATTCCAGTGCTAGCTTTATGTATCTCGACTGTGAGCTGTATGTAGTCTAGCTCCTTCCATAAAGGCTACGCTTGTCTCATTTCTAGAAGGCTAACAGGTGGCATGCGTATCATTCTGCAAGAAGGAAGACTGCATCTGCATCTGGGCTGGAGCGAGCGTTGACTTGGAGTAGCAAACAGTATAGCTCAATTGAGATGTGTGCATGTAGTGTACGTATACTGCAACAACAACCTCAGTACTCGGTGCACAGTACTGGGTCATCAAATGACTGAGCGTACAGCGCAGCAGGTGACCTCGTCCTCGATCTGCCACGCCCATACTCAATTATACTGTACAATAATATGCATACATGGTTCGTTCAAAAAAGAAATATGCATACATGAGAACAATATTCTTTTTTATTCTGACATAATTGCAGTAATCTTGAGACTACGTACTACTCCCTCCCTCAAAGAATGCAATTCTCACATTTCGTGTCAAACAATATACTTTGACTAAATTTATATAATAAAATATTAACATTCATGATACAAAACAAGCACCATTAGATTAGTTATAGAATATATTTTTATAATTAGATTATTTGAAAACAAAAATAGTAATAATATTTGATGTAAAGTTAGTCAAACATAAGCTAACTTTGACCAACACGGTTCTTATAGTTGCATTCTTTTTGGGACGGAGATAGTAGCTTAGAGCAGTGTAGCCAATAGCATAGTATTTCACTTCACATAACAGATTACTAGCTAGCGTGCAAAGCAAATGATTATTACTAACTAGCGTACCCTGATGCATGCAAGTGATGTCGTCGTTTTCGTCTCGATATGCAATTCATGCATTTTCAAGTAGTACGTATCTGTATTATTATTATTGCATTAGACGACTAGACTGTACGTGTTTATGGATGCCCATAAATAATTGTTGACGTTACTCGACTAATAATAGGCTTGCATGAATAATGATGTGTGGTGTTTGAAAACCAAGTACCACCCGACAAGCACAATCTCGTGTTTTTCGAGCTGAGTCGATGCATCCATGGGGCATCGCTTCTCAGCGCGCGAGAGAGCTAACCAAGCTATAAGTTACATTGCTAGCTATCTATAGCTTCACTGAATGTATGCCAAGGTGCATTTTTGGCATGTACAGCATGTAACATGTGATTAGCTTCCTTTCCGAAACCCACACGTACGGTACGGCTTGACATGTACTACTACATGATGGATGCTTAATAGCCGGTGGTCGGCCCTAACTCGATCGATAATTTGATCCTCATCAGCTCTGCAGATCGGTCGATGTCAACTTCCATTTGACTATTAATGCAAGAAGCTAGCATGGGCAAGGATGAAATTGATCAATAGATAAGTTAGGCCCCTGTCCGCCGCCACCGCCACCGCCCTGCGCATGCACGCGGCATCCTATGTGCGTGTGTATCTTCTGCATGCCAAGCCTGTTGGAATACACAGCATATATACATGTATATCCAAGTAGTGCTGCTTGCATTCTGTGCTGCACACACGGCAGATAAAATATATACTATCGGATGGTAGAATCCATTAGATGAACTGTACAAGCGGTGACTACACGACGAGTAGTCTTTTCAAGCAGTAATGAAACATTGAAACCTACTAGTAGTAATGGTAATCGGTAAACCTACCCATGCTTAATTACTTGACGCGTCCCCTTCGTAAATTAGGCTTGCAAGCTACTACTAATTGTCTGCATGCATGCAGTATTAGTATACGGTGGTAGAGTACACGTCAACGGGTGCCATGACGGAGAGGGAATTGAACCGCCTGATTGAAATTCCAGCTCCGATCCAAATAACAGGACGGCCACGCTTGGAAAAATTTGGCACCTCCCTCCGGAATATATGGACGCACGCGCTGCACTGCATAGTACTACCAAAATGTAGTTATGTGTAGGTTTGTCCTACGTCAAATATCGTTATTTTAGTATTATTTTTACTAATACCGCAGTATCTCTACACATAATTTATTTTTAAGTTAAAATTATTACGTGCTATGATAGTTGGTTTCACTACAAACATGTAATAAACATCATCATTATATATGTTGCCAATTTTTATGTTTTCCTTTCTATTTCTTATTACAGTTAAGATTGTTTGACTTAGGATGACAAATTTAAACGTACGGTGGGAGTAGTTATATACGTGTAGATACTCCATATATATCCATATATAGTAGGCTATAAAACGACAAGGCTGCGGGCGTGATTATTGGAACGTACGTCCTGAGAGGCTGAGACAGGGACGCGCACCAAACTTGTAGCTAACCTGCCTGTCTGAACAGGCATGTGTGTAGTACGACGACGCATGCAAACAAGTCAGCCGGGCGACCACATACGCCGGCCAGGTTTCGTGTGTGCCTAGCTAGGCCTCCCAAAGAATCGGAAGGGGCCTTCCTTGTTGCAGAGCAAGATCATATCGAAGAAGAGGAACACGAATTCGTTTGAGCTTTGGAACATTTTTCTGTACGAACGGACACGGGATTGTGCATATTTCATTGATAAAGAAGAATTTTTTACAAGCTGGGGCTCTGGTCCCCAGGTAAAAAACCTACTCTCGCTCTAGAAGTTGCGCTAAATCTCTAGCGCCAGCAAAGACCCATAGCAAGGCCTTACCCCTAATCTTATCAAGTACAGACATCGTTGGGGCTTCTAGATATTGGAAGATCGTCGAGTTCCTTTCCTTCCACACTTTCCATGACCATAGACCTGATCGATTGCTCTCTGATGGTTGACGACAGGACAGGACTAATGCACATTGGTATGTATCTAGACTCGCTTGCTTTTGTCGCGTACACGTACGTGTAACGCGCCAGGAAGGAACTCAATCGTGTCTCTCTTTTTTTCTTTTCCTTCGTCTTCCATGGCCCTCTTGTCGTTTGTCGATTGGGATAACAACGAGGACAAGGCAATGTAGTGTCTCTCGTCCTTGGAAGGGACAGCCCTACTGGTTCGGTTTGCCACGTAGGCAGGTTATTAAGCACGCGACGACGGATGGACGTACGTACAAATGTACAATGCAACTGGTCAAACCTGGCCGGCCAGGCCAGGGTGCATTGCATGCTAAACGATCGATCGAAGAACTACTGTAGCTAGTCGACACACGTGCGCGGCGGGCGAGCATGCACGTGCCGTCGTGTGCGTGCATCCGCTTGGTTTTGTTTGGTCTGGTTGGTCCCAAATGAAAGCGTGCGATTGCAGGTCGTCCAGGTCATCAGGTGACCAAGCGGGCAGGCACCATGCCAAACAGGCAAACACGCACGTGGCAGACCCAACGGCCGGGAAACAGCAGCCGATCCTGGCCGGAGAGCGGAGACCGGTTGACAAGTCGCGGCTCTGACATCGGTGGCGGCTCTGTCTTTTTCTTTTCTTACCTTTTTTTTTAGAAATTTCTTTCGTTTTTATTAGTGAGGGTAAAAAAAGAAGAAAAAATATGGAAAAAAGAACAAAGGCTTTCTCGGCCCATCTCTTAGTGCACCAGCCCGTCACGATCATGCGGCCAATCTGCTTCGCGCGCTGCTGCTGCCGCTCACCCACAAAGGCCCGCAACCACCCGGGCCGCGGCGCACAGCTAGCTAGCATTTTTAAAAACGAACAAAAAAAGGGAAAAAATGTAAAAATATCGACATTTTTAATAACACCCAACCTTTTCTAAAAAAAACTCTAGCTACATTTTTCAATCGTCTTTCCAGCAATCAACCAGCACAAAACGCGACACGCCGTTCACCGACGACAGAAAAGCGAAGTCATCCGTGCAGGTAGCAGCAGCAGCATCAACACAGAGAAGTACAGCGATGGCCACTCCACACGCCGCCGCACTCACTTTCTCCTGCTCCGGCAGTCCCTTCCGCGCCAGGATTCCACCGACAAATTCCAATCTTCAGAGTGCAGGACAGTCAGGCAACCATGTGCTTGCTTTGCGTCCTCCGATCCACGTCAGCCAAGGCCAACATGAATCAGGCACCCAGCCAGCATACACACAGCAACCCTTGGACAGACACAGACGCTAATGCAGTACGCTATTATAGATATAATTACACTATTACAGGTACATTTTTGACACCACCTCTAACCCCCTCTTAAGACAGTAAATATACTGATGAACAACCTCGGAGAGAACGCCTCAACACTCGGCACAGGGACGGGTACTCATGTATCACCACGACAATACTGCAACTAAGGTATCCGACGAACAACAGAGAACAAACTCATCCCACCATTTCGCTGCTATCCTAAACCTGTCTGATATACGCAAAAGACTGCTCTCTCTGCTATCCCACCATCCTTCAATCTGCAATGCTCAATTAGCATCGATCCGCACCCATTTCCCGACCTTGATCTATGCCGATTTCTGTTGCTGCTGATGTCGCTGACCTTGCTGCTGCTGCGCCTGGGGTGCCTGCTGCTGCTGTTGCTGCTGTATTTGCAGCTGCTGGAGCTGGAGCATCTGGGAGTTCATCTGCTGCTGCAGGCTCTTCGCCATGCGGCCATCAGTCATCTCCCCGGTGGCCATCTTCAGGCGCTGCACCTCGGCGGTTAACGCTTCATTCAGGGCTGCACTTTGCACACACGTGAATCAGATTGCAAGAGAAAGAAATCATTGTAACAGTTCTGCTGTGACAGAAACCTTGGGTATGGATTTCAAGAGCAAGCAAGCACCCAGTGTCATGCAAGCAACATGGCTATATTTGGAACTGACTCACTGAGCACATTGCAACCTGACTGACTAGTCTAAAATCTTAGAAGAAAGAAATACCCAGTTTCAAAGGGTCAGTTGCATGCGCGGGTGATACCGCTACAACATAAGGCTTCCCAAACAAGTTCTAAAGGTAGGCCTAGCGTCACTACTTAGTATCAACATGAAAACCTTGCAGTACACAGCCACCAACATTTTATCATGCCACAAACACAACTATATGATTAGAAAAACAGGCATTCGAGAGAGAGAAAAAAACAATGGGCAAAACAGTAATTTTTGTCTAGCTTTATCAGGGTTTAGCATAAGTCAGTACTGGCTGCACCGCAAGCCAGTAATATACCTTTATGAACTAAAATTAACCAATAGCACAAGCTCATGCCGACTCTTTCACTAGTCCTTTACTGAAAGCAAAATCCTGGCTAAAGTGCAACAATTGCTAATACTAATTGCGATCCACCAAAACAACAAACAAGCACAAAAGATAGGGCATGCAGGGTGCAGGTAGAGGGAAAAGAACATTAAGTATCCCCTTTGTAAGATTTCAGAAACAATAAACTGAAAAGAAAAAACCCATCATCTGACATTCAGAATTTCAACTGGCTAGTATAATAACTAAACTAAATTATTTCATTAGTCAGAAAAAAGGCCAAGTCTTTTAATAACCACAAGTTAGCAAATGTACATTTATGCATAACTTCTAAAGAGAAGCATTGGACAGAAAAAAATACAAGGAATACATGCATAGCTAACTAAATTGAATATGGATGTGGATGATGTATTATCTGGTTATGGATGTCCGTAAATAGCTTCACTATTCATCAACGACCATGCACTATGTCCAATTCAACCAGATAGGTAGATAAATAACAAAACTCTGAATGAATTTATTAACAAGTTTCTTAAGACACGGAAAGTCACGATGTTTCATTTCTGAACAATCCTTGTCCAGTTTCCATGGTTTTTACTGAAATCTTATGACAAAAAAAAAGCAAGTGTTTACCTAGTAATTTAAAATAATATATACCAGGGGCATCTTATGCAAGACCGTTTCTACATACTAGAATTAAGCATGGTTCATATGGCGGTGAGGCGTCCTGTGGCATTCTGCCAACGCCTTGTCACCTAGGCGCGACAAATCCTGTGGCGTTCTACCAACGCCTTGTCGCCTAGGCGACGCCTTACGAACCATGGAATTAAGGAAATAAATATTAAATTAGTTTCGTTGTGAGTTTGTCTACAGCTGACTAACAAAAAAACTATCATGTTTTTTTTCCTACATATGAGTATCGGTAGTAGCAGAAAGATTAGTTGTAAAACTTAGTGTTTGCATCCAGTTCTGATGATTTTTTTTTAAACAGGTTCTGATGTAGTTGTAATAATACTCATACTCATACTTAACCCAAAAGAAGTTTAATAAATCCCACATGTGAATTTCCAAGAAACTTCCGACACTACAAAAGTAAGCTGGATATGAAATGCATCAAACACCGCCACAAGATTAACAACAGCAATCCAACCGATGCATATGTAACTTCTACCAGCAACAGCAACTTGGCAACTGAATTTCGAAAATCAAACAGACTGGATAATGGCAAGAATGCAAGGTACATTAGTCATCATGCTACCTTTTGAAGGGAAAAGTAGACATTTTTAATTGTTACTAGAAAACTTAGAAACCAACAACGCATACAATACAACCGCAAGAAGCTTACCATCTCTTAGCTGGGCTTGTTGCTCCATTGCTTGCAGCCTGATTTTCAACTCATTGTTCTGAGTGGCCAGTCCAGATGAGTCCCTCTGCAAACAAGCAGAAGAAGACAACTTAAACCATAAGAATCAAAATACAAATTGTAATCCCCACTAGCTCAGTAGGTCCACAGAACAAACCTGCAGCATTGTCAATTGAGCTGAGAGTGTCGTAGCTTCTGTCTGCAATACTTGCACCTTGTGCTCAAGCTCCTGAATGTACCTCATCTTGCGCTCCTTCGACCTTGCTGCTGATTGTCGATTCGCCAGAATCCTGAAAATCTCAAAATCCCACAAATCAGAATGCTTAATTTCAACAAAAAGAGAACGACTTGCATACTAGTATATGGAGAAATGGATGAGCACCTCTTGACCCTCTTAGGGTCAGTCAAAGCTATCTCAGCAAGGCGCTCATTCGCCATGATCTTCTTCTTCTCAGACTCACTGAACTCTCCATTGGAAAACTCCATATCGAACAGTGCCACGGCACCACCTTCCAGGGAGCCGCTGCCACTCCTGGTGAGGCCACCGCCAGGAGAAGGCAGTGGCAGCTTGGGAGATTCATCCCCAGCCGCAAAGTTGAGCTTCCCCATGAAGCTGTCCATGGAGAGGCTGCGGCAATGCCGGGACTTGCCCCCATCCTTCCTGTCCACGGACGTGGACTGGCTCTCGGCCTCGTTCTCGCTGCTCTCGGCCGCGCTCCCCGCGCGCGTGCCACTGGCGCGGCTGTCGCGGTCGTCGTGGCGGTCCTCGGAGGAGTTGAGCGGGTCCAGGCCGTCAAGGTCCATGTAGGCGTTGACGAGGTCGTAGATGGCGGCCTCATCGCCGCCGTCCGATCTGCACCCCTCCGATGCGACCGTGACCTCGCGCTTGACCGGCGCCGGCGGGGGCAGCGGCGGGCTGAGCTGCGCGAAGCCGCCGAAGGGGATGTCGCTGTGGGAGCGCCGGTGGCCGGCCTTCCTTGGCGGCAGGCCGAGCTGCGGCGGCGGCGGGTTGTGGTGGTGGTGGGGGTCGGAGGTCGATGACGGCGGGGACGGCGGCACCGCGGGGGCCAGATCGGCGTACGGCGGCGGCGGGAGCGAGTCGAGAGAGAAGAAGAGCGGCTGGGACAGGGAGCGCGCGTGGTGGCCGCCGCCCCCCGGCGCCGGGATCTGGCCGTATGGCGACAGGAGGCGCGGCTGCGGGTGCGCCGGCGGCCGGAGCGACGGCGAGAGGCGGCGGTACCCGGAAGTCGCGGCGGAGGCTAGGTCGAGCGGGGTCGGGGAGCGCGGCACCGGCGGCTGAGGCTGCTGCCCGCCGAGCTGCGGCGAGAGGTGGTGGCGAGGGTCGGCTGCTCCCGGGTCATCCATCGGGGGACGCAGCGCAGAAACGGGGGTTCCGGGAAGTCTGCCCCCTCGCCGCAGCAGGAGGGAAGCGGCGGAATGCCGGCGGCGAGCGCGAGGTGGGGGATTGGGGAGAGGAGATGGCGAAGTGGACGGAGGATGGAGAGCAAGCAGAGCAGCAAGCCACCGCTACGCTAGCTTCTAGCAAGAAACAAAACAACCCAAAAAAAATTAATTAAAAGAGGATGCAATTGGAATTTGTAGTTCGTGAGGGGGTTTAATGAATAAACCGGCGGTGGGTTCGCGTGTGCATGTGGCCCGAGGCGGGGGTTACGTGACGCGTGATCCTATTGGACCAAATGTCTAATCGGCCCCTTCTTTTCCTTTCGGCCTTGTCTGATTGACCCAGTCGCCGCTAGTAATCCAATTGTGGGGGTATTTTTGGTAATTTATCCCCTTGGTTTTGGTTGTTAATGATTGATGGCGCCGCAATCAGTGGGTGCGTGTGCGTGGGGTTAGGGCACTGTTCTTCCATCGGACCGTCTGCGTCGTTCCACTCTGTATGTGTGAGTGTGTGTAGGCTAGACCACGCACGCTTCCTCCGCCTCCATTTTGGGTCTTTGACTCTTTGACTTCCTCCGTGATTAGTGTGGATTTGCCGTGGCAATTGGGACTTTTTATGTGGAAGAGGTGTGCATGCTTGTTTTGTTATATCTTGCTTCATTCTCTTTGCATGGAAATAAGGAATGAATTTGGTGGTCGCCTGATTGAATATATTTTAAGCACGGCTAGATTCCCAAAATTCCGTGTTGGTTAACACAAACAATGCTAGATTTCCAAAATTCGGTGCTGGTTACCACAAACAATGCTAGATTTCCAAAATACCAATATCTGTTTGTGTTGTCTGTAACATGGTTTTCCTTCTACTGTAGCTAGGCTCAACCATAGGTGGTATTGTTATATGTAACTACTAAAGTACTTTGAAACGCTAGTAAAATGATATAGGTGTCGTGCGCGGCGGCTGGATTCAGATGAACCCGTAGTCTATATTGATGGATGTATACCTCAATCCATGAATTAGTGGGCTTGCGCGAGGTCACATATTTGAATGAATGCAAAAATTTGGCGAGACCAGGTTTTTTTTTTACCGAACCGGGCGGCCGAACCGCCGCCCGGCGGTAGCGGTAAACCGGTCCGGTTGGACCGGTTACCGGTGGAAACCGAATGAATTCAAATTCCCCGTGTCGCCGGTTAGGACCGGTTAGCCGACCGGTTGGACCGGTTAGCCGACCGGTTGGCTTGGAAAGAACGGTCACCGGTTAGCCGACCGGTTGGACCGGTTCGCCGACCGGTTTGGCCGGTTAGCCGACCTTGTGGCTTGAAAAAAAATGGACATGACCTATCCGCAAATTAATGGAAAAATTGACCACAAATGCATACAAATATCCATACATATAATTGTGCATACAAATATCCATACAAATAGTTTAGTAGTCCTCTGATACAAATAATTGTTCATACAAATAGTTAGTTTAGTAGTCCTCTCATACAAATAATTGTTCAACGGTAGCATTGCGAGGCCATTTCATACTCCGCGGTGGACATCACATTCAAACCCTGCCTTACAAGCAACTCAGCTTTGAACTCTTGCCAAGTTTGGCCCGTCCAGGCCGATGTCGTCTGCCATTCCTGAAGTAACATATTATACCAATGAGGATCTTGCCATTCGTACACCCATCTCATCGGTGGCTGCATGCTCAGCTCCGGTATAGGATAGTGATAACTAGACTGTGAGGATTCCCTGTAGTAGGAGCTAGAAGAGAACTGTGGAGAGCCGTAATCCGTCGGTCCAACCGTTCTCCTCTGCGACATCGGTGCTCCACGGTCAATGTCCTGGGTTGCATGTGTGAACTCAGTCTCCCCTGCAATCAACCATATAGTATAATTAATACTCATAAGTCGGAATAATAAAAACATGTTCATATGGACGTACACTTGGTACCTGTAAAATGGAGACCAGCAGGTGGGTTTGAAGGTGACACGCCTCCGCCCCCGCCACTGCCGCCACCACTGCCACCACCATCATTGCTATCATCACCATCATTACTATCATCACCATCATCGGCAGAGCTGCTGTCCTAAGACTCCTGATACTCTGGACTTTTATCACCCTCACCATCATCAGTTTCTTCATCGCTCAGGACTTCTACTTCTTTCTGTTTGCCTTTTCCCGTGGCCTGGCCTCGTTGGCGCTTCGGGTTAACCTTGCTAGGCGCGATGTGGTACTTCCGCTTCCCTACATGAGTGTTACCTACATGTCGCCGTGCCCAATCACTGATGCAATCATCCCCTGTAGAAGTACGGAGGTCCGCCGAATTTATTTTATCAGCGACAATATTAGAGGGGAGCGGTGTGTCACCTTCATCATCGTCCTCGTCTAGAACAGGAGCTTTGTTTGACCTTCCATATTCCATCCATCGTCTTGCAGGCTTTCTTGTAGTTGGAGCCGTTGTCCGTGATCACATGAACGACATGCTCTGGTCCAATTTCGTCCACCACCTTCAGAATCTCCTGGTAAATACACATATTCTTTAGCAACATCCAAATCATATTCGGATCGAAATGAACTAGGTACGGGGTTACCTTCCGCAAATATGCAGAATCTTGAGATTTTCCAGTCGCATTAATAGACTTGTGGAACCACATGACCCCATTACAATATATAAAAAGTTAATGACACTCATCTTCGTCGGCCCAGTCCACGAATCACACATCAACGTGACGCCGAATGTAGGCCACTCTGCCTGAAACTTTGCGTACTGAACCTGCAAGTCTCGCTCGTTTTGATCCAGGTACTTGTCATTAATATCCCGTCCAGTGGGTGACGCGATACCTTCACCTGCAAAACATATGGCACTCATGAGATTATATCCAAACATGTAGTTGCGTAGCTATTATTGGGCTGCAAAGAAAACATACCCCACTTCTGTGTCTCTCTGACCGCACTGACAAAGTATGGACTGTCAGCTTGTCTTCCAGGTACTTCCGCAGTATGGAAAAACTTTGACCAAGCTTTCCCAATAGCTTCGTTTGCATTCTTACCCTTCTGCGTCCATGAGCCTGTGTCAATCCTTGGCTGCGTCGGTCCTCTCGCCGAACCCAAGTTATAGTCCGTCACACCAGGAGTCTGCCTCGATGAAGTTGCCCTTCGAAGCATCCTCTGCAACGTACCCTCTCCCCTCGTACCACTACCCCCTCCATGCTCGTATGCACCTCCTCTCTGTTGCACCCCGCGATGGAACTCCTCTTCCGCTCTTGATTGGTTCAGGGCACGCTGCAGCTCAGCCTCCTCATCATACGCTTCATCTCCACCAGGATAGTTACCTTCCGCTGCAACCTTCTTCTTTCTCAACTTCTCTTGAGCCCGTTGAGCAGTTACCTTCTTAGCCCTTTCAAGTTCACGCTGAAAGTACTCACGCACCTCCTTTGAAACCTTCATACAATGGACGACCTCCGTCCCTCGCCCTGCCAAATGTTGTTTCAATCTAGTGGCACCACCTCCTCCCTTGGACGTATGACAATAGTTGCATCTCCAACCGGGGTAAAGATTTTCACCGTGTTCCCATACAACATCTTTCTCTCTGCCAGACATTGCGTATCTACAAACATGAAACGAACATAAACATATCAATGTAAATACTTCAACATAAAGATAAACATGGAACTTCACAACACATAACTATATTACAATACTTAAATCCTACCACCTAAATGGCTAAATCACAATTCACAATAGCCTAAATCAAAATAATCATTCTCATGAACAAACCCTTTCATAATCATACCTAAATCACTTGGATGGAATCAAAATATACCTAAATATCTACATTACTACATCCATAATAGTCTAAATTACCTTCACCGGTTAGATGCGTCGGCCGGGCGGTTAGCCGCTGCAACCGCTCGGCTTACCGCCCCTGCATACCGGCTAACCGGCGTACGGAGCGGGAACCGGTGGGGAGCGGCTGGATCGAGACCAGTCCGGCTAGCCGCTCAACCCGCTCGGCTTACCGCCCCTGGGGACCGGCTAGCCGGCGTCTCGCGGCGGCGGCGGCGCTGGAGCGCCTTCTCGCTGGGAGAGGGTGCGGGGAGTGGACGACTGGCCGTTGGGGGGCACGCGCGTGGGGGGATTAGGGTTAGGGCGGCGCTGGGCCTTAAATGGGCCGAACGTATTTTTTTCTTTTTTGATTTATTTTCTATTTACCAAAAAAATACCAAATGAGCAAATATTTGAAAAATTTTTACACCAACAGTTTACACGCACCTTGAAGTATTTTTTAGAATTTTTACGACATTTTTCTATTTTTGAATTCAAATTTAAAAATTTTAAATTTCAAACAGTTCAAACCGCTTCGAACCGGAACCGGTCCGGGGCGGTTTGGTCGGGAACCGGTCAAACTGGACCGGTCAAACTGGACCGGTTCCCGACGGTTCGGTGAACCCTGGGCGAGACTAGCATTATGTCACCCTAGATAGATATTTTTATTGGATTACATGCTAGACAGATAGCGGAGAGTTGTACATGCGTATTTGGGGCGGCAATAGATTGCAACCGAGTGCAGGCGTGGAATAGCACTAGTCCTACGCGAAAACAAAGTTTTTTTTTTCATTTTCAATAAGTCTTCTAGCCAGATAGATGGATGACTCAAGCAGTAGAACGGTGATGAATGAATGGGACTTTGTGCATTAATGAGTGCCAATATTTGTCAAACTTTAGGCCTCACAATTGCTCAAACCGACATTGTGCATAGGTATTTTGGGCGGTAATATATCATTGGTGAGTTTCGATGGTTGAATCAGCAGTAGTCCTAGGCCTTTTTTTATTAGGAAAAGTCTGTTTTTCACCCTTCAACTATTACAAAAATCTTATTTTCAACCTCAAACTACAAAATCGGATACTAAAAGCCACCCAACTATCCGAACCATGCAAATTTGGCCCTTTGGGTGGTTTTGGATTTTATAGAAATAGCAGAAATATTATTTAAACTTTAAAAAACCATAACTAATTTATTTTGGACCCAAAAAATATGAAATCAACACCAAAAGTTCTCTTAAAATGAACCAACCTATTGACACACTATTTAATGTTATTTGAGTATTATATGTTTATATTATTAGTGTCTTATTCTTTTTCTAAAAATAATTAGGATAACAGTAAATAATATGCAAATAACTTATAATGGTGCACCAACATATAGGTCACATTTTTAGAAAAAAATTGGCACCGGATTCATATTTTTATAATTAAAAATAAATTAGTTATGAATTTTTTAATATAAAATTATTTTTAAATTTTTTTAAAAAATACAAAACCACCTTCAAAACCACCCAAAGGGATAATTTTGCACGGTTTTGATAGTTGGAGGGTCTTCAGTGTCCGGTTTGTAGTTGTGGGTTGAAAATCAGACTTATGTAATAGTTGGAGGGGGGAAATAGACTTTTCCCTTTTTTATTCTGCCTATGTAAGTTGCTTATCAATTGAAATAAGCAATAATGCCACCAAAATATCTTGTTTATATTTTATTATTCTTGCTTATGTGGTAAACCACTTCAGTGATTTGGACTATAAGAAAAACATGAGAAGGGTCGCTTCGATTATAATCCAAAGAAGTGGAACACGGCCCTAGAGTTGGGCTAAAATTAAAAAAAAATGCCTTCTAATTTTCCAAACGGTAATGCTACTGGTCAGTCGTCCGAATGGACGGAAAAAGATCGGACGCTCCCGTTGCAACATGGTCTGATGTTGCATGCATCATTCCGCGCTGCAGAAACAACAAGTGAAAAATCTGATGTTGCATGCATCATTCCGCACCGCAGAAACAACAAGTGAAAAATCCCACCACAACATCGTTCGATCTTGCAATGCTCCAATAATTTCGTGATGTTTCAACCGTGATTTATACCAAATGTTTCAGCAGAATGTTTTGATGTTGCAATATTCCACTAGATGTTTCACAACCCATCGAAGAATGTTTCAATATTCCACTAAATGTGTCAAAAGAATGTTTCGATGTTGCAATTGTCCACTTAATATTTAAAAAAAAATGTTTTGATGTTGCAATATTCCACTCAATGTTTCAAAAGCAGTGATATATCCGAAGAATATTTCAATATTCCACTAAATGTTTCAAAAGAATGGTCCGATGTTGCAATGTAACACTAAATGCTTCAAAACGATGTTTCGATGTTGCAACATTCCACTAAATCTTGCAATGTTCCACTAATGTTTCATTGTTGCAACGTTGTAGTGGGCATTTGTTGCAGTGAAAGTTCTCCGTCCGATGCTGTACCCGGACGTCCAGGCGCTAGCAAGCCCCTTTTCCAAATCTCCAAATGTCTTGGCTCAAACAAGCCAGGGACGCGAGATCAAGAAGTATGCAGATAAATTGGAGACATAAATATCGCTATTTTAAGGGGATCTAAACTTTTAAATTCCTCCTCTCTGAGTATAGTTATAGTATTAATTAAAGAAAACAGAAACGTGGACCATAAGCCTTCTGTATCATTCGAGAAAGGAAAAATCCCTTATATCCTTGGCCCATATCACACAACCAATCTCGCTTGGCATTGAGACAACGATGGTACATGTAATATGTGGGATAAGAATTTTTTTTAAGAGAATTTCCCTCCAAGAAACGTCTAGTTCGTGTAGCCGAGCAAGAGCACGAGGACAGCGAAATCGACAAGGCTTGACCGAGGAGGCGAAAACTATCAGAAAACATGGCAGCAGGGGCTTTGACGTACGCCGGCGAGGAGGGCACCGCCGCGATGTGCGCCGAGGTTGGGGAGATCGATCGATGCTGCCAGTGTGTATATTATACTACTAATTCCCGTTAGATAAGATAACTAACCATTGCGTGATGCATGCTCCTCTTCGATCTCTCTAATATAATCTCTTGGCGACTAGGATTAATAATTAATTAATACATGAGTCGATGAAAATTCGTCGACGTGCCTTGCTGCGTCAGACAATGCACGGCGCAGACGAAGTAGCGGTGGCGGCCGGGCCGGTGAGGTGAAGAAAAGCAAAAAAAAAAAAAAAAAAAAAAAGGAAGTGGAATCTTTGCAAGTTCTAGACCACACGACGGGGATGAAGAGGAACAACGAAACAGGATTTGAGTATTTGACCGGAATTGTCGCCGCTCCGGCTCGCCTGCATGGGCCGGTATCGAGAGGTGGACGCGACGGAGAGCGAAAGGGAGAGACAGAAAGGGTGAGGGAGAGAGAAAAAAAATCACGCTGCTATCTAGGAGTATCTGCTAGCAATAACAAACAACCGGCGAGCGACCGATGGATGGACGCGCGGCTCCGGCCAGCGTCGGCGTCCATGCCATGCAACGTGGTCCGGCGGCGACCTCGACGTGCGCGACAGCGACGCCGGCGGTTGGCGGCTTGATCCTCGCCGGTGAGGTGGTGGGTGGTGGCCCAGAGGGCCTCCGTCTCGCCGGCCCACGGCCGAGGAGGCGGCACGTCGAGCGCCGCGACAAACCACGCTTTCCACGCACGTCGCTGTCCTCGCCCATCATCCTCTCCCTCTCTACTGACTTGTCACTTTTTTTACTCTTCTTGTGGGCCCCTTCCTGGGAGGTTCGTGTTCGGGCCGCCCCCCGCCAGCCCACGCAAAGCTTTGCCCCAAGCGGTTGGGCCAACAACGTACAGGCCTGCCACGCGGCGGGGGCCAGCGCAGCGGCGGCGACCGCACCCGGCGCAGCGGCGGCCGGGGGTGTCGCCGTCTTGGAGCTCCACGCGCGCGCGCGCCGGAGGGTGGATGTTGGAAATCCTGTGGTAGCAGGGCCGGTCCCTCGCGCTGTGGAGGTAATGATTTCCTGCACAAAACCGAAACCATGGTGGGTATTGGGGAATGGGGAGTACAGACAGATAGATTAGGGATCTTTCAATTAAGCAGCGAGTGCCACGTTGTTCAGATTTTGCTGGGCTGCCCTCTCTCGATTCGTTTGCTGCAGATTAGAATTTGTGTGAGCATACTGTGCTATTGCGTTTTATGCCTTAGACAGCGAACAAAGCATAAGTGATGGTACTGAACCCGGCCGCTCCTTTCTTTCTTTCTTTCTTTCTTTTAATTTTCTTCTAAAAAAGTAAGTTGGAACCATGTTACACATCCTGAGTTTAATTCAGACTGTACCAGAGGCGTTTAGCTCGTAAGAGCTAATTTTTAGTCCGACGGTTTGGAGGTCAATTAGAAAGGCTAGATATGAGCTAATTGCAAACCAATTATATAAGTCATGGCTAATTAGTGAGACGAACCTATTGATCCTCCAGCCCATATTATGCTACATTAAACATGGGCTAATTATGACCAATGGATATGTCTTGCCTATTACACGCTTATGCAATTAATTGTGCAATTAGCCCATGTTTTGTTGGGCTAAAAATTGGCCTGTTCCCTTTGTATTTACATGCTTTACATCTCCTGCAAATGCTTACTCTTTTTTTTTCATTTTTTCTTGTAGCTCTGAGTTGCAGCTCTATTTGGCTCACAACTAGACTAAACTTATTCGCATTACATTGCCTGACCAGATAACCAGACCTGAACTGCAGCCAAGTCTCACTGTAAATCATCATGGCTCCTCAAGGAAACTGGAGTAGGACTAGCCAGAAACCTTCGATAACACTATCTGATCGTACATCACACCAACAACAAAGAAAGCGCTGAAGGCAATTGCAAAGACGGTATTGTCCATAGTTTGTTCTCTCATGGTTATTGGGGCTGGAGGTGCTTCTGCTGAAACACACTGACGAGCAAGGATAGGGCTACATAGCTTGGGGTTCCCGGCAAAACTGGAGTTTGAAAATGTTTCGAACTGGCCTCCGGTTGGGATAGGTCCTTCTAGGTCGTTGTTAGAAAAATCGAGCTCGGACAGGAAGTGCAGCCCGTCCAATTCAGGTGGTATTGGACCTGTGAGGTGATTGTCAGACAACACTAGCACCTGCAGATTTGTGAGGTTGCAGAGGGATTGTGGGATCTCTCCAGAGAGGTTGTTGAGGCTCAAATCGAGTGAAGCAAGTGCTCCCAGGTGACCAATACCAAGAGGAATTGCTCCAGTGAGCTGATTGCAGCTAAGATTCAGAAGTTGGGGGAAAGCTTGGGGCATCCGGTATTGATATGCTGCTGACAGATAAACAGGTAGCTCGAGAACTTTGTGCCCAAATAAGCTGCAGTCTTGTCCGCTTGTAGCGTTGGCATCTCCGTTAGGGCTGTTGGGATCTCCCCTGTGGGGCTATTTCTTGATATATCTATATAAAACAGGGATTCTAGGGTGTTGACCCAAGATGGTATTGGGCCACTGAGTTGATTATTTGATAGCAGCAGCATCTTCAGATTTTTCAGCTTTGATAGCCAAGCTGGTAACTTTCCAGAAAATGAGCAGTGATCTAAGCCCAAAACTTGGAGATTCTCGAAGCCATCCATGGTTTCATCTTGTGGAAGGGCCTCGTGTTTGTAGAAGGGCCTCGTGTTTGTAGTCATTCCCAGTCAGCAGGACTGTGAGGTTCCTGGAGCTCTTGAGGACGTGAAGCGTATTCGTGATGTTGGTAAAATTGTTGTCTGCCAGTGATATAAAGGTGAGGGCCTTCAAATTTGCTACTCTTTCTGACAACTGTCCATTGAACTGGTTTAAAGATAAACGCAGTGCGATCATATTGTTGCATGAGTACAGGCTTTCTGGAATTGGGCCAGTGACTTGATTTGTGCAAAGATCTAGGATTCTCAGATTGGACAGGGTGGAGAAATTAACCTTATTGAGCTCTCCCTCAAAGTTGTTGTCCCTGAGTTTGATGATTCTGAGATTTGTGCATTTGCTCAGAGCTGCTGGGAACTCCCCTGACAGGTTGTTGCGGTCCAGATAAAGCTCCTCAAGTTTCGTGAGCTGCCCTATAGAGTCTGGGACCTTACCACTGATGAACCCGTTCGCCGCTAAATCCAAGAAAGCCAGATTTCTGAGCTTGATTATATTTGCCGCTTTTAGTGTTCCTTCCAACTGATTGTTAGATAAAGATAGATACTCCAATGAGGTGGCACTGAAGAGTTCATCTGGGAGAGTCCCAGTTATGTTGTCGTGGCCAGCCTTGAGAATTCTAAGCGCAGAACACTTACCCAGCCCTAGGTTGATATAGCCACTGAACTGGTTGTAGGAGAGGTCAAGCATCATCATGTCTGTCGAGCTGATGCAGAAAGATGAAGGCATCCATCCACTAAAGCTATTGTTGCTCGCATTGAGTGCGACCAAATTCCTAGTTTTCATCCATGTGGTGGATGGAAACACTCCGGTGAAGAAATTACTTGAGATGTTTAGTGCCTGCAGAGGTCGATCAGGGGTCAACGGTAGCAGTTCTTGCAGCCCTCCTCTGAGGTGGTTGAAGCTGATGTCAAGAGAAACTATGCTGCTGGAGGACATCAATTGGATGGGCAGGGCACCGGTGAGTGTGTTGCCAGACAGGTTGAGGCGCAACATGCCATGGATGTCACCTAGTGATGGTGAGATATGCCCCTCCAAGCTTCTTGACGGTAGAGAGACCTCGCTGATCCCTCTCTTCCCATTGCAGGTGATGCCTTCCCACATGCAGCAGTCCGTGTCATTCTGCCAGAATGTGGCAAGGCCACCATCCTGTGTGAGACCAGCAAGGAACTGGAGCAGGGATCTCTTCTCTTGCTCAGTGCACGCTCTGGATATGGAGAGAAGAAGCACAAGCACAAAGCAGAACGAAGGTAACACCAGCCAACTGATGAGTCGGTTCTTGCACATGGTTTGGAGCACTGGCTGCATCATGGTTTTCATCATGGATGGAGAACTAGGATGTATTCCTGAGTTTCAATGGTTATGTACTTATGTAATGGTTTGCTTCAAAGACATCGTCAGAGAAGACCGGGTATAAACTTTGAGGAATGCTAGCCTAGTGGAGTTACCTGGTTGACGAAAGATAAGCTTATGATAGGGGCTTAGCAGCCATGTTCCCAGAACAATAGGAACGGGACCGAGGAACGAGACTAATGAAAGGTTTTTACGCTAACTTGTTCCTGTCTCGTTCCTGCTCCTATCCCGGAACGAGGAACGTGGCACGTTCCTGTTGCTCGGCTGCTAAGGTTAGGGGCCCGAGATGAGAGAATTTGTTCTCTTGACCCGGCGCGTCTACTTCCTGCTATATGTTTCACCAGTTATGTATGGTAACAATGTATCTAAAACTTCAAATTACAGTTTGTTCCGTTTTTTTTTGCTTGACCCAGATTTATATCTGCAACAGCTCTTATGTTTATTTCGGTCAGCTAATGAGTCCAAAGTGGCGCTGACGGCAGATTAATTAGTCCTGGATCCTATAGACCTAGTATAAGGATTTTAGGATATATATATATATATATATATATATATATATATATATATATATATATATATATATATATATATATATATATATATATAGACACACACACACACACTAACTGTCTCTAGCTTGCTAATCATGTTCTGTGCTTCTGTAACTGCATGATATGTAGAACCAAGTACATGGTGACTTGACTTGTAATTTCAGCCAAATGCGGTAGTTGCATGGAAGCACATTTTGTTAATGCTGATTTTTTTTTCTGGGTACTTGCTACACTCTAACTGTATCATATAAGTTACTGTCTTATTGATAAAAATGAAGTGAAGCATGTGTTTTCTGAGTACCCGTAAAATCCGTCTGCAGTTTAGATTGGCTGAAAAATAGTAGATGAGAAAAACGCTGTAGCACTTCTTGGGAAGTGTGTTTCGCGAGAGGGTGAATAGTGGAAGGTTGATTAATAGTGAAAAATTGATGAATCTAAACAGGAGCAATTCATCTGCTGCTCTAGTCAACTACTCTTTTGTCCCTGCTAGTGAGCTGCCAGAGCTGGTATATATGATGATCCGCATTTGAATTTGTTGGAGAAAATGCAGGAGGTTCTGAAATAACGACTTGACTGTGTAAGCTCAAGTAATGCTGACGCAGCTAGAGATGCTAGGTTTGCAAGACTGCCCATTCTTTTGCGTACCAAATCTTATAAGGTCGAGAAGTCAGCACTTATCGGTGACAATTCACATTCAAGGAGCACGTTGAACCGAGCTTTTTTTGTGACAAATAAACAGGCTGAAGACTAGAAGAAGCCGACAATGGTAGTATGTAGTTCATACTAGCGAGCTAATGCTGATCCAACTTGTATGTTCGTATCTACGATAGACGATTGGTCAGCTAATGCTCGTGTAAAAACTAAGTCCCCTTACAGTTTAATAAAGGAAGAAAAGATGACATCTAGCAACGCAGAATCCATGCATGAACATCGTGATTAAAACTAGCGCAATGTGATACATTAATCGTCGTCGAAAGTACTAAGATCTTGAGCCCATGCAGCTTCCAAGCTGCATCCATTCCAATGGAGGTCATGCTCTACTCCTCATCAGGCAGCTCCACAACCTCCACAATCTGAAGGCCACCGCCAGCGCCGCGACGGCGTTTCCTACGCCTCGGCCGCGGCAGAGGAGGACCGGACGTCCCGCCAGGACCGCCGTCGCCGCCTCTGCCGCCGCGGCCGCCAGGCATCCCGGGCCCGCCTTTCCCGCCATCGCCGCCTCTGCCCCCTTCGCCGCCAGGCCCACCATCCCCGCCGCGCCCGCCGGCGCCGCCGCACCCGCCGACGCCTCCGTCCCCACCGCGCCCGCCGTCGCCGCCGCGCCCGTCGACGCCGCCGACTCCGCCGTTCCCGCCGCGCCCGCCGTGGGGCCCGACCGGGAGCCCGCCGTCCCCGCCATGGCCGCCGCCGTTCTCGCCTTGCCCGCCGGCCTCGCCGGGCTGGCCGACGCCGACCTCGACGACGGCGTTCGGCGGCGCGGCCGAGCCGCGGCCGCCGCCTCTGCCTCCCCTCCCTCCACGGCCGCCCCTGCCACCGTGTCCTCCAGGCTGGCCTGGCTCTCCCGGAGCGCCTCCTCCATGTCCGTGGCTGGCCATTGGTGTAGTAGTAGGAAAACGAAAAGAAGATTGGAGTCTACGGCGGCTGCGCACGGTGGCCATTTATATTGGCGATCTATCGATACGCCACGACATATGGTAGGTAATGATCAAGACGAGATTTCTTGCACTCTTTTACAAATGCAATCGAATCCCTCTCGCGGTCTGATGCGTTCCCCCTTATTAATCACGTTCGTCTCTTCGTTTCCTTTCCTTAATCCCTCTCGCGCGCGCTCTTGAGTGAGTCCGGCCGCTTCGCCGCCATCTGCGCGTGCCGGTCCACCCTTGCGCCGCACCTGTTGGGCTCAAGAACGTAGCCAAGCCGATCACTCACGTGCATGGCGCCGGCACGACGAGGCGGGCTCAAGGGCGTATACCGGCAGAGGAAGAAAGCCAAGCCGGCGCCGAGGAAGAAACAGCCCAGCAAGGACGTCCAGCAGCAGCAGCAGCAGCAGGGAGGAGTCGCCGGCGGCGCCACTGGTACGGAAGAGGCAGCAGGGTACGGCGCCGAGGAGGAGGCTCTGCGGCAGTTCGACATGGACGCGTCCTACGGCCCGTGCATCGGCGTCGCGCGGCTCCGGCGGTGGGATCGCGCCGCCGCCATGGGCCTCCGCCCGCCGCCGCACGTCCGGGACCTCATCATCCTGCGGCGCCACCACCACCACGGCGACGAGTGCCTCTGGGCAGGCAAGGTCTAGCTCCATCTCTCTCTCAGGCAGCCCTCTCGTATTCGGAGATTGATCCATTGGCCAATCGAAGTTACATTATTTATCATCAAATCGCTTGTCTAGCTATGTTCAGTCGATATGGTGGGAGAGTTGCTTCTAATTTGTTGCAGTGTTAGCATGTATGTTCATGGTGATACACAGTTACACACATACTCAACAGCCACCCCCGATCAGGTAGCATAGCATTCATGATTCAGCATTATATGCCGTAGAATGGATTCCATCAATACAGCGACACTTCGCCAAAACCGCTTAACCTGTTGAGAACGAACTCCGTGGACAGTTTGCCCACGAACAAAATGGTCCATCCACGACATTATGGGCCGTTTGTTCGATGAAGCCAGCCCACCAAAAGATACCACTGCTCGTCTCGGCCCGATGCATTCGAGAAGCTTAAGATCATTGAGCCTCCGATCCACTTAAGCCAGGAACTGAAACTGCCCCTCTTTTCATTAAGCTGCTGCGTGCAGTCCTGCAATGGCTAGCCGTGATCCAAACATGGCGGCCATACGCGCATATATATGCCGTGAAAAGAGTGCTAGTACTGCTGGCCTGGGGCCATACGATGCAAACAAAAAGAAACGTTCATATCCAGTGGCGGAGCCAGGATTTTCGCATGGGGTATGCCAAGCCAAAAATTTTCATATGCAAAACGATAAAACCCATTTAGCAAGTTGGTAAAGTTTTGTAAAAAGAACCTTATAATTCAGAACACAACTAGTAAATGGCATAATAGCCTTAAATTGCATCTTAAATTGCAATTTAGGCCCTGTTCGGCTGGCTGGCTTCCAGCGCTGGCTGCATACTGGAAGCCAGCCAGCCGAACATGCTGTTAGATGGTTTAAAACAACACACTAATAGTTTGAAATATAAAAGATACAAGCTTAACTAACAAATAGGAACACAACAAAGATACAAGCTTAACTAACAAATAGGAACACAACACTATTTGTCAGGCCTACACTTTCTAATGGCCATGAAAATATCGACTACATCATCTTCATAAAAAAAGAAGTTTATCATTATCTCGGCAGCTTGCTGTAACACCCCTGGTGTTATTTGACACTAAAAGGATGTTTAAGTTAAACTAAGGTTAATTCAAAAGTGGAATTTAGAAAAATAAAGAAAAGCTCTCAAATTTGAGTCAAAAACCATTCAAATGGAAGCAATAAAGAAAACTTTGAAAACTTCCTAAGAACTTGAAAAAGTGCAAATGTGAAAGTTGGAGTATAAGTCAAACCAAGAAACTTCCCTTTTCAAACCATAGCCTAAAAATTCTTGGAAGCATCTCAAAATTCAAACCCTAAACTTGGAATTTGAATTTTCCAATTCAAATTCAAAGCTGAAATGGAATCTTAGCCAAGTCTCAAGATTTTACCACAGAACATCAAAATCTCCAAAAAGCAAAGTTGTACATCTTCACATTTCTGAGCTTTGCCTCAATTGGCACTTTGGGCAATTTTGCCATCTAGCCCCTCTAATTTCAAAAATTTAGTTCAAAACAGGGAATTACCCCCTTTTGAATTACGGCCAAACTTTCAACTTTTTCTCCAAATCTCCAGTGCAGGGACATGTCTCATGAAATTCTAAACAACTTTCATGTTGGAAGATTTTCGAGCCACATTCAAAATTTTGGAATTTGAGCCATGCCAATCAGTTGACCTTTTGCCCGGCCGAGGCGCGCTCACGGGTCGCTCACGCCGCGCCCGCGCGTACCGCGCTCACCGCCGGCAGCGCTCTGCCGCCGTCCAGCCTCGCCTGAGCCGACCAATGCATCCGTTGCATGTCCCCGCACGCGGCGCACGCTTCTGGCAAGGTCGCGTGGCCGGAGACGCACTGTAGCGCTGACTCCCGCGCTCGCCGTCGCATCGCCGCCGCGGACCGCCGGATTTTGCCGTCGCCGCCGTTGCCCATCGGTCCAATGCGCGACTTTTGCGCCCGAGCGTCGTTTTTTTTCCTTCCCCGCGCTGTCTTCTCGCCTCGCCCACGCGCGCCTGCCGCCTGCAGCACGCCTGCGCGCCGCGCTGACGCCGCGCACGGCGCCAACACGGCCGCGACAAGCCGCTGCCGCCGCGACAGCTCACCGAGCTGCCCCAGCCTCTATCCCGTGCTTCCCGAGCATCCCCTTCCTCCCCTCTCGCTCCTACTTAAGCCCCCAAACAGTTCCCCTCTCTTCCACGCCGGAAAACGCTCGCCGGAGCAAGCAGAGGCGCCGCCGAGCTCGTTCCCGTGGGCAGCTCTCTCCACTGTTCCTCCGGCCAAACCGAGGCTCTCACGAGCTTCCCCATCCTCCCCTGCCACTCACCGAGCCATTCCTGACCCCTTTCCGCCACCGCAGCCGCCGGCGTAGCTCGCCGGAGAAGCCCGAGCTTTCCGCCGCCGCCCGCGCACGTGCACAGCTCGCTACACTCCTCCTCCGGCCGAACCGAGGGCACCAATAGCTTCACCGTGCCGCACTGGTGCTCACCGACCTCTTCCCCGACCCTCTCCGACCCCGACGTCGCCGGTCGCCGCTCGCCGGAGCAAGCCGAGCCGCCACCGCCGTCGCTGACCTCGTTCCCGGCCTTCCCCGACCTCGAGACCTAGCTTAAAGGAACCGCGGTGAGCCCCTCTCCAGTTTCCCCTACTTCCCCGGCCCGGTCTCGCCGCCGTTTGGCCGGCGTAACCACGCCGGCGAACTCGAGGGCCTAACTGCGTCTTCAACCTCTTTCCAGGGGCTCGAGTGCAAAATGCAGGGGTCTGTTTGTAAGACATTCAAAAACCCTAAGGTTCACAGCGTAAAAGAGATTCTATATTTTAGGTTTAATTCGCTGAGATGTTCAAAAATTCGTAGAAAATCGTAGAAAAATCAGAAAAATGCGAAACCAATTTTGTAGTGACCAGTGAATCTAGAAGACCAACTTCTTCCTTTGCACCTCACTCAGTTGAGCTGTAGATTTTGAATTATAAATTCAAATCAGTTTGAGCACTTTTCTTCATAGTTCAAAATCTACACATGCACTGGAGCTGAGCTTGGGATATGTTGTTAGGGTGATTATCATTAGCTTAATGCGCAAAGGGTGCACAAAAATTCCCAGTGGATTTAGGGTTATGATTTTCCAAACATATACCCTGCTGTTTTGGCAAACAAATCACAGAAAATAAATTACTCAGTGAAAAATCACCTCCTTCACACAGAAACTTAATCAAGACATTAGAAACCATAGAAAAATGAAAATGGAAATTTTTGGACATTGGAAAATGGTTAAATAGTTTTTGGTGGTTTAAACATGGTGAAATTCCACAAAAATAACCATAAATCAATACCACATATAAACTTGCAGAGAGGTCACTCTTGGTACCTTAAGTCACTGTGCAAAGTGATGTGGACATAAACCTTTTAATTATTTTTGTAGGAATTTAGTTTGTTTTTAGGCAAAAGGATAAGAACATTTTTAATAAATTATAGAAAAATCAACTTGAGCCAAATTTTGGGCTAGACTCCTGCCTTGGCATGAGCAAGCCTCTGGTCAAATGGCACCAAAAAAATAATAATTTTCCTAAGTTCACCTTTTGAATAATAGAAAAAGGACTTAAATAGTGGAAAAGAGAAGAAAAAGAAAAAGAAAAGAGAAAAAAAACCTAAACGCTAAAATCAAAATGAAGGTTCAAAATGAAAAGGGAATATTCACTTATAATTAAATGTTTATCCTTTCCAATTCATCAACCAAGATTTAAATAAACCCTAACTATTTAAATCTCGATACTTAAGCATTTCATGCATTTCGTGTAGATTCGGGTCTCGCCGACGGAGTCTACGAGCTAGTCCCCGCTGCCGAGGAGATCGCCCAGGAGTCCGAGGTGAACGTGGTGCACGTGGATCCGAGCCCCGAGCAGGAGTACCGCTTCGAGCCGGAAGGCAAGCCCCGGAGCATAACCTAACTTTACTTACGCGATTTATTTGATTAGATGTTTGTGCATTTAAGTTTCAAGGAGTTGAATGAAACCCTAGATTGCATGATCATAGGTTCCGTTGATTGAACACTAGTATGCTAGGTTCGATAGTTGCTATGCTTAAGACCGATAGAACTCGAATGTTTCCGACATTCGCGAGATATAGGAGTTGTATGTCTACCCATATCAGAAACACTAGAGATGATGGACGGATGATTGTAGATTCCCGTCTATCGATGTTTTAATTGAAAACATGTGGTACTTTTGTGTCAAGCGTTTGAACGTACCACATATATGCACGGCTTATGGGGCCGGTAAGTCCCGGTACCAGATTGAAGCAGCTAGGGCCGATAGCCATCTCTCCTTGGAAACTTCGTTTTCCCCTGCCGTACACTTGTGGATATATGCGTGAGACTGTGAGTGAAGCAGTAAACCTTTATCCTGAGGAAATGGACCCGGTTCCGAATTGTGGATCGATGAGAAAGGATTGGGGTGTGTTGGCATTTCCAACCATTCCGTATGTGTGGGTTTCCCCTGGCCAGGTAGTAAATTCGGTTCGAACTGTCCGCTTCTCGCGGTTAATGAGACTGCTTGACCGATGTATGACATATTATGAAGTGAAACTTGGAAGGATGAAATCTTTGTATGGAATAATTGTATTGCAAAACTTGATTATTTAGCTAGGCTCACCTAGAATGGATAGGCTAAAGAAATTAAAATCAAAATGAAGAGATTAGAAAACAGCTTAGTCGCTTTTGGCAAAAGAACCCCACTAGCCAAACAGCCTCTCATCTTAGGAGTCGGTGATGTAGTGATCACCAGTCGGTTAAGTCTTGTTGAGTATAACTAGTATACTCAGCCTTGCTTGTGGCTGAAATTTCAGGACCGTCCCCTCAGGAGGTAGCTGCCTCTATGGCTTGGGCCTTCCAGCTTCCTCCTGGTTACAGCATCGAGTGGGAGCCGACCTCTCCCGAGGTTCGTGAGGACTAGCGTCACGGCTGACTTCATCGTGATGATCCTATGGATCGTCGCTAGTATCCCGTTTACTTTCCGCTGCATGAACTCAAACTATTTCATTTATCATTTCAATTTGGTTGTAATAACTCTAAGACTTGTTGTAATTTGAATTGTGGAATGATGTGATCTTTGGAACTCACCTTCGAGTGAGCGTATGGACGGACGATCTTCAGTAGCAGTTAGTCGAGCTTGACTCGACGGTCGAATCCGTACTTGGGAACATTTTTGTGTATTAGCACCAATGGAAGGTGGAATATACTTAAGTGAGCCCATTTCTCGGGTGAGATCGCTACACTTACTAGCTATCACCACCAATTAATTTATCATCATATATATGATGGATTGATGTGTGTACAGATTCGTGTGGCTGCAGGCAATAACCTGTGTGGCCCATCAACAGTTCCACACATGTGCCTGCGCATTCATTTTCACCAAAAACAGAAAACGTGGGGGCTATGTAATCTGGAGGTGTCTGTTAGATACCGTCACGTACTAATTATGCATCACTACCAAAGCAACCGCGACCGCAAAAAGACCCATCGTCTTAGCAACACTATATATATATATATGATATATCATATTTCCGTACGCATCATAAAAATCGTTTTACTTCTCTTTTAAGGAATTTTACAAAGGTTGAAACAAACGAGGAATCGGTCGCCGTCTAATTCATGGTGTGCAGGTTCTTGAACGAAAACCTAGCTAGCGTTTTGCCGGTGATGGCAGTGTTATAGGCACCTCTTTCCTTCGTGAAGGCGTACGTTGCCGTGGGGACCTCAACCTACGGGGACAAATCCTGGTGAAAACTAAAGAACCGACTTGATGGTTCGGACGGGGGCATCATCTTTATATGCTTTCCTCTCGAGATCTTGGAATCCTTGTTGGTAACACCGTGGTTAGCTTGGAGCAATAATAATGGCAACGTCTGATCAGTTTGTGTGGTAGAGATCGACTCAGCGTGAGTTTTGGATAACAGAGTGGTTTCTTTCTTATTTTTCCCCTCTTGTCTTTTGTGTTCCTAGTTTGGAAGTTTAGAGTCTAAGTACTCATTTAGTTTCTGGCCATGTGGCCAGATTTTTTACTTTGTGGTCATAGACATTCATATGTGAATGTTCAAGACCGGATTATTTCATAATCTAAAAAAACAATGCTGAAATCAAGATATGAGAGATACCAGAAATGTAGCAATCGGTACAAAATAGTACTAGTTCTCTTTTTATGTACTGACTGATGACGACCCGCATATCGGCCATTAGTACCAGCAAAACCACACTTCAAAACCCCATACACGTTATTTAAATGGTAGCATTAAATAATTGAGGATGTCTAACACCCGAATGTAGTATATTCCGAAGAAAAAAATTCTAGCAGGGGGCACTAGACGAGTGTAGGTAAGTCGACGCCAAATTGTCTGGAAATTTCTGCTGGTGCAGTTATATAGTAGTAGTATATGTACACCAATGATATATAAATAAAAAAATATTGTAACTTTAGGATTCAACAAAATCTGAGTTACGACGTTGTATGGCTACACTACACACATGGGCATTGTGGTGCCAGCGCCAAGACAGAAATGTCGGTCTCATCGGCTCCATCGACGATTAATGATGAGAAATTATGTCCATTCATACATGGGCCTCACACACAGATACCTACTGTTCATGGGCCCATCCGCTCTGATCGAGACCGTAACCTCATATTCCTACGCCATGGCTTAACGGTGAAAACGATTTGTTGAGCACTTAAAGCATGTACAGTCTGATTGTCTGAATTGCTCGCTCAATTCATTGCTCCAGATGGTTACCACAATCAACACTATACAGTAGATGATCTCTATTCTCTATGGTTAAGCATAACATGATGGCTAGCTTAAGACGTCCGTGCATGTGATAACACATGTAATAAAATAATCACTAGCTCCGTTTAAAATTACCAGCTATTTCATTTTTTAGGGTCAACCCGTTTTACAATCAAACAAAATTATAGAGGGATCGTAAAGGTTTATGACACCGAGCGAATAGATATGTTGTTTACTTTGTTATATAACAATACATTTGGTGAAATTTGACTCTCTAAGAAAAGTCATACGGTAATAAATTGTTCGAAAACCTTCAGCAGCATCGATATTAGCATAATATGCGCGTCAATGAGTATTATTTCTTTCAAACCAACCCCGGCTGGCCCAATCACGATCGCATTATTATTGGTGCCCAAATTGGCATGATTCTTCATCCCCGGCGCTGCCCACAAGGCCACAACCACAGCCACAACCAACAACTGTAACCACATCTGCCGTTTTAAGCAAAGTAGCCGTAAAAGGGAAGTGACAGTGATACGACCATATGCATGCCGTTTCTAGTGCACAGCACAGTGCATGGGTGAGCTTTGCCTGCCCCAGCTCCTCCTTATTCCCGGCCTCCTTCTCCTTCGCCGGCGGCCACGACCGGCCTGCCGGTGGAGGTGCGGATGCTCATCGGGCACGAGGCAGCGGCGGAGCTTGACCTTACTCCCCCGCGCGCTTCATGGCCGCGCGATCTGCTCGCTGGACCTGCCGTGCCGGTGCAAGCCGCCAACTGAAATGTTTCTTATCGTTGCATAATGATGATATGCTGTCGTCTAAAAAGTTAAAAACTTTTCTTCTTGTTAATTTTCATTTCACTTCTTCGTGTAAAAATTCAAGGTGATTTCGCCCTTGCATTATGTTATTGGTTTTCTAATCATAAATTATGTACTTTGAGAGAACACAACAGTTCAAAATTAAACTTTGAGGATCTCTACTCAAAGCAAGACGACACACTTCTCGTGCCTGATATGAGCCATAATACGTACCCCCTCCGTTCCAAATTGTAACTCGTTTGACTTTTTTAACCCCAATTTTGACTACTCGTCTTATTCAAAAAATTTGTGCAAATGTAGTCAAATTTAAGTCATTCTTGAAATTATTTTATTACTAAAGCTAGCCATTACAAAAAGTATGATATTTTGCGAAAATTTTTAAATAAGACGAGTGATCAAAGTTAAGATAAAAAAAAGGAAAACGGCTTACAATTTGGGATGGAGGGAGTATGTGACATGATAAATGTCATCGGTTATCACTGTTCAGAGATTAAGATGTTACGGAAGAAAAAGAAACATGCAGAAAGCCGATCCCCGATGATGAGGAATACGTGATCAATCGAGATCATTGCATTGCGTGGTCAGTAGTTGCTGGACATGCATGCAAAGTGGGGACGCAACGCAAAAAGCATACACATGCTAACTCGCTTGTGATCTTATTATGCTGCCATTTCTTCCGGTGCAATATTTTTTTATCTGAAAAACTTTCTACATTCTTGTACGGGCTGCATTGACTATCCTACCCCTCTCGTTCTCGCACAACTAGTTTATTAGACTGTCTCTACTCTCTAGCCCTATACAGTGTGTGGTGTGATACACCTGAAGCTCTCGCTGTCGTTGGTTAGTAGTAGTGGGCATGTGTACGTAGCTCGTACGTACGTACGAGAAAAGTGAAGCTATATTTTTTTTTTAAAAAAACAATGCCATGAATTTTATGGGCAACGTCGTAGGATTATTTGAGGAGTGAGGACAACCATACATGATTTCTGGCAGAGGGGGACTATATATGTGACAAAAGAGAGCGTACAAAACTGCCAGATATATATCTGCTGCAGAATCGAATCTCAGAACCACAAAGCCGTGAGCGCGTGACAAGAGCATGAGACCTGCAATGGAACCACAAAGCAAGCTACACGACACTCACTTTTTTTCCATGGCAACAAGAGGTACGTGTGGCATCGCGCAAACTAGCTACCCGCATCGATCATTCATCGATCTATCGGTGATATGAAAAAGTGGGTGTGCTTGCAAGATTTGTTCTGATCGTTATCGAGTGTTCGTTAGTCGTCCAACAAGGACGCAGCAATAATAATCGCACGCATCAGCGCTCAGCACAGATAGATAAGTGAAAGGTATGCATTGTGCTGATCCAAATGAGTTAATAAGCTTACCTCGATACTGGATTAAGGGCAAGGCCAATGTTCCTGGTCAATATGACCTTAAGGGTGAACCCCAGATAAATCACTTTAGTTAAATTCAGAGTCACATTGTGTATGGGCTTAGTGCTCCACGGTTTGTCTCAATGGAGAGTTTCATGGGAGTTTCATGTGCATTAATCTCACTACCGCATCAACAGCTTTGCAGGCACGGTGGGGTAATTAAGAAGGAAAGTTTTAGGGGATGTGAGAGGAGTTTCATCCCCATGACACTCCTGTCGCACAGTTAACTAGTTTCCAATTTATGTAACTGTGTTGATGAAAACCCCTGCTGAGACTCTACCGGTCCTAAAAGAGTCGGATAAACACAAGTAGTACTATACAAATAGCCGTCCAAAGCCATCAAAATCGTGACAGGAAAGAAAAATGAATTTTTGTGCAATGCCCAACCAAGGACCACGTGGAGAAAACATGCGGCTTTATTGTTCTATCGGCACATGCCACGTATGTATGCAGAAACCGTTGCATGCTGACTTTTCCAAATCTGGTACTCTCGCGGCTCGCGCTCGTTGGCTGATTGGCTCTCGTCCGTACACGTTCCCTTTATTTGCCCATAAACACCCCCAAGAACCTCGGATTCTCCATTTACATCGGCCTCTGGATCTGAAGCTACACGTCTTTATCCTTGCTGTTGAAATAATCAAATTAGAGAGGGCCTTAACGTAAATACGTACTCCATATGTTTACAAGTAGGATCTGCGAGTGCACCTGCAACCAACCACACCTCCATTGCATCCACATCCAATCAAAGCTGCCATTTTTAGCAATAGCCACAAACGGGAAGTGACACTGCAACTGCCCAGTGCTGTGTGCAAACAGTGCAATAATGGACGAGCTCGTCTCCTCCAGCGGCTCTCCTCCCTCGGCCCCCATCTTCTCCCCCGCCACCGCCGGCCACCTCCTGGACCTCCACTTCGTGTCCTGCGACGTCACCGACCAATGGAGGATGGGTGCCAACATCAACGACTGGCTCGATGACCCTCTAGACCTGGACGGCGCCGCCGCCGCGTGGGCCGCCGACGACTACGGCTCGGCCTCGGCCTCGGCCTCGGCGGCGGGCAACAACGACGACCTCTCCACCGGCGATCCGCCGGCGCCGGAGCCCGAGCCGAAGAGGCGGCGCGGCCGGAAGCCTGGCCCCCGGACCAATGGCCCACCCATCAGCCACGTGGAGGCCGAGCGGCAGCGAAGGGACAAGCTGAACCGCCGCTTCTGCGAGCTCCGCGCCGCCGTGCCCACCGTGTCGCGGATGGACAAGGCGTCCCTCCTCGCCGACGCCGCCGCGTACATCGCCGAGCTCCGCCACCGCGTCGACCACCTCGAGGCCGAGGCCGAGGCCAGGCAGCAGCAGCAGCACGCCTCCGCCGCCACCACGGCCATCACCACGGCGCACTCGTTCGGCAGCGGAGGCGTCTTTGCCGGCGAGGAGAAGCTTGAGGTGAGGATGGTAGGGCGGGACGCGGCGGCGCTGCGCCTGACGACGGCGGCGCGCCACCGCCACGCCGCCGCGCACTTCATGGTGGCGCTCCGGTCGCTGGACCTGGCCGTGCATCACGCGTGCGTGTGTCGCGTCGGCGGCGCCACCGTGCAGGACGCCGTCGTCGACGTGCCCGCCGGACTGCGGGACGAGCGTGGCCTCCGCGCCGCGCTGCTCCACAGGCTGATGAGCTGATCATGATCTACGTTGTCGGCCATGGCCAAATCAAGTTGGCTGTAAACATGTCGTACATGTTGACATGTTGTTGTTATTTTGCTTGCTAGTACTTCTGTCTTGTCTCTATCTCTACTGATGTTATCGTCCGTGTTTTGCACGAGTATATAGTGCTGGTTTCTTGTTTTTTATTCCTTTAATTGTGGACGACACAAATGGTTTGTTCACTTATTTTGAGCACAAACTTAATGCTTCGCTAGTTAATTTACGGCTTCGCTTTTGAGAGTTATGTTGTAAAGTTAAATTTTATGGTGACACATTTCTATGTGTAAGATTATGTGGACTGATTCTCCTCTTTGAAGGGTTGAAGCCAGAATTTTCCACTATATATATATAAAAGTTATTGTTTCACTTCTTTCGAAACTTAATGCGCAGTTCTGAATAATTTGTTTCACTATACATATATATAAATTTTACAACGCATCATATACTTGTGAATTTAAGTTTGAAACGAGAATCACGACGATGATGCTCGACATGTAAAACACTTTTGTACTGAAATCAATGGCTTAATTATCAGTCGTTTGAGCAAAATTATTGTTGTACCGTTTAACATTTATAGTGTTGCGATCTCTCTCTCTCTTTTTTGTCCCCTTTGTAAACATTATGATAGACTTTTGTTAAACATAGGTCTTGATGAATCCGATTTTGAATTAGTTGGATATAAAACCTTCAACATCAAGAAGTACTGACTGTGAGGTCGTTGTTGATGCTGTCAATGACCGGGCGTCGTATCAAATACGCAAAAATTGGCATAATTCTTCCCGCGCTACCAACCATATATATGAACAGCCACAAACTCAACTTTGCCATTTTAAGCAATACTACTCAGATGAAGGGAACTGACAGTGATATGCGGTGCTCTCTTACCACCCCAAATTTTCCCTTGTGCACAGCATCGCCCTGGACGTATGCCATATTGCCATATCACACGTCCCCCCGATCCATTATATCAAATATATATTAAAAATCCCCTTTAATATTATACTAATTAAAAGCTTGAGAAAATAAATTACATCAAATCTTAAATCCACTGTTTATACTATAATATAAGGTCGAGAATGTTGATTAAATGACTTCACAAATTTTGACTTACCGTTCCTTTCGCTCTACCATCTCTCTGTTTCCCATGTCCTTGTGTCTGGTGGAGAAGACTTGTGGCGCTGCAATACAAGGACCGCTTTGTCCATCATATATAGCTTGCGACAGTAACAGTAACATGCATATTTTTTTATTTAAACAAACAAATCACGTGGACTATAGGAGTTTAATTTTTTAAAGCGAAAGATTCCCAAATTTTGTACAATTTTAAAAGAATTTGACTCTTGTACAGGCTTTTGCTGTACAACCTCACATGAAAACTGTTGAGCACACAACTTTCATGATAATATTGCCGGAATAATTTATGGATAATAACCTTCTATTTTTTTAAAAAAAAATTGCATACAACTACTTATATACACACAAACAAATAAATAATCTACCCAAAACATTTTTTTTTACGCAAGAAGGAGAACCGGCCCGCGCATTGTAACTAAAGCCCAAATATCACAACCACGTGTTGCGCTGGGCCTGGGCCTGAATGTGCGCGCGCACTGCAGGTTGCAGAGAATAGAACCCGGCCGGCGGCGACAGACACGAAGAATATTCCGGAGGCGATAGGGCCCGCCGGCGGCGTTGCTTGGTATCCGGAAGCATGGCTACCTACCTGGCTATCTCCAGTCGACAACATGGCTATTAATAAGAATCAAAGCCCGCTAGCTGCTCCAGGCTGAACACATCGATCGATCCAAGACAAGAGTAGCCGCCGGATGGAGGAATAATATATAAGGTCATGTTCATATTCCCAACTATTCACTATTCATTTCAACTTTTCACTATTCATTCCAACTTTTCACTATTCCTCCCTCACAAAACACGTTTCCCAGCGAATGCTACAGTGTTTTTCTTATGCTACAGTGTTTTTTCCTACAATCTAAACACACTCTAAGCTGATGGATCGATCGATCCAAGAGTTAGCTCCAGGCGGCGGGCGTGTGCCTTGCATTGCATGGCTTCGAGACTGCGAAGAAAACCCTCGCTCGCGGAGCAAATGGACACTTGGGATTGGTTGGTTGGGCCGAGGGTGATTTGCCCGTGGACCTCGTGTCAGAAAATAACCTTGCTTAAGCAGCTAGGCTGCTGTGGCGTTGCTTGGCGTCCGGAGCCTAACATGGTCACCTAGCGGCTAGCTAGCTGTCTCTGGCTCGTTCACCACCTGGCTACCTGTTCATCAAGAATCAAAGCCCGGGCGTCCACAAGACAGGCTGAGATCGATCGATAGATCGATCGCTGGTCTGATGATGGATGCAATGCCATCACGCACGCATGCATGGTCGATCCGAGGCCGTCGGGTGATACTACTGATGCAAGTTTTTGAGGGCAACTAGCTAGCTCGATCTTCTTGTTGAAAAATGTCCTCCTGATCATCCTTCTCAATCACGACGACAAGTCAAGGGCCTGTGTAAAAGAATTGGCACTCAGAAGTGTACGCCGGATCCCCGATGGATTTGCCAAATTTAGTGAAGAAATACTGTTTAATTTTGTTCAATCATGCATTTGACCCCAATATAGATCTGACCCCGGTGATTTTATTTTCTGCCTTCGCCCTTGCTATGATTGTGTGAGAGTATAATTGTCGGTGTGAAATTTGTTTACAAACTTGCACAACTAAAAAGGACAAAAATCTACAAGAGGCGACGATCGTCCTTGTGGGCTGGCCAAGAGACCGTACGTCGTGTAGGGTTTCGTGACAGCTCATTTCACAAACTGCAATAGTTAAGTTGCATTTTCTATCCAAGTAACGACAAATCACGTGGCGCTGTCGGTAATACTGACGCTGAGTACAATTTGTTAGGAAAGAAATCAAAATAGAATTGAGATTTACTCCTCCTCCTCGATCGATTGAAATCTTGCAAATCCATCAACCACCCAAAAAAAACTGCCTAAAACTCTTTACGGATGCAGTCGTCCATGCCCGTAAAAGAAATCGAGTATTGGAGGTCATGGAAATAATGGACGATTGGAATGCATATATCTATAATTTTAAGGTAGGACTTTTATATTAACAATGACACAAATAATATGTTATTAATGATAGAAATAATGAAAAAAAGCCATCGATAGGCTGAAAACTGTTAAGAGGGGAAAAAACGTGGAAGGGTTGGGCACGCCTGGGCTGATCAGCCCAGCCAGCCAAACATTTTAAGGTAGTACTTTTAGATTAATAGTGACACAAATAATATGTTATTAATGATAGAGATAATGAAAAAAAGCCATCGATAGGCTGAAAAGATGCTAAGAAAAAAAATGAATGTGGAACGGCTGGGCACGCCTGAGCTGATCAGCCCAGCCAGCCGAACAGACGCAATGTTTAGGATTCTCTTTTTTTTTTTAACATGTATCATGAGATTAATATAGAGGTATTTTGATAATAGAATAGGTATAATCCTTTTTTGCCTGAGTGTACACGTGCATCCTATTAATGATAGAAACAATGAAAAAAAGCCATCGATAGGCTGAAAAGATGCTAAGAAAAAAAATGAATGTGGAACGACTGGGCACGCCTGAGCTGATCAGCGCAGCCAGCCGAACAAACCCAATGTTTAGGATTCTCTTTTTTTTTTTAACATGTATCATGAGATTAATATAGAGGTATTTTGATAATAGAATAGGTATAATCCTTTTTGCGCCTGAGTGTACACACGCATCCTAGTAGATATTGTCGATGGTCCGAATGGAAGGAAAAAGACCACAAGCTGTGCAACTCTCATCAAAATCGGCGTTGGGTAGTGATTAAATGAAACCTGGCACGTCACGTCATGAATAGGGCCGTCACGAACGCTGGCCTTTCAAAAAGTGTGTGTTTAGTTACTAATCACCCCTCTCAGAAAACACGTTTTCCAGAAAAGTTTCTCTCCAATTCCCTCAAACTTTCCTATTCATCCCTATCACAGAACACGTTTCACAGAAAAATTTCTTTTCTCTCCCCACCAACTTGCTATTGCGGTCATGAACAGCGTCGTACGTACGTAGTACCATACTTGCTCGATCTGTGTTCAGAACACCCCTAGAAACCCTCGAATCCCAACAGCTGTTTTGAATTCGGTACTTTTTGAAGCGTGATTAAGCATAACTGTGTGAGGCCCTTAATGTAAGATGTACCATGACAAATGCAGCAACCGTCTATATTACCATAACGGCGCATAGTCCATCCTATACACCACAAGTCCACAACACAACTAGTAATATACTGTAGTGGCGGGCGCAATGGATGATGAGCTTATTGAGCTCGTGTGTGCCGCCTCCACCTGGAACTCTTCTTCTTCCCCGTCCACCGCCGCCGCTGGCCACCTCCAAGAGCTCGACTTCTCCACCGCCGCCGCCGGCCACCGCCAGGAGCTCGACTTGGTGTCGTCTTGCGAGGTCCTGGAGCAATTGTTGGGGATTGACGACGACTGCTCTCTCGAGTGTCTGGACGACGAACCCCTGCTGGAAAACGTCGAGCTGCTGCCACCGGCCGGTCATCATCAACCACCGGCCGCCGCACCTTCGCCACCCATCAAGAGGCGGGGTGGTCGTGGCCGGAAGCCCACCGGACCGCGGCCCATCGGCCCAACCATCACCCACGTCGAGGCGGAGCGGCAGCGCCGGGACAAGCTCAACCGCCGCTTCTTCGAGCTCCGCGCCGCCGTCCCCAACGTCTCACGGATGGACAGGGCCTCCCTCCTCGCCGACGCCGCCTCCTACATCGCCGAGCTCCGCGGCCGCGTCGACCACCTCGAGGCCAAGCAGCAGCAGCAGCAGCAACAGGCGGCGGCGACCTCCTCCTCCGCCGCCGCCACCATGACCGCCGGCGAGCAGGAGATGAAGCTGGAGGTGCGGATGATCGTGGGGCAGGATGCGGCGGCGCTGCGGCTGACGTCGGAGGGGGAGCGACACGCCCCCGCGCGGCTCATGGTGGCGCTCCGGTCTCTGGACCTCGGCGTGCAGCACGCCTGTGTGTGCCGCGCCGGCGGCGGCGTGACCGTGCAGGACGTCGTCGTCGACGTGCCTGCGGCTGCCGCGATGTGGGATGAGCGCCGCCTCCGCGCCGAGCTGCTACACTGGCTGGCTGGAGCAGATCGCTTAGCGTCATGAATCATGATCGAAGCTGACCGGTTAGCTACTACATACTCCATGGCTACACTACAAGAAGCTACTCCTAGTTGCAAACTTGCAATCGTTGTATATATACTTCTTCTCTTCTCGCTGCAGTCCATCGTTCGTTATTTTTTAAAAGGAAACCTGTATATCCAAATTTGAAGAATTGCTACTACTACTAAAGGTAAGGTTGGCCTCAGTCGCCAACCATGATCGATGAGCAACCCCGTTACATCTGTGGATATCTTCGATCATTCACGGGAGTGAAAGGATGGCCGATCTGAACCTGCTGCTTAATCTGTGTGATAAAATTGAATCAGCAACGATACACATCCCTATCAATATTTTCCCATAAGAAAATCGCCGCCACATGATAAGTAACCCACGGATATTGATTACCTCAATCAGGCTAGAAACCCTGCTATTGGAAAAAGAAAGCATCGGGATTACTCCTTCGAATGCAACTCCTTGTTTATCGAGGAGTCAAACAAGTTCAGGTATTATCAAAATTAAGGCTAGTCTCAAATGTGAATTTCATCAGGAGTGTGTGATGAGCATTAAATCCTATGCTACATCAATAATTTTGCTGATTTGGTAAAGGTCATGGGGGGTTGTATGGGAGGAGTTCATGACCATGAAACGCAGCCACCACGATTACCTTTACTATTTAGGTATATGTAAAAAAAACTATGCACTGAGATTAGCCTTTATATACAATAAAATACAAACATTGTGTCTTTAAATAGATTTTGTATGAAAATATATTTTATTTAAGTTAATTATGCTTATTGTGTATAATAAATGCTAGTATTATTTGTATAAATTTAGATAAATTTAAAATTATTTAACTCCTTAAGAAGGGAGCTACGAGCTAGAGTTGTGTTCTTTTCACTATGGTCGGACTGAGAGTACTTATCATGGGGTCATGGACAGTTGTTGGGGTTGGCTGTCTGAGGGTGATGTTCTCTAGTGTGTGTGTGGAAACAACAACCTTGGACGAAGTAAGTATTTATCATGGTGTTACGCTCAGTTTGTTGGGATTGGCTCGCCGAGGGTGATGTTCTGTGTGGAAACAAATCTGTCAACCACCTTGAGGTTGCTGCTGCTGCTCTACACAGTGGACCTGCTCGCTGCAGCTTATTGCAGGCTGCAATTGCAGCTGTACAGCCAGCCGTTCGGCTGCAGCCTAAGGTTTTTCTCTGTGCCATGCAGATTGACTAGCTGCAACACTGTTGCGGATGCTGCAGCGGTAGGATATTATGTTTTTTCTTGCTAGCATCAATTTAATCTAATTTGGACGGAGGATATTTTATCGTCCTCATCGGCTATACTGGGCTTCTTGCAAGATTGTCGGCGTCCGCCTGTCGTCCTCCGGCACGTGGTGGCCGGGCGCGCTTGGCGGTGATTAGTGCGAGTGCAACGGCGACGACACCTGACGCAGTGACGCCGACGCAGCTAATTTCGATCAGGCGTGACCCGGCGACCCAGTGAGGAGAGAAGAGGTTTGGGATTTTAGTAGTAGGCCACTTAAAATACAAAATTGAAAACATTTACAAATAAACATATATTACCTCCACAGATATATAAACAATCTCCAAAGTCCAGTCCTACAAAACCCCGAAGACTAGAGTTGTGCAAAATATCTGCACCAGCAAGCAACATATATGAGAGACTGAAAAAACATTTATCTGCGATCTCCGAGATTCAGCCCCCAGCTGAAACAGATACTCCATCTCAAAAAGGAAAAAAAAAACTGAAACAGAGACTGAATAAGGCCCCGTTTAGTTCCCACAAAAATACACTATTCATCCAACTTTTCACTATTCATCCCATCCCTTCTACTCACAGAACACTATTCATCTACAGTGTTTTTTTTTGTGAACAGTGTATTTTCGGGGAATCTTTTCCCTATCTAAACGCACCCTAAATTAAAGACAATTATTGATGTACTCCATTTGCTTCTCCAAGGCCCCGCCGGATGGTGCCATAAAGTGTCTAGCCCTATCAAAATCATGCAGGAAAATGGGATCACATCCGCTCAATAATGCAACGTGGACCACATGAGCGGAGCGTGCAGCTAACTGGTAACTGCTTCTAAACTTGATATGGCAGCCGCAGCCAGCTGATTGGTTCCGTACGTGGTTATTTGCCAAAAACACCTCTAAAAACTTGAGTTTTGACTCATCGTTTCCGAAATACAAAGACATCTAGTAAGTGTTTAAAATTAAATTTATATATTTTAGAGATATTTATCATAAATTACTAATTGGAGGCTCATTTTCAAAGCCTCCACGTGAAGCCACCTAGATCCTAAGTGAACTCCGTAAAAAAATAAAGAAATTAAAGATAAAAAATATCCCGTCATTAACCAAGCAAATTTAATAATAAATTCATAATAGTAATTGGATTTGTTTTCTATTGGAATAAATTACCTACCTCTACTATTTATGAAAATAAGCTAAATTAAACCCCTAAACATGTATCTAAATTACCCACATCAGTCAGTATAAAAACTAATCTAAAGTAAACTACCACCTAATTTTTATGTAGATTACCATCCGTGCAATTATAAAATAATGTCAAATAACCCCTAAATTTGTATATAAATTATCTAATTATATCATTAATAATAGTCTAAGTGACCCTTAGTATGAATTTAAGTTATGGAGTAAAAAAAAATCTTAAAGTGTACCAATATAAATTATAAATATTATTTCTGTCAATATTAATATATTTTTAGTTATTAGTTATGAAAAATATTACCCATGAAGTGTGTTGCCAATTGCCATGTATTCATGTATAGAGGAAGAGATAAGAATTCCAATTTTTATATTGTTCACATAGCTCAAACAAAGGGTTAAATTAAACACATATCAAACACTATGGAGGTGTGATGCAAAGTAAAAAAAATTATCGGTCCGCTCCGGTAAACCCATAGCCCATAGCCATAGGTGAGAGCTGTATGTTGAGGAGCTAGAACCCATAGCCCACATTGATCCACCAAGAGAGCTACTAGTACCCTTTTATAGAATAGCTGAAAAGTCTATAAATTCCTCTCCGTGTCCGAACACCAGTCACCACTAGTATCAGATCTGTCATTGCGGCCCGGCTAGTGCTAGCAAACTTGCAATAACATTAACGGAAGCGACACTGCAGCAGCCATCAGCAGTCGTACAATAATGGATGAGCTTGTCTGCCCTGGCTCCTCCAGCAGCTCTCCATCCCCATCCTCCTTCTCCACCGCCGCCGCCGGCCACCACCACCAGGAGCTCCAGTTCGTGTCCCGCGATGTCCTCGAGGAATGGCTGGGGGACAACGACTGGCTGGACCTCGACGAGCCATCGCCGGGCAACAACGACATGTCCGGCAGCGAACCTCCGGCGCCGGCGCCAAAGAGGCGTGGCCGGAAACCTAGGCCCAAGTCCACCGGCCCACCCATCAGCCACGTGGAGGCGGAGCGGCAGCGTCGCGACAAGCTCAACCGCCGCTTCTGCGAGCTCCGGGCGGCGGTCCCCACCGTGTCGCGGATGGACAAGGCGTCCCTCCTCGCCGACGCCGCCGCCTACATCGCCGAGCTGCGCGGCCGCGTCGAGCAGCTCGAGGCCGAGACCAAGCGGGCGGCGGCGGACTCCGCCGCCGCTGCCCACTCGTCGGTCGTCGTCGGCGGCGTCCACCAGGAGGAGACGCTGGAGGTGAGGATGGTCGGGAGGGATGCGGCGGCGCTGCGGCTGACGACGGCGACGCGCCACCGCCGCCACGCCGCCGCGCGGTTCATGGTGGCGCTGAGGTCGCTGGACCTGGGCGTGCAGCACGCGTGCGTGTGCGTCGTCGGCGGCGGCGTGACGGTGCAGGACGCCGTCGTCGACGTGCCCGCCGCCGCGCTCCGGGACGAGCGCGTCCTCCGCGCCGCCTTGGTACACAGGCTGCTGCAGCAGAGCGGCTAGTAGATAGCCTCGCCGTCGCCTGAGAGAGGTTTGCTTGCGCTAGCTCATCTTATTCTCCGCCCTCGCCAAATCGGCCACTTGCTTGTTTTTCATTGCCGGATTGAGAAATTCTGGAACGAACCAAATGAATAATGTGTCTTGCATGGCATATCGTACGTATTTCTGCTCTATTATGATGTTGCTATCCGTGTTTGCAGATGCACGCAGTGTGCTTATTAGTATCTGTGGTGTTAAAATTGTTGGTGCATCAAATAAAAAAATAATTGAAGAAACACACCAATGAAATACAATCAGTTGTGGTGTCAATCAGTTATTTCAATTTGCTTTCAAGTGATATGCCATCAACAGTGTTCTTCTTGTGTTCCTCTTCTGAACTTCAAGTTCCATGTGCGGTTCGTTGCTGGCAGTCTTCATGAGTTGAAAGAAAGTATGTATATTCGTTCGTTATCTAGGCATGAGCATGACACAAGGTTACTTTTTTATCCTACTATCTAGTTTGTGACATGTATTGCGCTGCCTGTTCTTGGTTTAAATGGACAAACTTCTACCCTTCTAATTTTGAGGACTTGTTCATTTTGTTGAACTGATTTTCAAGATCTCTTCTTTAGTAACCGTTGTCTACCTTTCTGCTAGGATATAGTTAAAAAAAAAGAGTTTAAATTCTCAACATGTACATGTATCCCAATAACATGTTTAAGCAATTGATGGGAAATATATATATTGAACTCTCACCGGAATACAGGATACATAATACATTCCCCACTATTTCAGTTATTTTCAATGTGGATATATGGTATTGTTGTTATTGTTGAACTTTTCCCCATTTTACTGTTTATTTTAATCCGAATTAAAGCATAAATCATGACATAAAGAGTTGCGTAAATATATGCATAGTTTATTGATTCCAGAGAAGACATATAGAACATGAGGAAAGAACATAAGAGGTTCATAAGAAAGTACCCAGAGGTGGAGCCAGTTCTGAGGGAACCGGATGCGCCGTTACTTTATCGACATCGCTAGTCAAACCTGTTCGATTTAGTCGATCAAGGGTCGATGCAGTGTAGATGATCGCAATGCCGATGCGCCTCCAGGAAGTAGATGAACGCAGCGAGCTGTCGCACCTATGCCCTCCCAAAAACTTGATTGCTCCTCTACTCCTCGGGTGAAGAGTCTCGATGAGGGCGTAGCTTCGGAGGCCTGCTCTTCCGGCGAATTCCGTGCACGCAGAACGCTGGAATGGAAAAGAACAAAAGCACAGCACAGCACAGCAGTGGAACCTTCGTGTGTTGTTCATGGAAGATGATGGAGGGGGGCTCTCTTATAGATACCATTTGTGACCTTTGTTGCTATGGTTAATGTCATGAAAGGGCACTATGAGAAACCTTTGGTTACCCAACTCAATGACATCAAAGACCACCATAAGAGAGACATTTGGCTGCCATGTTAATGCCATAAAAATGCCATCAAAGATGGTCCATTGGCTGCTCAACTCAATGCCATCGAGGTAGTAATTTTTATTCATTGAGATGTATGTTATTGTGTTTGATGATAAAAGTTCAACGGCCACTAACCAATATCCTTTACTAGTCGTTAACCACATGTTAGTTACTAGTCATCAAGCTATGATCAAAATGGCAAAAGCCTCCTCTCAACTTCCATGTATCATGTGCCTTGAGATTTACTAATTATTTCTAATAGTCCATTGGCCCAATTAATCTAACAAGAGAAAAAAAATAAATTATCGAAAACAGTATACGTGTATATATTTAACACATTTCATCCTCAATAGTTCTACGCATAATAATTAACCATAACAACCTGCTCCCACATAAAATGGCCTCTCTTGAACATTTGAAATTAAGGATCAATTTATTGCATTGGAAAGATTATATATTTTCTTATTCCTGGACACCCAAATTCTAGTGCTGCTGGACTTATATGGTCTACATGAATAAGGGTGTGTTTAGATTGGGGAAAGATTCCCCGAAAATACACTGTTCACCAAAAATACACTGTAGATGAATAGTGTTATGTGTGTGGGAGGGATGAGATGAATAGGGAAAAATTGGATGAATAGTGTTCTTTTGGGGAATATTTGGGAAACTAAACGGGGCCTCAGAATGCTTGGGTCAGGGAAATTGTGTTTCTCAGTTATGCGGTTGCGCGCGTCAGGGACTGAAAGGTATATACACTGTATCTCACTTTTTTTCTGACGATGAAATTCGTTCCAAGCATTATGAAGGATGAAAATGCAGAAAAAGTGCGTGAAACAATGAACAGTCCCTCCACGGGTTTCACACGGAACAAAATTGTGATCATTTGAGTAAAATGGAGACAAACTAAATTATGTCATCATGATATTGTGATCATTTGAGTAAAATGGCGCACAAGAAATTATTTGGTGCATCCAATGCAAGTTTATTTGAGAGATAAATAGTGCCACAGTCACGCCCTATTTAGATGGTGAAATTTCATCAAAACATTTCACACTGAGAAACTTGTCCTTTCTCACAAGACACGTTTCACAATGTGAATTTTTTTTCACCAAATTTCATCATCTAAACAGTCATATCATGGCAAGCTAAGCCTATTATACACTATGTAGATGATCCTCCTTTCTACTATTTGTAGTATCATTTGTTTGATTATTTATCCCTTTTCGATCTACACATAACACATGATCGTCACTAGCTTTTTTAATCATCAATTGTTTATGCTGCCTCTATTGGAAAGGTAGCGGTAGGGCATGTTTCCTTCACAGAACCCATGATAGCGTCCTGGGAGGGACAGACTACGAGCCACACATGCATGAGAGCTAGAGTCACTCTCAGTGTCACAGTCGTAGAATTGAAGGTTGTATCCGGGCAGGGCAGTGGAGAGACCAATGAGAGCCAATCAATTATCGATCGAACAAGGGGCCGGGCCAGCCTGCCGAGGTAGCCAGATGTGTTAGCTGTTAGGGCATCACCAGTCACCTGCACTACATCTGCATGCCACCGCTGCCATTGGGGTCGGAGCGGCACATGGATGATGTGGCACCACGTACGAATGGCCCTCGGAGTCGGAGCTTGCCTCTGCCGGCCATGGTCCATGGACAATGAAACCTTTCGCGGCGCCAATGTGTGGCCGCCGGCTGGCCGGATGGGCCCGCCATGCGTGTACACGGAAACCACGTGCGCCTTGACTTGTCAAAACTCTCTAGAAAAAAAAAAGTAAAGCTGGTGGGGCTTGTGAGTTCGTGGCTGCCGTCGGCAGCAAGCTGTACTATGATGCTTATTTTTGTGGCCTTTTATTTCTTTGCACACGTATATACGTTACGGCGTTAATTACTACCTCTCGTGAATAAAATCCCGTCTAAGATAACATCTTTAGTTATTGCTTCCGATAGTATACTGAGTTGCATGCACCAACCAACACAAGCCAAGAAAGTTTAGAAACATACTTTAACAATTATTCTAACTATAATAGTATATACTGAACTTTGAACGGAGGAATTGCCACCCGTACAGGAGGCACCTTCCCGAGAGGGAGACAAGCGGTGTGAATTGGTGTATCATACAAGCAGTGTACGATAGCGTCCTGCTTCCACTCATCAGGTCAAGGTTGATGATATAGGTCTTAGAGGGAGCCATTGTTCGCGGAACTGTCAACAGTTTCGTACAAATTACTGGATTTATAGGCTGCTCCTCTTGATCTGCATGGGCTATCGAGGTGTTGTTGTCAACCGTTGGCACTAAGCATGCATCACCACCTATCTACACGGTCCAGGACATTATCATGGAGCTTTCCTTATCATCAATACACACCTTCCACTAGGGACGAAATCGAATCAAAATGAAACGGACAGTGGTATGTTTTTTTTTTCAGATCCCTAAACTGCATTCTCACTACCGGAAAACATTACCCTAGAAAACACTAGGATACTACTACATGCACGGATGTGATATGGATCGGATGCGGTGGTTTTTTTTTCTGATGTCCTCTGAGATGGTGCTGAGTGGGATGATGGAACCGGACTGGATCTCGAGATCGACGGATAATCATTGACACAAAATCTTATCAACTCGCCTACCCTCAATTCACCTAGGTTGCACCTATACAACAGCAATATATGATCTCATCTTTCAACTTCGTTCCTCAAAACCCCTCACGAAATAAACGTTGTTCTCAGGTCAGGGTGGTGGGGGGCCGAACCTGGCATGGTGGATTACTCAAAAGCCAGGACAAGCCGAGAAGGCTTGGAGGACGATTAAGCCAGAAGTATTGCATTGGGATCAGCTCCGATAGGCACATGCCGGGGAGCACAAGGAACACATGAGACACAAGAGCTGCACATTGTTCTCTAGCAAACTTTTTTCCTCCCCCTTTTGTACTCACTCACTCTCTCTCTCTCATCACCGATTCATATTCTCCCTCCTAGCAAATAAAACTTCTTTACCCTGGCAAACCATATCCTTCGTAATAATCTACTGAAGCCCTTGTCCAGCAAATTCCCACCTCCAGTAATATTAACTGAAGCCACCGATCAAGTAGTGTGTGATGCTGCAAGCAGCAGGAACTTGCAAAAGGCAACCACCTTAGGCCTTGCTCGTTTTGGTCTGAAATGGCATGGAATGGACTCCAAACCATATGGAATATCTCGTCATGGAATCAATTCTAGTCCACCCAAAATGTTTGTTCGGTTAGGCCTGGAAGAGTTTGAGACCCAACATGGTTTGACCCCGTTCCATGCCAAAAAGGCTAGTTTCGTTCCATGAGTCTGACCTCATGGAACCAAACCGTATGGTTTGAGTGACATGCATAGAACCACTCAAACCATTCATGGAACTGGTCCAGCTCGGAAATTAAACCCGAGTAACTGAACAAGGCCTTAGGCATCGTTCGTTTATCAGGATCAGACGACCGTTCCAGGCCAGGAATAATCATTCCAAACGAGTACAAATTAGTGATGAAAACTGTTTAGGGCTTGTTCGTTTAGGCATGGAATGGTTGGGTTCCATATGGATAGAGTGGGATTGAATTCTTTACAAGTGACTCATGGACTCAATCCCACTCATTCCACATGGAATCTAACCGAACAAAGCCTTAGCCGGGATTTATTCCTATATAGCCAAACGGGGCCTTAATATGTACTCGGGGGAAATAATTCCCTGCGGGACAACTAGACAAGGCGAGGCCGCGCGTGGGGTACAGATGCTCGAGGTCATGCATATCTGGTAGCTAGGCCGCCATTGCTTCACAGGCTGCAGCTCATGTATGATGTATATATGTAGCAGCTAGCTAGCCTTATTATGATTTTAACGGGAAGATACATAAAACGAATTAGCGTAGACACGTACAAATCTGCTGGCTCCGCTTGTCACTTGGAAGACACTACTAATCGGGCACAGCTGGCACGTACGTTAAATAATCGGTGCTATTTTGACGGGGGGGAATCTTTACATGCCGTCCGTTCAAAAAAAAAAAAACATTGACAACAACTGAAGAGTTCCTCTTCTGTGTGCCGGCCATGGACGACGGTGCAGCGCAAGTGGCCGGGCAAGTGGATCCACACGCATGACGCATCGATCAGTAGTGAAGCTTGCTGCTGGCCTGGGCAAACCTGTGCAGAGATATATAGATGCAGACGAGACATGAGAGTAGACGACGCATGCAGTAGCGCGCCTCTGAACTGAAGCATGCATCATTGCCGATCGGGTGGACGACGAAAGCTCGATCGTGGCGTGGCTTTTGTAAGGCACAAGGGGGCCGCATGACAGTGCATGCCCTCTATCGTGTCTTAATTTCCCTAGAAAAAGTCTATATAACCCCCAACCTATGAAAAAGCTATGTATCACCCCTGAATTTCTCAAAACCGATCAAATTACCCCTAAAACAGTTTTGAAAAATCACAGTAAATCATAGAAAAATCATAAAATGAAAAATCTAGTTGTGTTGGACTCCAAATGAGTATATATACACACTGAACATATAATATGGTATGTTTCAGTATATTTTTGTCACTATGGCTTTAGATCTACGCTTTCCTCTATAGTACTAAAAAAATATATTAAAATATATCATATTATATGTTCAGTGTGTATATCTACTCATTTGGAGTCCAACACAACTGGAATTTACATTTTATGATTTTTTTGTGATTTACTATGATTTTCCAAAACTGCTTTAGGGGTAATTTGATTGGTTTTGAGAAGTCTAAGGAGTGATGTAGACTGGTTCATAGGTTGGGGGTTATGCAGTCAAACCTCTATAGGTTGAGGGGTTATCTAGGCTTTTTCCATTTGCTTATAACATGCCATCACGGGAATGGGGTACAGTTTTCATCAAAACTGACATGCGATGCAAGTGGCCTGGTTGACAGTAGGGCAACCCTGATGGAGGACAGCAGATAGAGCAACCCTGATGGAGGACCATTAATGGCACACGAGAGCAGATCGCAGGCAGCATGGGCACGCACGTACGGCCTCATCAGTTATCACATGCTTCATCTTTTGCATGGCGGGGAAAAAAAAATACACAGAGAGAGAACAGCCTCGCTGGCACGCTGCAGCTGCGGCCTCCCTGTGATACTGTGGCCTGCGACCCTGCGTGCCCGGGACCGCTCACCTGTGGGAGCTCCGCGGGACACGCCTGTTCTGGTGCCCCGGTGGGGGACATGCAAACCAGCATATGCTTCGGATCAAAAATCGAAAGAAAAATAAAATCTACGGACGCATCATACATGCGAGCATGGAAACATGGTCGGAACATGAAAAAAAAAGAGAAAGGATGCATGGAAGGCCATGTTTCGACCAAACTAGAAATGCTGGCGCGGCCGTAGCCGCGCCCATATTGAGTTGGCCAGTGTAGTTTGCAGTTCTTTTGTCAGGTTAGTTGAAATCTTTAATCAAGAACGCTGGTTAGCTATGTGAGGAAGAACCATGTGAAATATCATAATAAGACAATGCGAGCAAAGATTGTTTGCATAAGAATCTAAGCTCCAAGCAAAGTTTGGAGAAGTGCCTACTAATTTTGCAGAGACGCAGATGTATGCACGTATATGCTATCACAGGCTTTTATCCTGACCAACCAGAAAGAAAGCATTCACTACAATTATAATCTTCTGTTGCATATATTAGCTATAGAGCTTAGAGCAGAGCACAATACATGGAGGTAACACATGAACTGGATTACTGGTTAGGTAATGCTGATTTCATTGTGCTAGATAATTAATTTTAGCCATGTAAGCAGTTCACATATACTCTAGCTCATGTAAAATTGTAAATGAACAGCAACAATGAGAGGCTGGCTTTATTTAAGATTGCAAGGACAGTAAATTTGTAGTTTTATTAAGAACTGAAAGTGATGATATAACTATTTATTCACTCTTATGCTTATTTCCAGCTTTGTAAGTTTTTCCTAAGCACCCATTCTTAAAATGCTGAGATTTATATTTAGTCCAGTGCACAACCCATGGGAAAAGAGGCCATAAAGCATTGTATGCATGAGGATACAATGACCTTAGAAGTAAAAACATACATCCAGGAGTATATTAAAAGGCAAATACTGATTTAGTTCGCACAGGACAAAAGACATATTACCATATTGATGATGCTGACAGTGTAAGTGAGCTTTAATCGAAATAACACTCGTCACTATATCCACATGGAAATGTTAAATCAGTGAATCACCTTCCTTCTGAGGACATGCATCTAACACCTGGTGTGCTGATTGCTTGTGCTCTATAATATCAGATTAAAATTATCTTAAATATAGGAGGCAATGGCTGGTGAATGGAATGGATGAGAGTATAGAGAAACAGCACCGTGGACCACCGTGGATCTGCTCGCGCATGGATTAGGAATTTAGGAGGTGTGTTGCATCTTCTATACATGACCAAAAGTCAGGATGAATCGGTTCTGCACTTCTGCTCGCCATGGCGCACCGTGGCTGCTCGGACGCAGATGGTCGCGAGCCCGTGACGGGCAGGCTGCAGATCGCCTTGGGCGGCATGAGGGCGTCGCCCTCAGGGTGAGGTGCGCCTGCGACGGGAAGCAGAAGAGCATGTCGGCGGTGGCGCCATTGCTTTCTCACCAACCTTTCATCGCGCGGCGGTGGCAAGCCGCTTGATCGGAGCTCTCCAGGGTTGGGGAAGAAGAACAGTCATGTCGCAAGACGCCGCAATGAGAGAATTCGCGAGGTGAGATGACGCTGCGCGAAGGGTCGAGAGGATGCCAGCCAGCCCGAGGGACGGCCCGCACCAGCGCTCTGTTGTCATCGTAGATGTATCATCGGACGACTGAGAAAAAACGAGGCGACGTGGCCCTACTATGTCTTGTTTGTTTTGGTAGGGAATGGTATGGAATGGGTTCCAAACCACATGGAATATCTTAGGGCTTGTTCGGCAACACAGGAATTGCTCCCAAGCTGGAATGACTCCATGCATGGTTTGAGTGGTTCCATGCATGGTTCCATGAGGTCATACTCATGGAATGAAATAGGCCTTTTTGGCATGGAACGAGACCAAACCATGCTGGGTTTCAAACCCTTCCATGCCTAACCGAACAAACATTTTAGATAGATTAGGATTGTTTCCATGTCAAGATATTCCATGTGGTTTGGAGCCTATTCCATGCCATTCCATGCCAAAACGAACAAGGCCTTAGTATGGAATCAATTCCAATATACCCAAAATGTTTGTTCGGTCAGACATGGAAGGGTTTGAAACCCAGCATGGTTTGGTCTCGTTCCATGCCAAAAGGCCTATTTCATTCCATGAGTATGACCTCATAGAACCAAACCCCATGGTGTGAATGACATGCATGGAACCACTAAAACCATGCATGAAACCATTCCAGCTTGAGAGCAATTTCTGGGTTGTCGAACAATCCGAGCTTGGTTTCGTCTTTGGAGATTCTAGCCTTCGAAAGATTTTAGCCTTCCAAAAATAAACATGGTCGGAACGTCGGTCGGGCCATAGACACACACGAAATCAGCCTGTAAATGATGAATGGGCTGCTGGCCTGCTTGGCTGCTTGTATGTCCATCCACCATCCTCTGCAGCCTTTTCGGCCCATACACCATTGGTGGTCAACGGTGAAAAAAAGGAGCCCTGCAACCCTGGTCCTGGTCCTTCGTATTCACTGTCAAGTTGTTTTTTCTTTTCTTCCATCACGCTCACGTACACCACGCACGTATGCTCACCTCATGAATAAAAGCACGTTGCCCTACCTATGAGCACTTTTAAAAGGACGGAGTCGGCTAATCTTGTAGAGGAACCTGTCCATCTAGATTTTAGTCCTCATCTCAATACGAGTTTTTTTTTATTGATCGGCCATACGTAATCCTTTCAACGTTGGCCAACCCAAGTACTAGCCATTTTCTCCTTTTTCTTTTAGCAGAGGCTAGCGCTGCATTGTCATCTTCGGTTCGACAAGGATCATGACAAATCAAACATGAGGCGCTCGTGGTGATTTCGTCAATTTGAAGGATTTGCCGATCCAGTCTTTCGGAGGTGCTTATAGGGGTAGGGTTGCGTGCGTATGTTTATAGGGGCAAGTGTGCGTGCGTGTTTGTGAGCGTCTCCGTCTGTACTGTGTGATTCGAAAAAAATAATAATTGTGGGAGCGTGGCGCAATAGCGGAGGTCTCAAGGAAGGATATATAAATCCATAAAACACGAGAACTATTGCTATCAGCTATCTCCCTTCGCATTAAGGGCATTTCTTCTTCTTCTTTTGGATAAACACAGAACTTTCCAAAAGCTTTGCTCATAGACTATACATCTTTTTTTTATTGGTTTCATTCCAAAATTTACCAAACCAAAATGCTTACATGTCAAAGTTTTTTGGCCAAAGTCAAGGCAAGAATGAGTGCCGAAACCTATAGGTAGAAAACTTTAGATTCCAACCAATCAAGTGCCAAAGTTTTATTCTCTTCGCTCTAAATTTATCTTGACACGTTTTGGACTCAACCAAGCAATTCCAGAATGAAGGCCAAATTTTATTTAATTTTTGGAAGGCTAAATTCTTCCTTTCCTTTTTTTTTTAAAAAAAACAGCATCATTTCGGGCGGCAAACCAAACCAGTGCGCTAGTTTACTTTGAGTGGGCCGGCTCCAGACGGGCCGGGAAAAGCTCACCTCGCGCCCCAAGCCCAACCCAATAAGCCCATATCCTTCGTCCTACAAAACGACAGAAGCACACATCCACTGTCCCTCCCCGGGGTCAGTCTCGTCTCGTCTCGCCACTCCTCTCTCTCCCTCCCCATCCTCCCCTTCCCCCCCAATCACACGCCACCCGAATTCCCGGCTCCCTCCCCCCCGATCGCCTCGCCGCCCTCCCCCGCGCGCGTAAACCCTAGTCCTCAACCCGCCTCCATCTCCCCCTCGCGCGCGCTCTCTCTCTCTCGTGCGCCGTCGCCGACCGCACGCCGCGCCGGGCCGTGCCAGCCGGCACCCAAAACCCTAGCCGCCGCCGCCCGTCCCAGATCCCGATCCCGCGGGGAGGCGGGGCGGGGACCCTCGCCGCAGATGGAGACCGCGGCGGCGCGCAAGGAGTGGCGCGCCGTCCCCGACGCCCCGCTCCGCTCCAATGGCGCCGAGGTATCGCCTCCCCGACAGTACAAAACCCTCCTCCTCCTCATCACCATCGGTTCCCGCTCTAGTGCTCTACTCCTACTCACCCCCCTCCTCTTCCTTGCTCTTCATTCAGGACGCCGCGGAGCACGGGAAGCTGGGGCAGCCGGAGGACCGAGCCATCTACGAGGTGCGTGCGTGCCCGCTTGCTTGCCCGCTCACTCCCAGCAAAATGCAGCCTTTTGGGTGAGTGATCGCTTTGGCCGCTGCTGTGCGTGCAGGAAGGGGCGGGGGGAATGGACGGCTTCTGCGCCATCACCATCGACGGCACCGGGGGCCTCAGTGAGGACATCCTGCAGCAGCGCCTGCAGAGCGTCGTGCGGCAGCGGGAGGAGCTGCAGCAGGTCGAGATCGATCTGCGCGCGCAGGCCATCGCGCACCCGCAGATCATCCAGGTGCAGCAGACCTACCAGGCGGCTGTCAAGGAGAAGGCCGCCGCTGCCGCAAAGCTCAAGGTTTGCCTCGCTCTCTTCAGCTCTGTGTTTCTCTCTAATAATGCCTAGCTGATGAAGGGCATGCTTATTTACTGATCGTGATGGGTTGGCCAAAAGTATGGCGCTAGGATTGTTGTATACTACTGCTTGACTTTATGACATACTTTTCTTTAGCGTGGGAATCAGGAGTACCTTTCACTGGTTGAATGACACTGAAAGGGCTGGTGCCTGGAGGCCTGGACAATTTCGTGTCATAATACTGATTGAGAGAGTGTAGCTCTGTTGGTATCCTTTTATAACGCTGTTAGATTTATGCCATGATCAAGCTATTCCACCTGCAGTGATTAACAATTTTGGTAATTGGTTTATACTCTAGACATTGGCATGATGCATTGGTCATAGTTGATTTTTCTTTTTTGTTTCTGTAATGATAAGACACATGGCAGCTTGTATGGAACCTCACTATTCATCTTGTGTTGAATTCATGTTATTGCCTTCTTACCTTGTTTTTGTCTGGCCCTTATTTGAAACTAAAATTGATGTTCTAACTAAACAGGATCAACTGCATGAGCGGGAGCAGTACATTCTGGAGCTAGAAATGAAGCTAAACGACAAGGATAGAGAACTGAACGCCCTAAAGATTGACCATCAAACAGTTAGTGATCTTCACTTTTACGTGTTGCAATCTTCACAGTAAGAGGATATGAAAATGTTGACATCTTTTGGTCGTTCTGTCAGGTGTGGGCGAATCAAGATCTCCTTAGAGAACAGACCAAAGAACTGGCTACTGTCAGGTACTATTCATAACTTCTGTTGTTGCTTGGCGTGGAACCAGATTTCACTGCATGTAATAGTTTCTCATAGAGTTGAGCATCTTTAAATTATAAGAAACATTCAAATTACTTTTTCATAAGTGATGTGGACTTGTTAAGTTGCTCAGGCAAAGGCTGCTTTGGTTGCAAGTTGCCTTCCTTTTAGTAAAAAAAACCATCAAATTTCTTCATCTATTCATGCAAAACATGTAAAATGTTCCTTTAATTATTTATTGTTTTCATAATTAACAGTTCATTATGATGTAAAATTTATGCTCAATGCTTTCTAATTCCTGCAGAAGGGAGCGCGACAACTCTGAAGCTGAAAGGGCCCAACATCTTAAGCAAATTCATGATCTCCAAGAGCATCTGCGAGAAAAGGAAAGCCAGTTCATTGCCTTAGAGGAACAGGTATTCTTTGATAAGTCATCTCTATTTCTCTGTTCTTATTTTGTCCTTGCCTTCTCTGGCTATGTTTTCGCTACACTAGCATGCTCCTAACATTGAAGATTCATCTCTCTGAAAAAGGATGGTGTGCCTTCCAATATACAAATCACTGACATGCTACTTATTCTTAAATGGATTTACTGTATTTATCCTGATAACACATACCAGGTGCTTCTGTAATATCTGCCAAACACTTCCACATCCTTTGTGACTGCATGTCTCTTATTTTTTTGTTATGTTTCTTCTTGAGTACTCATTGTTGCATGATCTCTGTCTCGTCCTAAAAATCACTGTATTTTTAAATTCAGGTACTTATGAATGGCTGCTTTATTTTTCCAGCATAGGGTTGCTCAAGAGAACATTCTTTACAAAGATGAGCAGTTGAGGGAAGCCCATGCCTGGGTCTCCCAAGTTCGAGAGATGGATGCTTTGCAGTCTCAATCCCTACAAGTTGAGTTACGCGAGCGCATGGAGCAATTTAATCAATATTGGATTAGTTCCCAGCAGCAGGTAAATTTTTAGCTAAAAAAAAACCACTACAGTATTTGTCTATGCTTTAGTTTGACTTATATTCACTTTGTTAGGCTCGAATTTCACTTCTTCCTTCTGTTTATCCTCAGTATGCTGAAATGCAGCGAGGGTTTTTGCATACAATACAACAACTTCAACTAGAATTGACTGAGGCAAGAGAACGGTCGGGTGCACAGAAAGATGTTCCACAAGTTTCCCGGGAGGGGTCAGCAGAATCCTCATTTGTTCAAAGCATAGCGAACAGCGTGGCTTCAAATGGTACTGCTGCAGCAGATGGCAACCAGCAATTGAAAAATAATGGAATTGTGGATGTCTCTGTGAAGGTACTACTGATTTCAAGCAATTTTCAGTAAACAATTTATATATCTGTCTTTGGGAGGTGAAGGTTGAAACAGTCACTCTTTTTGGTTGACTGAAGTTCACTGCAATTCATCATGCCTTTTGTTTCTTTTCTATATTGGAGTTCCAACTTACCTGTTTTTTGAGTCCCTTATGTTTTCAGCTATTGTTGTAGTACATTCTGCCCTGTTTTCACCTTACCTGTTTTCTAAATGTTTTCAATTATCTATTATTGCGGTAAAAGTATTTATGATATGTAAATATGTAATACATAACTTTGTTGTTAGAAGGTAGTTGAAAGATGTGTAACTCTTATTAATTTTCAGGGCAATAGTGCATCAGCTGTACCTGTTCCATCTTCTCTATTGGGCATAGGTGGTTATGCTCCGTCTGCACATATTACTGGGTTGCATTCTTATATGATTCATCAAGGTATTCCTCAGCCTTTAGCATCTCCCAACTCTGGTGTTCCTCAATTTGGAAGTTTTCAGTCACAATCTGCAGCTCAACCCAACTTACATTGGGCAAACCAGCAGGTAACTACATTTTTTAAGCACTTTGCACGTTGTAATTTTAGGTGTGCCAATTCTGATTTTGGAATGAATTTATTCTATTTAGGAGGTACAAACTGTCTCACAACCACAAGATGAAACAACCTATCAACCATCCCAGTCAGACCAGGCTGCATTACAGCCAGATGTTATTAATCCTGATGAGCTGTCCTCTAAACCAAGTCAGGCTAGCCAGCCAGATAATCTAAATGCCCATGGGAAACAACAGCAGAATCCTGCAAGTGTGCCTGCTGAATCAACTCATGAACTTGCGGTTAGTTTTTTGCTTGATATTTGCTTTTTCTGCAATTTGGAATAAGGTCATGAGCTTATGGTTGGACCCTGTTATTATATTATGTTTGTTTTGAAAGCAGAAAACATCGCAGGTTGTGGAATCAAATGCAGCTGAACATGTAGTTTATGAAGAGCAGCAAAAGGCCTTCAAAGAACAGGATCCACCATCAATTGTCAACATCCGTGCTGGAATGGTTGAACATCAAGAGCAAAATACTGAACCAAAGGTTTCTATTTTACTATGAGTTCCTTTTATAGTCTTTTATTCTATTTGTTAGCGTCTCACATTGAGCTCCCTTTAAAAGCAGGACGAGATAGCTGTATCTGACAAGCAATCTGAGCCTGTACCTAGACAACAGCATATACCTTCAAACTTTTCTGCATCAACTACCCAGAACCACTTCAAAAATAATGTGGCAGAGTTCAATCCTAATGTTGTAAATCAGGTTGACACAGTGAAATCAGCTGTGGGTGGTTTTGGTTCACAGTTACCTCGTATGCCAAAGGAGCCTGCTCTCCTAGATGAGATATCTCTATTGGCTTGCATCGTACGTGCAGTTCCTGCAGGACGTGAGAGTGGAATAAGAATAAGTACAACTGTGAGTTACTTCTCATCCTAATCAAGTTGCTAGGTAGATAATAAATTCTGATCCATGTGCAATTTTTTCAGCTGCCAAATAGGCTTGGGAAAATGTTGGCTCCTCTTCACTGGCATGACTATAAGAAACAATATGGCAAGCTGGACGATTTTGTGGCTAGTCATCCAGAGGTTTGCTTTCGCACAGCATAGTCAATCTGTCAATACTAGATAGCCTGTGGATTTGACATGTTGATAGTTTCTGCAGCTCTTTGTGATTGAAGGAGACCTTATTCACCTTTGTGAAGGAGCACAACAGTTGATCTCTGCTTCTACAGCTGCTGCAAAAATTGCTGCTGCTAAATCTTCTGCCCCACACTCATCATTATTGCCTTCTGTTGCTGTTACTCCCGTGGCACAGAGCACTCGTCAAAAGAGAGGGCCTGCAGTTGATTCCAGATCGTCTAATGCAATTCCCTCTGGAAATGGCTTAGATCAGTTTAACATCATTCAGGGGGTCAGTGATGTAACAATTTCAGGCAAAGTAAGAAACACCCAAGACAATGGCTTCTCAGATGAAGTTCGAAGTGGGCAGCCATCTATGCACACAGCTGCTGTGAATGGGGTAAGGCACGACAAAAGTGCAAGTAACATTAGACATGGTTATGGAGGAAAGCAACAGGGGAGGTATGTTCTATTCCTGATGTGATGTCATGTAAGGGCTTACCTTATATTTCAAATGCTGACTGGTGTAAATTTCTATCACGTTCCAGGTCTACTGGTGCCGCGTACATTTCCAGAAGATGAAGCGGCTTTCACTGGGTATGTGAAAATGCTTTTAATCATCTAGACCCTTCATGTGCACGTGTGCTATGGAGTTTCCAAATTTACTCATGCCTTTTCTTGTTTGCAAACCTGTCAGTTTTGTCATAAGCCAACCTTTTGCTATAGTTGGTCTCCAGTTGAAATGGTCTTGGCTCATTATAGGCTTAGAATCAGCTCAAACATAGTGTGGTATTACTGTATTAGAGTACTTAGTTTTTTAAAAAAATTCAGTTGTTAACACAGTTTTCGAAATGTTTTTTCTTTCCTCTTTTGCAAGAGCAAATGTTTGTAATTGCCTTGCTATGAATATTATCAAGTCTACATCACTTGGTCATAATTGCTAATTGTACTATGCATTTTTGCAACATCACTTGGTCTTATTGTACTTGCTTCGCTGTGTCTGCCTTGCAACTAATTACCTATTGTCCATGCTAGTTGCTTCAGTAGATTCACACTAGTTCTATGAATTAGAAAGTGTGCATCCACCTGAACTAATTACTAGTTTTACTTGTAGATTCAATTGGGTTTTGAGGTTGGTGAAGTGGTCAGAAACCAGGCAAGTGGCAACCTTCTGGCTTGGAAACTGTCGATGCTGAAGATGACCAGGATTAAAAATTATTCTAGATTTATTTATGCACCATTGCACCTTCACTGCGCATGCCCTGGATGGGGGGTGGAAGCTGTATTGAAATCCTCTAGCCCCAGAATCAGAAAAAGGCTGCGGAAGTTTTGTGTCTGTGTAACATGTCTGTTGCTTGTATTGTGGTGCATTTGAATCTATTGGCTTTAGCTCTCGACCTTTGGCATCAAAGTTAAATTACTTGGCTGTGACTCGCACCGGTTGATGCTCATGCCCTGCATCTCTCTACTGTTGTGGGCCAAATTACATGGTCAGAATACTCATTTTCTCTTAACCTTGTCTCAACTTGCTGTCTGTTCTAGTGATGTTAGTGGACACTCGACAGTGGTGTCTAGTCAATGTACACGCTCGTCAACATGATACTGACCCAGCCATCTCATATGGATCCAAGCTACCAGTATAAGTAGCTCTGCAAAATCCAAGCTATCATTTTGCAGGTTTGCAACAGTAAAAACACATTCAGTGGCATTTTTTTAAATGAAAAAATTGAGTAGCACGTGCGCAGTTGTGACCGGTAAACAACGGCGGTGGCAGTGTGAGCTGGCGGTGCGCCGCTGAAATAGGCAGGCTCGGCTCGTCTTACTCCCCGAAGTACCAGCGCCTCTCTCCTGCCGCCGTGCCTGTCGACGACTGCCTCGGCTCGGCGACGGCGCGCTTCCCTTTGCGGCGGCGGCGGCGGCTGCTGGTTGGGCACGGCCGCCTTCACTCTCAGCAGGTTTGCATTCTTCTTCCTCAAACCTCTCGTATCCTGTACCCTGTAGCCATGCACACGGGGTGCTTGTATAAATGCCTGACCGGGTGGTTTGCATCGAACGAGAGAGCGTCTTTTCTCCTGTGCTCTGATGTGCTGATCTGCTCTGCATAACTTTGCGTTGTTCTACCCCCTTATTTTGGGATCTGGAAATCGAGCAGTGTGCAACGATGCAATCCATCAAAGCACCATTGCCACGCCATAATGCAAGTAGGTAAACTTGCTCGTGCAGCGTGCTGAAATGTGTCCACCTCACTGTTCCCCACTTGGCCACTTGCTAGTCCACCTTGATTGGTCGATGCGGTTGACAGTCAAAAACATCGGCCTGCCTTTCTTTGGTCCTAGCAAGTTTCTTTCCTTCCACCAGCCGCTGCTTCTAGCGCGAATAGAGGATCGTGCATCTTGCCTGCGAGCAGCGAGACATGGCAGAGTCGCTGCTTCTCCCTGTGGTTCGTGCAGAGCGTCACACGCATTTGGGGCGTCGACGGCGAACGCCGCAAGCTGGAGCGTCAGCTGGTGTACGTGCAGTCCTTGCTGGCCGACGCCGAGGTGAAGAGCGAAACCAACCACGCTGTCAGGGCGTGGATGAAGGCGCTAAAGGCCGTCGCCTACCAGGCCGACGACGTCCTCGACGACTTCCAGTATGAGGCGCTGCGGCGCGAGGCATGGAGCCAACGATCCAAGGTCAACAAGGTTTTGAGCAACTTCACCTCCAAGAATCGTCTTGTTTTCCGTCATAAGGCAAGCAGGGACCTCAAGAACGTCCTCCAAAAGATTACTGAGCTGGTGGCGGAGATGAACACGTTTGGCCTGGTGGTGTGCGCAGAGGCACCGCCTCAAGCTCTTCCTCGGCACACACACTCGGCGCTGGATGATTCCACAGGGGTATTTGGTAGAGACGACGACAAGGAGGTTGTGGTGAGGCTGTTGCTGGACCAGCAAGATCAGCAGGGTATGGATGTGTTGCCCATCATTGGAATGGGGGGCGTGGGCAAGACCACGCTGGCTAAGATGGTGTACAACGACCACAGAATTCAGAAACACTTGGCACTGCGTGTCAGAAAACTTTGAAGCTGCCTTTCTTGTGAGATCTGTAATTGAGTTGGCTACGAACAGCAGATGTGACCTCCCTGACGCCATTGAGCTATTGCGTGGCCGATTGCAGGAAGCTATTGGGCTCAAAAGGTTCCTTCTCATTCTTGACGATGTGTGGAATGAAAACCAAAAGAAATGGGAGGATGACATCAAGCGGCTGCTGTGTTCTTCTATTGGTGGATCAGGAAGCATGATAGTTGTCACAAGTCGAAGCCGACAAGTGGCGTTGATAATGGGTAGCATTCCAACTCACGAGTTTGTTTGTTTGAGTGAAAGATGATTCATGGGAATTGTTTTCAAAGAAAGAATTTAGTAAAGGAGTGCAAGAGAATGTTGAGTTTTCCCTGTAGCTTTCGGCCCAGCATAACGAGTTTCCCTGTCCGGCCCGAGCCCACCTGCAATCAAGCCCGCCAGCCCGTTGCGGGTTAAATGAGGCCCCCCGCCCCGATCAGTAAGTAACTTTAAGCCCAAACGGCCAAACCAAACAACCCACTTTTCTGACCCGGCCCGAGCCCAGCGTTGGAAGCGGTTGAACGAACGAACCTGCCCGACCGCCAGCCAGCTCGCCACCATCTCTGCAACCGCCGCCGGGGGATCGGCGGCGAATCGCATCCCTCCCAGGCTTAAGCAGCCACGACGACCAGCCTCGCGCCGCTCGTGTCGTGGGCACGGTGGCGGCGCACGATCATCCGTTCGTCAACTGCTAGCTACTCTCGGCTCATGGCGTGGTCACGCCGTCACCGGTCGGCGAGCGTGGGTCAATCCGTTGCTTGCCGACGCCCGCGAAGCAAGCCAGGAGGATACGCGTCCTTCTTCTCCCCTCAGGTCGCGCTCCTTCTCTCTGTGCCCCCTCTTCTCCTACCTTGTCATGATCCTTTCGCATCTAATACTTCGTAGCCAAGTAGCTAGGTATGCCAATGTGCGCACCACACGCTTGTAGAAATGACGGAACGGAAACTTGGGATCGCGCCTGCTCGACGTCCCCTGTATGGGTCGCTTTCCCACCGCAACTGTCCTTTCCCCCGTTGCCGCCACCTGCTTCTCCAACGGACATCCTATATGCAACGCCGATGCCGGTATGAGCTTATCTCTGACCACTTCATGTTCGTGCCCATTTTTGCTGTACACAACGTTTAGCTATTGTTACTCTTAGATGTCCATGGTCACCTGCTTTAATTTGTAGTAACTCATCATACCATGCTAGACTTCAGTTTCTCTGCCTTTTTCTATTTTCTATTCTGTATGTTTTCTTTTCTTTTTTGTCAACTGACTCTTATTTCTGTGCTATCACTTATCCAGTCTGATTCTGCTATTCCTCAAGAATGCTTTTATATTTAGATGAAAATAGTATATGGCCTATTTTTAGCTGCCGGCCGGCGTGCCTTCCTTCTACTCTCCTCGGGTTCAGACACAAACAAGGCTGAGCAACATAGTGCAACAAGCCAAGCTAGCTGTAGCAGCTAGCAGCACACAGTACACTCCGCCTCTTCACTGGCTCGTTTCCCTCGTTCCATTCGACCATTCCCCTTCTCTTCCAGCTCAAGCCTCCCCCTCGCTAGTGGTTCACCTCCACCGCTTCCCCTTCTAATGGCGCACACACCACTTGCCAAGGCCTAAGAGGCTAAGAACCATCTCCAACAAGGTCGCCCATGGCCTTGGCCGGGTCGCTGCTTATCCCCTGGGTGGAAGGTTTAGTCGCCAAGGCGGCTGACGCGCTGGTGCAAAGGATCACCAGCATGTGGGGCGTCGAGGACTATCGCAGCAAGCTGGAGCGGCAACTGCTGTACGTACGCTCGCTGCTTGCCGACGCTGAGGAGAAGGCGGAGGCGAACACTGAGGCCGGTCGCGCTGTCAAGGCGTGGATGAAGAAGCTCAAGGCTGCAGCTTACGAGGCTGATGAGGTCCTTTGAATACGAGGCTCTTCGCCGCGAGGCCGAGGCCGGCGAGTCCACGCCACGAAAGGTACTCTATTTCTCACGAGATCGAGTTGTGTTCCATCACAAGGCGAGCAGGGACCTTAAGAATGTGCTCGACAAGATTGAAGACCTGGTGGCGGAAATGAATAATTTTGGTTTGCTGGAGCGCGCAGAGGCACCACAAGTTCTGTATCAGCAGACACACTCTGCACTGGACGAGACTGCGGATATCTTCGGCAGAGACAATGACAGGGAGGTGGTGGTGAAGCTATTGCTCGACCAGGAAGGTCAGCAGACTGTGCAGGTGCTGCCCATCATTGGAATGGGAGGTTTAGGCAAGACCACACTAGCCAAGATTGTGTACAACGACCACAGGGTTCATAATCACTTTGACTTGAAGATGTGGCACTGTGTATCTGAAAATTTTGAAGCCGCAACTATCGTTAGATCTGTCATCGAGGTGGCTACAAATGGAAGATGTGACCTGGGCGATAACATTGAGTTATTGCGGAAAAAACTGCAGGAAGTCATTGGCCAGAAAAGGTATCTATTAATCCTTGATGATGTGTGGAATGACGAGCGACCAAAGTGGGACGATGGCTTGAAGCCGCTACTGTGTTCCTCTATTGGTGGATTGGGAAGTGTGATAGTTGTTACAACTCGAAGTCGACAAGTGGCCTCAATAATGGGCACCATTCCACCCCATGAGCCAGCATGCCTAAGTGAAGATGATTCCTGGGAATTGTTCTCAAAGAAAGCATTTACTAAATTAGTGCAAGATCAAGCAGAGTTAGTCGTAATTGGCAGACGTATCAGCAACAAGTGCAAGGGGCTGCCTCTGGCACTGAAGACCATGGGTGCTTTGATGAGTTTGAAACAGCAAGTCCAAGAATGGGAGGCCATTGCAGATTGCAATATTAGTGATACCAATGTAGGCAAAGATGAAGTACTGTCCACACTAAAATTAAGCTACAAACACTTGTCACCCGAGATGAAGCAATGCTTTGCCTTCTGTGCAGTTTTCCCCAAGGACTATGAGATGGAGAAGGACATGCTGATACAACTATGGATGGCAAACGGCTATATTCATGAAGGAGGCGGAATGGACTTAGCACAAAAAAGTGAATTTATCTTCAACGAGTTGGTTTGGAGGTCCTTTTTTCAAACTGTGATATTAGTGAGGTTTTTCGATGTATCAAAAAAAGAGCTAAATGGATGTAAAATGCATGATTTGATGCATGATCTTGCAAAAGATGTTGCAAATGAGTGTGCATATGTAGAAGAGTTAATCCAGCGTAATGTGTCTGTAAATGACATCCGTCACTTGCATACTGGATATCTACTGAATAAAACCAGTCAGTTATTCACTGGCATTGTACATCTTCGCACTTTGTTGGCTACAGCACCAAGTGACGAGGGTCTGTCGAATTCAAAGCTGATGCCATCAAGAGCATTACGTTTACGTGGCCCCGATACTTTGAATTTTCATAGTCTGCTCATACATACAACAGGTTTACGATATCTTGATCTTTCAGGCTCAGACATTGTTAGCTTGCCAAACTCAGTATGCGTGCTGTACAACTTACTGTCTTTGAGGCTTAATAACTGCTCCAGGCTGCAGTATTTACCTGAGGGTATGAATACTTTGAGGAAACTTGGACATATTTATCTTTTGGGGTGTAAGAGTTTGAAACGGATGCCTCCAAACCTTAGTCTTCTGCACAACCTTCGGACTCTGACTATGTTTATTGTGGACATAGAAGGTGGATGTGAAATTGATGAGCTCAAGGATTTGCGGCAACTTGGCAACAGGTTGGAACTGTATAATTTGTGGAAAGCAAAGTGTGGGTCAAAGGTGAATCTCCATGAGAAACTGAACCTAGATGAGCTGTTGTTGCATTGGGGCCGCTGCAAACGTGACTGTCCTCCAATTTATGATCCCACTAATCAGGAGCAAGTAATGGAATCTCTTGTACCTCATGGCACGCTCAAAATTTTGGAGGTACATGATTATGGTGGCCTTAGAGTCTCACAATGGATGAGAAAGCCTCAAAGGTTCCAGCGCTTGAGAGAACTCATTATGACCAACTGCCCAGGATGTAAGGATCTACCAATAGTATGGTTATCATCCTCTCTTGAACATTTGTCTTTATCTGACATGAGAAGCTTGACCACGTTATGTAAAAACATCAACGTGGACGCTCAAACATACAACACCTCTGTCCAAATAGTACTATTCCCTAAGCTGAAGAGGATGAAGTTAGAGCGATTGCCAGAGTTGGAGAGATGGGCAGAAAACAGTGATGGAGAGATTAATAGCTCGGTGACATTTCCCCAGCTCAAAACGCTACTCATTTTTTGTTGTGATAAGCTTGCTTGTCTTCCAGAGACACCAGTTCTCACAGATCTAGATTTATCTCATGGATCGACTAGTTCTCGCGTTTCCATCTGCATGCCTTTGGCCTCGTTGATATCTCTTGTCCGCTTAATGATATTTGAATGTCGGGTGGACGTGCTAATGCCTTCAGACGGACAGCAAGGCCAGAGTAAAAGATCTGTGGGCACCCTGCGAAAGTTGGAGCTTAGGGGTGACGACAGCTTTGTATCAATATTTAACAAATGTAAATTGCAACTTGGGCTTCGGGACTGCTTGGTCGTCGTGGAAAAATTGGATATCAGTTCATGCTCCAATATTGTCTGTTGGCCTGTGGAGGAGCTCCAATGTTTGCCTCGCCTTCGATATCTGCGTATCTGGGGTTGCTCCAAACTGGAGGGCAAGGGACCATCATCTGAGGAAGAAGAGGAAATCCTTCCGCTGCCCCGGCTGGAAAGGCTAGATATAGTCCATTGTCAGAGTTTGCTTCAGATCCCCAAGTTGCCCGCATCCCTCGAGATAATCAGGATTTTGGAAACCAGAAATCTGGTGGCATTACCTTCAAACCTCGGAGATCTGGCCAAGCTGAGGAGTCTCAACGTGTCTCGTTGCAGTGCCCTAGAAGCCCTGCCTGATGGGATGGATGGCCTCACTTCCCTTGAGGTGTTGGTGACCTTTGACTGTCCTGGGATAGAGAAATTTCCGAAGGGTCTCCTCCAGCGGCTCCCAGCCCTCAAATACCTCTTGATAAGGGGCTGCCCTGACCTGCAGAGGCGTTGCATAGAAGGTGGGGAGTATTTTGACTTGATCGCTTCTATTCCAGGGAAAGACATTCAACCACCAGCTATGGAGACGCAACCATGGCAGCGGTTTCTTCCCTCCCGTAGTGGTGGTTCTCGAGGCAACTGAGGTGCGTATGCTTGCGCTTCACCTGGTGGATTTCATCATGCCACTCTTAGCAGGAGTTTCATTTCTATTAAATATAGTGTCACATAAGCATTTTTAATGATGTGATAAAGGGTTAATAGAGAGGTGAACTGTGTTTCATGAGAATGAAACCAACTTAGAAAAAAACAGTATACACGGTTTTCAAAATGTTCGTTTGTTGTATTTAGGCTAGGAAACAACAAACAATAAAACCATGCATTGTAAGCTATTTCATATATACATTAAATATTCTTTTACTTATATATATGGCATCTTGGAAAAATAAATATGAAACCCTCCATCAAGAATAGCCCCACATGAAATCCTCCATCGAGAATGGTGTTATGACTGGGCTATGCCTCCCCCATAGGGATGCCTAGCCCGCTGCAATAACAAATGGCCCCACATGATTCTCCACAGGGGCGGAGCTACGCTGAGGGGTGTGAGTGCGTCCAGAAAAAAAATACAAAGCTAGTTATGACCTACAAATTTTCACCATATATAGTTAGACATCATACAAATACTATGAAGCACCGCACTCCCCACATTTTATGTCTAGCTCTGCCCCTGATTTTCCACATGTATGCATTCATTACAACTGAAGTTGTGCCCATTCCAATGCAGATTAAGTCCTTTCTTTTTTTTTTTTGTTGTGCTGTTAGGTTGTCATCAAACTCTTGAAATTTAGAAGGGTTTAGATTGGGCACACCCCGCATTGTCCTTCCACTGCCCCATCTGAAAAGGTTATGGATAGCATCTTGTGGCAGATTGCTGGAGATTCCGAAGTTGCCTGCGTCACTTGAGGAAATGAACATTTCCTACGCAATTAGTTTGGTGGCACTTCCTTCAAACCTAGGAAGCCTGGCCAAGCTGAGGAAGCTTGGGATGTGGGGCTGCGATGGACTGAGAGAGCTACCTGATGGGATGGATGGTCTCACCTCTCTTGATCAGTTATCGATTAGTGGGTGTCCAGGCATAGAGAAATTTCCACAGGGCCTACTTGAGCATTTCTCAGCACTCAAATACCTATACATAGATGGCTGCCCTGACCTACAAAGACGCTGTAGAAATGGTGGGGAGTATTTTGACTTGGTGACTTCTATTCCAGATAAATTTATTCCAGCAACAGAGGCCACAAAAAAGAAGTCCGCAAAGAACTTATTCCCCTTCTGCTGAGTATCAACTGAGGTGCATATACTCCTGCATTCCTCCCACTATCGTGTTCGATACTTCAATCTAGTAGAGCTCAGCATTGTTTTATTTTATTTTTACATTTGAAATATGCACAGTAGAACCCAAAGTACGATGATCTGAAGGAATATCGGTTCCCTTATTTTCTGTTTTGCAGTATGTCAGACTCTGATATATAAGTTAAATTTTATGGGAAACAGTTCTCCAAGCATTGTGACACTCCATTACTCAATGTTGGTCTTGCTGCGTAATTCCGCTTTGCTTTTGGATGGCAAGCCTGTACCTTTTAGCAGCATGATCTGTAAGAGCAAACCTTCCTAGTCCTCTAAGGGATGTTTTAAGATATGATTAGAAATCTGGAATTGGTTCTTAGACGCACAGTTCATTTCAGGTTGAAGACACCTCCAACTACATGTTACTCTGTTTCTTTCCATTGAGAATGCAGCAGTCCCTCCTTGTCCTCGACACGCAAAACAATCATCTTGGAGCACTTATCCCTTTCGGATTTTGGTTGCGATCAAGGTTGCCTTCTTCACTTTCCGATTGCTGTCATCATTGACATAGTATTTTCTTACGGTGGGCTTACGGCCTTTGTATTGCACTTGCAATAAATGTCTTCTCCTCTTCCATGCTACTCTGCTGTCACTGCATGCGTGCCGGTTCTAATTGTCTTTTGACAAGCGCCAGAAGCAGCAGCAAAGAATGAAAAGTTGTTAACTGGGAGAACTAGATGATTGATCTAGACAAATGCAGGACACTGTGATGGCTCTATGTGCCGAAAGTAAAAGGTTGCAATGCCTGTATACCTTGGAGAGAGGTGATGGAAATCATGTTTTGTACTGCTCTTTTTTTTATGGAATAGTTCGAATTTCAATTTTTTGTTGAATTTAAAGCTTTCCAAGCTGTGCGACAAATTAAGCATCTGTCGTGGATCTTAAAAACTTTTGTACTGTGACAGTAAAAAATCATGGCTGACACTGATTGTCTGCCACGGCCTTGTAATCGTGGCAGGTACTGTAATATGTTTATTCTAACAGAATTACTACTACCCCCGTTCCAGAATATAGCAACGTTTAGACTTTTTCAAAGTCAAACATTCTTAACTTGACTAACATTATTTCTAAAAATATAATTTATTTTGAGTGAAAAGGTACATGTTATAATAGTTCTTTGTATGACCAATCTACAAATATAATTCTTATGTTGCCGATCTGTATAATTTTTGTGTTATTTATGGTCAAAGTTATTAGTGTTTGATTTTAAAAAAAGCTAAACGTTGCTATATTCTGGAACAGAGGGAGTATATATTATCCTTGCTGCTACAGAACCGTGATAGATGATGGGAAGATATGTTTTTCTAGCACTAGCTACAGTAGCTGCGAGTCATAAGAAATGAGCAGGGGAAGTCATTCAACTAATTTCACTATTCTGATTGGAGTTGCCAGCTATGCTATGCTGGTTATTAGATGGAATCATCGGTGTGTACACATATATCTAGGACTTGCAATGGAATCAATAGTTAATGAAATGAACTATGATCGAGATGCTGAGTATGTTAGGACAACCAACATGTGTAGAGCCATTTTTTTACACTGCATCCACGCTACGAGGAAATGAACCAAAAAAAAAAATTAATAGATGTAGGAGTACATATACTTGGGATTCTGCAGGGATGCCTACATTATAAATGGGAAGCGACAATAATGCTGAAGCAGAAAGTGCCACACAAAGTCAAAAACTAGTGCTTGTTAATCGGTCGAGATTAATTAAAACCAGTTGGCACACGATCGCGCCACGTGGAGTTGGTGTGTGCGCGATCATATCCATCGAGCCCATCACGTTACTTGATTCCCTTTGCTGTGTCGGCACATCACTTGTCCGGATCGATGTCACCTTGCATGCATCTGGATATGCACATCGATGTATAAAAGGCACCTTCATCAGTCTCTGCATCCATCATCATCGATCGTGTTCTCTTCTAATTTTTTCCTCAGACATACTTCGATCGATCAGAGTACACGAACCAATTCATTATGGAGCTCCCATGCAGCAAGAACATCTCAGTTGCTCTTGCCCTAATCTTCCTGTTCGCGGCCACTGGTATGCGTTCATTTACATACCAATTTGAACATTATACAGAATGCAATTTTAGTAAATTGGTCCATGATATGCAGCATGTAATTAATGTAATGACGTGTGCGTGGTGTGTTTGTGCATGCGACGATGCTCGTGTGTGCCTAGAGATGGGGCCGGTGGTGGTGATGGCGAAGACGGTGCCGTGCCTGTACCCTAACATGAAATACGACGGCGGGTGTGGCATATACGACGAGGCTGCCTGCTCCAGCTCCTGCGTGAGGGACATCCCCTGCCGGCGGGGAGGCTATTGCACCATCCTCGGTTGCATGTGCGACTGCGATTGCCGCATGCCCGACATTACCAGCTTCCTACGTCTTGCTTGATTTCTTCCATCCGATCATATAATAGGCGTGTGCTTCAGTGCTTGTAATAGCATGAAATGCATGCCGCCCGAAGCCCGGATCCGTGTGGTACTTTACTTTCACTCCACATTCAGTAATGTCTGTTTCCGTTATATGTGTGTCCTCAATCATAATAATGCCGGCAGCCGGCTAGCACTAGAGAAGTGCACATTTCTTTCCGTTATTAGTTGAGAGCAATAATTCTTATGAACTATTATCACTTAACAACAATTTTATTAGCATTTCATAGTAAAAGAAGTACACATGTATCCGGTGCGAATGCATACTCATAAACAATGATAATACTCGACTCCGTGACACATTATTCAACAGTAATCAGCCCACAACTTGATACAATGTGAGACAACAAGCTCATCGGAAACAGTACAACACATCAAGCTAAAATAGACTGAATATCCTTAACCAAATCAACCCTGAAGTGTTAATAGGACATGTGAGTCACGAACTGCCCACCCTTTACGAGATGCTCAACATGTGGGGCCAAATTTTCAGATGTTGCGATATATATTATCATCTCTGCCCAAAACTCTGCAATCTCATTCCAGAGCACAGAGGGTTCTAGCTCCTTGAGTTTCTTTCCGAGCCTGACCCCCCTTCTCAAAGGTCGACAGGCTAACCTCATCTTCCGCCGGATTTAACTCTTGGATCCTTGCTCGCTTATCCTCCATAGACATCATCCTTCCTCGTCCTAATTGGATTTTTACTCTCTGCCAGAATCGACGAAGCATCACGCCTTCCTCGTCTATCGCAATAATCTTTTCATGTGCTTCCTGCAAGACATCCTGAAGTGCATTCCTTGTGGCTTGTCGTCGGTTGTCTTCTGCGAGGAAATCAGGAAGAAATGCCACCAAGTAGGCACAGTATCTTGACAATACTGTAGCGACTTCATAAGCCTCAAATTGAGAAGTATTGGGAGCAGGTGGCTGGTCCTCGCAGTAGCAGGTTGCTATGTGACTGATCAAGATGGTGATGAGTGCATTTTATGTGTCTGCCATGTCGGAGACCCGATGCCGTTGGTTCGCGGACAAATAATTAGACGGGTGAGCGCCTGGGCAACAAATTTTCTGACACTATCAGGGACCATCACTGGATCATCTTCTACAGGGTGATGCTTAATGAAAATAAGGTCCCAGTCAGAAACCACTGGTGCTTTGAAACATGCCACAATTGCCTTCTTTGAGGAGTAGCTGTCACAGTCTTTGATAATTGAGTACTGCCGGAGCTTGTTCTGCCAATAAGGCAGCCTGAACCATGTCTTCATGGGACGATAGTTAGCACGGTGATTTGCAGAAGCAACCTTTGCTGCCCACATATCCGATGCCAGTATCAGTTGCCACTGGAACGTTGCAATTACTTGATGGACTAAAGACAGTAATAGGAACACATAAAGATATTTTCCCTTTGAGATAAAAAGTTCAGCCGTCGCTGGCGGTAACGATTCCAAGGACTTGAACAAAAATAAACTATCATTTGGGTGAATGTAGGGAAACAAATTCATTAGCTTCACATGTGAATATCCATGAAAAGAATGATAAGTGTCGAACAAGTAATCATGAAGGATAGCCAACTGCCTGTCAACAATGGCGAATATCCTGTTGTACTCTAGCAACCCCCTAAAATAATGACATAATTGCTGGTCTGCTTCAAATTCGTCAGCGCGAGGTAATTGAAAGTATTGCGTTGCTAAACTCTTGAAGGAACAGTAGGAGAGGGCAGTATCTTTAAAACTGGGATCTTGCACCTGATTAGGTTCAATAACGACAATTCGGAAGTTACCATTTTGCTCCCCGCCATTCCTACAACGTAGACGGCAGTCAGAAGTAAGATATGAAACCAGAACTGGAAAAACAGTCCAATTATCCCAGGTACCATGACACCATATATGCCAGCTGATCGTGATTCATATTCTGTCAGCTTTATGACCACACTCCACAAGACGAATATGTAGTACAACATTCTGATGGAAAGCCAGACGCCCACTGTAGTACTGTCGCCAGGAGAGTACTTGCTCATGGTAGAGACCGACGGAAGGAGTGAGCAGTCAAGCATAAGTAGGACAACACAAAATCCAACGTGGTGCAGATTACTCTCAGAGGAGTGCCGCACGATACTGACTGCAAAAACCAGCACAGAGGATTGGAGGTAGTAGGCAGCCCAGGTACCGTACTGGATGAAACAATGCTCCGAGAAACGCCGCATCGGACCCAAGATAGTCCGGGCCAGACTGAGTACCGACCACACCGGCAACAAGACGAACAATTTGGTGTCGAGGTCCAGCGTGACTTCTCTCCAGCGAAACGTAGCGTAGGAGACGGCCTCAGCCACCGAGACAGTTGCCACTGGCGCCCAAGCAGGCGCCATGGACTGCCGCCTCAGCAATCGTGGCATCTCGGTATGTATATATGTAGTCTCTGTACCGAAACGGAGTTTGGACAGAGTGAGGATCAGGACCTTTGGGAAATGGAGTGGAGAAGAGAAGCGATCGATCTTCTCGATCTGAAGCAGCAGATCGAGATTTTGGTGGGTGGTGAAGCTTGCAACAGAAGTGAGACTACATATTTAGCAGAGGTTTGCTCTTTCTGCTGTCATTGGTCAAGCATATGTCATCACCTGACCATTGCACCACTACACTAGCTAGGCATATACTATCATACATGGAGGATTCCTTGTGGATACGTTAGAATGTAGTATATGCATGCGGTTGCTTTGTTATTAACTAATGCGTCAAAAGCACAACTACATTATAACTGTTACAGTATCGTATATAATTCTATGGTACAAAATATGATTGTACTGCATGCACGGAGGCATGATATAACGAAAATTTTATGTCTCAATTTTTTCGAAATTACTGAGATATATAATTTTTTTTCCAAATTTAGCATTTTATCAATGCCTCGGGCCAAGCGCGCATTGGTGATACTATTACTTGCTGCATAATTCTAATGCTAACAGAAATTATTTCTCTGCATGCTATATAAATTCAATATCTCATTAGTGTATTATTGCAGTCTATTAGCCCCTTTCAAATTAATAAGCTAGGTGTTGTCTAGTACAGTACTCCACATGTCGTGGTAGTGTGTACTCTCTTGTAGTGTTCTATTAGTTTAGGCTGTCAGTTTTAGTGGAATATGGAGATAGTGGCGAAGTTTTGTACCAGCGTTCACACATTGTGTTGCATTATATATTTGATTTCCCACTGTCTTTCCACTCACAATGGCTGTTAGTTCACATTGTGCTGTCTCAGTTTAACTGTATCGGTTGGAAAACAGACATTGATGGGGTTTTCTGGCCAGTGCCAATGGTGACTTCTCCACTAGTGACTTGTCTTAAAATAACATAAGCTATTGGCTAGTCATACGTATCAGTTATCACCAGGGTTCACAAAACCGAACCGGTTGGCCGAACCACCGGCCGGCGGTAGCGGCTAACCGGTCCGGTTACCGTGGGAACCAGTGGAAACCGGACAAATTCAAATTTTGAATTCAAATTCTCCGTGTACTCGGTTACGAACGGCTAACCGACCGGTTTGGGTCGGTAACCGAGTGGTTTGGGCGGTAAGCCGGCCGGTTTGGACGGTAAGCCGGCTCAGTACATAATTTGTCATGTTTTCAAATTTAACTAAAAATTTAAAAAAATAAAAGAAAAAATTCCTCAAAATATTTCAAGGTGCGTAGAATTTAATGGTGTCAAAATTTTTCAAATATTAGTGTATTTAGTATTTTTTGTGTGCATTAGAAGTTCAATGAGCCGATTTTTTTTCTTTTTCTTTTTTTTGTTGAACTTCTAATGCCTGCAAAAAATATCAAATGAGCAAATATTTGAAAATTTTTTACACCAATAGATTACATATACCTTGAAGTATTTTTAGGAATTTTTTTGATATTTTTCCATTTTAAATTTAAATTTGAATATTTTAAATTTAACCGGTTTGAAAACGCCCCGAACCGCTACCGAGTCGGGACGGTTTGGCCGGTTCTTGCGGGAACCGACCGGTTTCCTCTGGTTTTGTGAACCCTGGTTATCACGCAAGAATGACGCATTATGCCTTTGCAGCCAAGGATATGTTTTTTGAATTGGCCATGTTTAGTGGGTTTTGTAGGATCGATTAGCTAGGGTAATCTATCACAAATTGTGACTGGATGAATGAAGGTGCTCAGTACCAAGCAAGCAATATAATAGGCATGCATTTGTTAATAAGAAGCATATGCTTTCTGCTTTGTCACTATAGATAAACTATGGTCCATGTTTCGTGGTTTTGGTAGTGACAAGGTTAAATCTAATATAAACTTTGAAGACAATGAGTAGCCATGTCTATGAAGCTGGTGTGTGTGTGGGGGGGGGTCAAGTTGTCGTCCCCCATCATCTTGTCTGTAAATTATGTATAAGCAGCTATGCCCCCCCTTCCCTCCCTCCCCTGTTGTAGCGTAAATCTATCCCTATTGATGTTATATATGAGCTCTTTTACAGCGCACAATACTAGTGTCCAGTAGTATATAGTATTGGTTAAGGATAATTTAGTAATTTACCCTATACCTATTCATTTTAATAATTTTAATTGGTAACAATTCTCACATTCTCTAATCTGTAATATAATCATATCAATTCAAAATAATAAAAATATGAAAGAATACTAATTAATAACATAATATAGAAAATTTATTTCATTTTTAATATATTATATTAATGCCATGAAATCACTTTCCTAGATTACCCCTAGCCCACTATACTGCCCTTAAATACTACTATATCACTAGGACCATTTTGTATAGTATACAATTAATCTCGACCGTTGGATCTTTATATACTAGTCCTTTTTAACCGCTAGTATACACTAGTATTGTGCGCTGTAAAAGAGCCTTATATTATATTTCCAATTTTCTGTCATACATATATAATTCCAAAATCTTGTGTTCATCATTTACTCTGTTGTAGTGACTGTTGAGTTTTATTGACTCACCACAATGAGTCAATAACCTGATGATAGACTCGCTGTCTCTTTCTTCTTAATGTCGTTTTGAGACAAAATGCCAAATTAATCTTGATATATTAGTGTTCCCAAGTCTGAACCCTCCCAGGCTCCTAGGCATCCTGCACTGTACTCATGGCCGCCTAGTGATGACCTGATGCCATGGTTTGATCCTTTTTTTTTACTAAATGCGCTCGTTGAATTGGGTCTCTAAGGAAATGCCGGCACCGGAATTTCAGATCGCAGCCTCCTCGCCCTTCGCCTCTTCACTTCTCCAGAGCCCCTGCGCCCAACCAGAGCTCTCTCGATTGTCAGAAAACGGCAGAGCACACAACATGACAACAACGAGGTCGGCCGGCGGCCGCCGTGCCGGCAAACGCAACGAGTTAAATCAGTACTAGTTAACATCAAGCGATTCCCTTGCCTAGTTTGCACGCGGTTATTCTTAGCGATCCAATTATTTGCATATAGCCCCTGAGTTGGATCACGGCTAATAATCACGATATAAATTTTTCTATGTAACCCTTAAAACGGATTGTGATTAAGTGATTAATAATCACGATCCATTACTTTTATTAAAACCCCCTTATCTGGACCAGTACAGAAAAATCCCTCGGTCATGACTGCGGCGCTTGGTGGCGGCCCCCTTATCCCCTCTCGTCCGGCCGGCCGCCGCCAGCAGCCGGCGCTGTGCCACAGTCCGCCGCAAAACATTGTAATGGCTCTGTCATAGCTCAGTTTGTGAAGAGGAACAGGTATCATGTATCCAATGCACTTCTGAATGGTGACATGACAATACATAGCTTGAAGCACGTTCTGATCATTCAGCGAAAGCATTTACCAGCTACTAATTACTTAAGCAAGCCACTAGAAAATAGGCACTTATATATCATGAGAACCTGTATGATCATGCGCATGTCGTGATGTCAATACTGTCAGATCAAAAACGAACTACTCTTTTATATTCTTAATTTTTTTTAGAAAAAAAGCATGACTGCCTAGACTATGCTCTCAAGCAGCCAAGCCTATTAAGGTTGATTGGTACTTCCTGGTTCTATTTTTCTATTAGACGTCTGTCGGCTGGATCTTGTACTTGATGGCTCCTGTATGTTGAAGCAAAGCCAGCCAGATGCCCTATAACTGAATTATTGGAGAATGCCAAGTCTCTTTGGAAGGTAATGACAATATGACACGTGGCAAGTGAGTTCAGAAGAGGGCTATTGGGAGTTTGTCTTTATTAACTCTCTGTATCTGATAGAATGTGGCAGAAGAATCGTCTACCAAGCAGTTTGCAAAGAGATCCTCATTTCTAGACTATGTGTATCTATGAATTCTTAATTGCATTGATATTTATACTAGTATAAAATTTTGCTTTCGAAAGTATTGACATATTAGGAAAAAGAAAAGGACCTAGACAAGGCCAGAGAATTCGGAATGACAATCAGGAGAGAGACAAAAAGAAAAGGGCATTGTGCCACTAGAGGACACGGAGAAAGCAACACTTCTTATTAACCCATTGGCGAAAGGGTCTCTAGCTGGGTTGGTTAGATGGCCTCAGTAGTACTTCTCAGACCCTAGTTCGACTCACCGTGGGAGTGAATTTTAGGTTGTGGTTAAAAAAATCCCTTCGTCTGTCACCATGCCAAAGCATAGGTCTAAGGCCCGGCCCAGGTCATTGGTCGTCTCACATAGGCAACGGTGCCGCTATGTAAGTGTGGGCAGGGGTTCGGGGGTTTTCTCGACCTGCATGAGAAGGTCTTCTCTCTTAAATGAAAGCCGTGGGGCCAGTCTTACCCCCCGCAGGTCGAGTTTTTTTTTATTAACCCATTGAATCAGTCAATCATTTTCCATTTGGTTGCATTGATTCATCCGTGTTAACCAATAATCAATTATATTTCTGTAACCTGTCTGCAGTAAATTCCAGCAAGCATTGGAATTGCCGGCAATTTTGGAATCTTTTGAGTAGTATACTCATGCAACCTTTCTCACGGTCTCCAAACCTCTAATCCTCTGTTTTGTTGCAGCAAAGGTGCATTCGTTTCCTCAAGATGGATCGCATGAGGAGAATTGCAGGAATCGGCGGCAAGGCTAAGGTTCCAACTGCACTTCAAATGGACAAAGATGAGAGCGTCGTTTTCTTCAGGGAGCTGTACAAGCGAGAGAAGGATAAGGATGTGAACCTCTTGGAACCTATGTATTCAGTCGAGTTCGAGGCTATCCAAGGTGAGCTATTTAGCTGTGTGGCAATCCTTTTCCCTGGGCATGTTTTCAGGAATGTTCATGAACATATCCATTATCATTGCTAATATCCCGTTAAAAAAACCCTTCAAAATAATTGCTAATGTGTGCAACTGTTGCCTTGAAAGTGGATCCACTCACTCCATGTTTGTATACCTATTACTGTACTAGGTGGCCATGCTTGCAAAGTTCCCCAAGGAAAGAGAGACTTCCTCATACCAGTGGACGATAAGCATGACTATGACTGGTAGGATAGGATTAAAGTTGAGTTTATACCCTTTAAACCAGGATGGAATTGTGTTTCTCAGAAGAACACTGCATTTCAGGTTGATGACACCTCCAGCTACACCGCTGTTTCCTTCCCTTGAGATTGAAGCCAATTCCTCCCAGAAGGTGTTCCTGAGGGAGCTACCGATTCCTCCTCGTCAAGCTAAACCACCAACTTCAAGGGTACACTGAATGCTAATACTCCTATGCATCTATTTACTACTCATTTCCAAAACAGTAATTTGCTGAATATCTTTGATCTGTTTGTGTATGACAGCTCTTACCCAAGCCAGAGGCAACCAAAACATCGGCAAGATCAGCAACGCCCACATCTAAACCTTCATCGAGGAAAAACACCATCAAAGGTGTCCCAGCCATCCCCAAAGAGAAGAAGCAACCTTACATTGCAGACCAGAGACCAAGCCACAAGGTTTCGGTGAATGGGCACCATCAGAAGGCTGCTGCTGCTGCAGCAACTATTCCAGGTACCCGAGTTGGTGGCCCACCAAAGAAACACTCAGAGAGGTGCTGTGCAGCCCAAGCCAGTGGTACAAGCGCGATCAATGCAGTGACAGAGCAAGAAGCCCCTTTCAAGGCACCGAAGAATCTGATCACAACAACAGCGAGGTCAATATTCCGGCGCCATACTCCATCGGCGGAGAATGCTAGAACCAAAGATCCTGGGTCTCTTGTAGATGTCAAGAAGGGGAGCAAAGATCCTGGTTCTCTTGTAGATGTCAAGAAGGGGAATGGCAAGGCCAGGAGTCAATGGTGTCCGCCGGTGCCAGTAAGGGGCATGACGGAGCTGCAGTTACAGGATAGGCGAGAGGCGCTGCCGCCGAGAGGGAAGAGTGTGACCGGGAGAGGCGGCGCTTCCGGCACTGGTGGCCGTGCAGGGAGGGCAACACTGGTGAGGGGCACAGGAAGAGGTGATGGGAGAGCATGGATGGACATGAGAGCTTGAGAGCCCATGGAATGCGGGTGACGAAGGGAGCATATACTTCTACTGTAATTTTTGGAATTTGATATTTATATGCTGTCCCTGTACTGAAACTATGCAAAAACAAAATTATATTATATACCTAAGTATGCCAAAAAAATATGATTGTTGCTATAGTTTGCCTCACGATTTTTCTGCATTCTTGTCATGCATAATATCTTGCCATAAGTTGATGACTGCCGGCAAACAGTTACAGAATGCTTCTAGCGTTCTGAAGCATTCTGTAGCGAACCAAACATGCTCCAAAGGATTTTGGAGCAGAAAGAGACGCTGCATATGATATAACCTCCTTTTTTTTCCCGCCAAGTATTGACTTTTTTCTACTTTAAGAACTACATATCACAGTACATGTTTGGACTTCCGGGGTCAGTATACACGCATGTACCACAGTACCATCCATATCCATTTTTTTCCCCTATTTTCGATGTCACATCAAAATGAACCAACACGCCACAGAAGTTGGTTTTAGAACCTGAGCAAAGGATCACTGTCAACGGTTGCAACGGACTGATGAGCAGGGGCAACAGTCCACCACCACTAGGCAGCAGCATCAGTAACAGGGGCGGCATCAGTTATAGGGGCAGCATCTGGGGTAGGATTGAGCCGCTTCCCTCTGCCCATGGTAAACCCTCTTGTGCCATCCGGCATGCGGGGACCCGGAGGCGGCTTTGGGATAGCAGGGTGTTCCGACGGAGGAGTGCCAATTGGATGGTGAGCATCCCGGCTGTGACCGTAGTACTGGCCACGACCACGGCCTCTGCCTCCACGTCCTCGCCCTCTCCCTTGCCTCATTCCACCCTTGTCATAGGAGCCATCTTCAGCCTAAGAAATCCATGGTTAGAATATCCATCATTAAAGTTTGATCCGGTTACAGCAAGATGAAACTGGGGGGCCACGGCAGTACCTGATGATCAAGATGTGCTTCGGAGTTATGGGTACTATTATCTGTTGCATAGTCATGTGGGTGGCCAGTTGTGTCAGGGCCATCTTCATCCACAGCATACTCATCTCCACCTTTCTTTCCTTGACCCAGTCCATGCTTCTATGATGAATGAAGATAACAAGAAAACAAAAGCTATTACATAAGTGTTTTTTCTTCACTACCATCTCATTGCTGCATACAACTTCACAAAAAAAATTATAATAGACAATGAAAAAACAGCAAAATTGTAGGATTTAAAGTACCAGACAAGCAAGCAGGGAGCGAACTCTAATCCCACCATCTCTCCACTTCCCCTCACTGCTGAATGCAACCTATAAATAATACAGTGTATTCCTTCTGTTAGTGAACCAAAGGTGGGAAAGCACAACTAGATAGAAAAGCCAAGCGAACATACTGCTTTTTCAGCATCTTCAACAGCCCCGTACTCCACAAAAGCATGCAGCTACAAGAAAAGCAAAACAAAATTATAAAAATAGTATAATTACGTATCAAAAAGCCAAGTTCTGTACTCACTGAACAACTTTTAGTAGTCATCCAGAAACTAGATATACCATGGCACATACCCTATTAGCAAAAAGCATCTCAATCCTCGATGTTTTGCTAGCAGCACCTGCAGTACCATCCTGTGGATAGCAGGTACGTATAGATTTGACACTGCATTGTAAATAACATCATGAGCCGTGAACTCAGTATTGCATTGGGCAATTATTTGTGCTAATAAACATGCATACCTCCCAACATCCGAGAAGATCTTCATGAGAGTCTGATACTTCTGATCGGGTAAGTTTTCAGCAACAACGATGCGTGACTGGATGCACAAAGGACAAATTTTAGCAGTCTCTACATAGTGAATAGTTCTTTATACTAATCTGATACTAACCTGAACTTCTTCAATGTTGAAGGGCCGTAGACGTCTAACCTTTTTCCCATCCTCCGAAACAACCTATTATTGATACAAATTAGTATTTCCGTGAAGACAAACATCAAAACATCCCCCCTGGATATGTGCCTATGTGGAGGATAGAATAAAACATGAAGAATGTTTCTTTCTATATGATGATACAAGTTTATAAACATGCTTGTTTTCTGCTTCACATCTGCTAGTTTAAGACATTATGTTTGACTACTGAAGTCTTATTGCTTAAGCAAGAAAATATTGCAAATATGGCAAACAGGGTGCCATAAAGAACAAACGAACAGGCACATGAACTGAAATAGTGGTAAGCATGATATCCGATTAAAAGGTTAAGATGTACCAGCTCTGATGACGTGCGTAATGCAGCAACCAACATGGATCTGTCAGAAACTATCTCCCGGATTTTCCTAAAAGATGCAACTACAGTTATTGGCACTGCAAAATACAAAATGAAGTGTCAATATCACCACTCACAAGAAAATATAATTCATGTACATTGCTTAAAAGTGTTGTTCGATGAACCAAGAATGCAAAAAAGAAATTGGAGATTTCTCTAGCACTACATCTTAACCTTTGTGAAGGATGCACAGCTACCAATAATGAATGGCAAATACTGCAAGAAAAAAATTGAGACACCAACCTCAACATAGCATTTTCACATTTCTAAAAATGTATTGATAGTTCAGCACAATACAATTATCAGCAAATGGTAGTTCTCAGACCATAACATACAGTAACACATGAAAATAGTCATTTAAAAAATAAAATGGGATGATGGTAATATGCACGAGAATCATAGCATAAAAAATAGCTTCTCTTTTAGCACATCATATACACACTACTTTTGTAGTTCATCATATTTCAAATGGTATTGACAGTATATATACCACCAGATAGTACAATTGGGTAGCTTGTTTGAAATTATCCAATTGAACTCACCAAATCCATCTGGATCATTAGCGATGAACTTCATCAGATGTTCAGTTGTGGCCAAATTGATATCACTGAAGTAAAATTCCACCTGCCACATTGTCAAATACATTTAGTCAAAGGGATACATAGTACCACAAGACAGAAATCAAGCAGCCATCCAATGAGTGAGAAACTAAAAGGGAAAAAAAATAAAAGCCTAAAATATGAATTTAGTACAGCTGACTTGTTTGCATTAAATTGAGGAGATATAAAAAGGAAATCAGGAAAAATATAAAGGAAAAAAAGTGAAGCTATTTTCTCATGTTACTGCATCAGAAAGATGCAAAGCAAGAAAGTAATGAAATCATGGTGCACCAGTTACAAGCTAAATTAGTTTCTGAACGGCGACATACGCATCTGTAGTTTGTCGTATATGCTATGCCCTAGCAGCAACAGATGAATCCAACTTGCCCACGTGTTTACCAAGAATTGGCATACACGCTTATAACAGTTCCAAGTTCCCGCCTTGCCCACACCACCTGTCACTCAACCCTAACACGCTCAAACGCAAATGCAGTCTGTTCCCTTCCCGCCACAAATGGATTTTATGAAGCATGTAGCATTAGCCATGAAAATATTTCATGAGTTACTCTAAGAAATAGAATTTTGACATACTATGTTCCACTTTGTGTCTCCAAAGATCACTCCTCAGTAATGAATAGGAGCCACAGTACAGTTACACCACCATCTTATCTCGTTAGCAGTAGCTATGAAACCTAACACCACAATAACATACTTCTGAGCCATACATAAATCGAGGGTGCAACATCCTGTAATCAACCTAGTGGAGATTGCATCTCAAACTCAAAATCAAAACTTTCGTTTTCAGAGAATATGCAGGGGAGCTGTGTATCTTTGTACTAAGAAGGAGAATTCTCGAAACAATGTTTACAACACGAGATGCCCGGATATGCTCGCTAATGACCGGTAGAAAAAGAAAATCGAAACTTTCCAATACATGGCAGATTGCAACTAAGTTCTGGAGCAGCAAACAAGCAATCCAAAGCAACAACAGTTCACTCCTTACGATTAGCTCACCAGCACTAGGATCTAAGTTCGCGCGACACTCCAGATTCGCACCAGCCATCGCTCGCAATCGGCAGGGAGATACAGCAACACAGCAGGTAGCAAGGCAATCGAGCGCAGCGTAGAGAAAGTTACCTGCTTGACGACCTTGCGGGCCTCGCCGTCGCTCAGCCGGGGCTGCGCGCCCGCAGGCCCCTCCTTGTCCTCCCCCGCCGCGGCGGCGCTCCCCTCATCCTCGCCGCCCTGGTGCTGGTGATGATGCTGCTGGTGGCGCGGCTGGTAGTGCTGATGGTGGTGGTGATTCTGGTGGTGGTGAGACCCGCGGCGGTGGGGGTTGCCGCCGTGGTGCTGTGGGGCGGATCGGGGGGTGAACTCGGGCGCGGCGGCGTTGAGGCGAGCTGCCGGGGCAGCGGCGGCGGCGGACGAGGAAGAGGAGCCAGATGCGGAGGCGGAGGGCTCCGGGGTCTCGTCCTGCGCCATGGGGGATCGATCGAAGAGGGGAAGTGGAAGCCGAGGAGGGTTTCGTTCGTCTGATTTGCTCGCAGGCTTGGGCGGAAGTGGAAGCCGAGGAGAAGAGAGGAGAGGAGAGCAGACGGGACCCGGCGGTTTCCAATTTCCAAAGGGCGGCGCTTAACTCTGGGTTTAGCTTAACCGTGGTTGGTTTAGATTTTAGTAAGATTAAGAGTTGGGCAAAAAAAAAAAAAAGTTGGGCTGCACACCACGCATATGGACGTGGTAGTGCTCTTCATTTAAAACAGCTAGTTTTTCCTAAAAAAAAACAGCTAGTTATGCTAAAAAAATTAAAACAGCTAGTTATGCTCAAAAAATTTTAAAACAGCTGGTTTTTACTCTCACAATAATAAGGCATTTAAAGGTTGAGAAATTGTTTTGAAAAAGAAAAATGAGGTTGAGAAATTGCCATGAACATTGTTTCGACAGTTTTGCTAGCAACTTTGATTCTTGTGGCGACGAGTAATGACGGTAAGCGGAGGAGGCATGGAGCAATGTTTAAGATAGAAGATATTTTTTTCTTTTACCAAATATAGAGGCGAAACCAGCGAGGAAGAGGCGGTGTTACATGGCGAAACAATGAATGATGGTCATTTACTTATTTTAGATAAAAAGATAGAAAATATTAAATACTGACTAGCCATTGTATCCACGAGTTTTAGATGAGCCCAGTAAACACATATCCAATGTATGAAACATCTCCATGTTCTTTTGTTATAACAATGATTTGACATCACATATTGTATTCGTCCAAATATATTGAACTAGAGTTGAGTCTATAAACAGGATTTACTTGTCGTTGGGGAGGAAGAAGAGCAAATGAGTGAGAGGTGTAGCTAGGGTTTGGGTGAGGGCATGGCCCTTCTGTTTCTGATGGATAAGAGCTCCACCACGAAATTTCCAGGGAACGGTATGCATTCCGATTAAGATAAACAATTACTTGTTGCATATCAATAGATATTTTCTTCAACAAGATGAAATTTGTGTTCATGAAAGATACAGTAGCTAGACTTTGGAGTTCAGTTAAGCCTCATACGCCAAACATATGGGCAATCCATTCCAAAATGTGCAAGACATCATCCTGTTACAGCAGAGATGTTGGTGCTCTCTGCTGATGGATCACACGTGAACAGAAAACAATCTGCCCAGAAGGGTTCAGCCAATCGCTGAACGCAACCATTACATCATTCTGCACAAGATCAGAATACACTTTGGTACTGAACCCTTATTCTACTCTAATTGAATTACCTCCATCACCATTGACTGTTTCAGGTGCAAGAGCTACACATTTTTAGCAGGCTTTTATCCAGGAACAGATACAACAATAAGTCAAGGTGAGCTGAAAGGCAACACCCTCATTATGGCAGCAATAAGGTACCTTCAGTTCTCCAGCCTCTGCAGCATCCTGGATTTCAGTTCTATCCCAGTGGATGCTATCCAGTATCCTCAGACAAAACAGCAATGTTATGTACAAAGAATCCACCATCATGTAATTTGTTATGCTACAGCGCGTACATCTTCGTCTTGAGTCCACTGTTAAGTATCTCTTCATCCGAGTTGATTGAGCGGGACCATGAGCCCCGGGACTGGTTCGCGGAGGCCTTCCTGATCTTCCTCGCGTTCTTCTCCTCCAACCTGTGGGTGATGATGCAGTAGCACATGGAACCCAGGGTGGTGAGCATGATCACGGTGCCGATCGCCATGGTGCACCAGGCCAGCCACCAGTCGTCGCGTCCGACCACCACGTAGGTCAGTGCGATGAAGGCCACTGAGATGAAGAGGCACGCCAGCCACATCAGCTTGTTCATCACAAACACCATCCGTTTCTTGGCCTTCTGCTCCACCACGATCAGCGACGTCTGGACCACGACGACGGCAAGCGAGATGAAGAGAGCCAGGGCATCGAACACCAGAAAGATTATGAAGGCCGGGTTGCTTGCGACATATGCCTGCCCCAGGGACATGCCGGGAGGTGCTTGGCTCAGATCCTCTACGAAATTTCCAGGGACTGTGAAAATGGCAGCAAAGGCAACGGTGGCGATAAGCACAGCAACAACAGTGTTGGAGTTGATGGCATTGTTTAGCCCACCAATGTGGAGCTTTTCGAGTCTCTTCTTGATCTTATGGACTTGCATCTTGGTCTGACGTGTTTGTTTGATATTGGACTGGACATCATGCCTAATATCACTGACTGTTTGCTTAAGTTGCTTTGCTGAATTTGGAGGGTGTACAGGCTCTTTTGCAGTCATGCCACCAGCCTCCTTAAGGATGTTGACAAGTTCTTCATTGTTCATTTTCTCAGCAATGGCAAAAGCAGTCTCTCCAGATCTATTAACTGCATTCACGTCAATCCCCTCAACTGATAGTAGAGTCTGCACAATCTGTAAGGAAGTACAGTCATGTATGAGCCCAAATTCAGAAAGCCAAAAACTGACGAGCTTTAAGCTCAAAATTATCCTAACAAAATATGTTCATTGAGTGAAAGATTGGATGCAAATGATGGAGAAAATTATATAACTGAAAGAAGGTAAAAAGACATTCCAAAACATGATCACCTACAATGATATTCCCTTTCCGAGTAGCAACATGCAAAGGTCTGTTCCCCTTGTTGTCTTCACTATGGATAACTGAGATATCAGGCTTCAACAACTCAACCACGATTTCAGCATTTTGTCCTTTCGAAGCCATATGCAGTGCTGTTTGCCCCTTCTTGTCAGTTCTTAAACCAATGCCAGGATCTTTATTCAACAATGATCTTACAACTTCCACATGGCCCATTCTTGCTGCCGAATGCAAAACTGTTTTCCCATTATTTTTCGCAATTCTGGCAAGGCTAGCATCCGTTTCCAGTAGAAGATTAACAATATCAACATGCCCCTTCACTGCAGCAGTGTCAAGAGCCGTAGCATTTACAGAATTTGTTGTCATAGCAAGAGCAGGAAAAGCTTGCAACATCTCGTTCACAACTTCTGCAGAACCAAGATGGGAGAAAGATCATTAGCCATAAAAGAATGGGTGCCATTACAATTTGCTATTCACTAACGTAGTAACATGTGTTTCATTCTAGAGAACGGAGTGGGACAAGACAAACCAATAGTCACACCATCATCGAGCACAAATGGAACACTAGCAACTTAGCATCGATCACAGTATATATTTTTTAGGAGAACTGACTAAGGAAAATATCAAGGAAGGATTGATGTTTTTCCCCGGGCATATGAAAAAGGATGGTAGTGTAGTTGATGTGAGGTGTTAGGACTGCATACTGATGCTGTGGGTTAGAAAAGTTTGTTAATAAATCATTCTTCAAGTGAGCACATGTATTTCTCTGAGTCAACAAGATCAGCAGAATCAATTTTCTGAGACTAGAAAATCACATGAATATGGTCAACAGGACAGTCTCAACTCACTGCACAACATCATCTGCCCCAATTCTAATTCAAATATTCAATTCCATAAACCCCTAGGCCCTAATCATCACTTGATTGACTATTTTGGCTAAGAAAATTGGTTGTTGATAGAGTAATTTTTTTGCGTTGACGGCAAGGAAAAAGCAGATAACAATTTACCAAGATGGCCTTGCTTCGCGGCGATGTGGAACGCATCGAAGCTGTTGCTCGCCTTGATTCCAGCCGTCTGCACATCAGAGACCTTGAGGATCTCGCGCACGACCTCGGCGTGGCCCTTCTCGGCGGCGACGTACAGCGCCGTCTCGCCGTCCTGGTTCTGCTTGGCCGCCATCTCCGCCACCAGCGCCCGGTCGAGCTCCGCGAGGATCCTCTGCGCGTGGGCCACGCTCCCGGACCTCGCCGCGAGGTGGAGCGGCGTGTCGCCGCGCTTACCCGGGCTGTCCCTGTTCCGCCGCTCCATGGACATGATCCCCCGGAAGCTCTTCTGCTTCTCCATCCCCCGGAAGCTCTTGAGCTTCTCCAGCGCGCCCAGCCGGATGCTGGATTGCCGCTCCATGGCCGAACCCGAGGAGAGGGGCGACTAGATTGAACTTGGGAGAAGATGGCTTAGATTGCGATGCCTCGTTCTTGACGAATCCAAGAAACCTTTGCCTCACCAAACTCTCTGCGACACCTCAACAAACTCCCCCAAAGATTGCAACTTTGTTTGATACTGAAAAGAAAAGGAAAAAGTTAACATTTATGCCCACTATTGCACAGTGATCCGGACCGAGAACAAGAACTGAAATGGACACGAAACAATAGATTTCAATGCAAAAAACTGAAGACGGAAAGGAAATAAACCGAGAATACAGAATCCATTCTCTACTGAACCAAGAACAGGCCATAGAGCTTGAGAATGCCAGAAACCATAGAAAGGAAAATCCAACGACACGTCCAAAGAATCACCAAAACCTCACCTTCCTGGCACCAGCAACCACAACAGCCACCCAATGAGGAGGGAAGGAGGGAACAAAACCAGGGTCCTGGACTCCTGGTGGAGATATTGGTCGGACGGATCCCTCCCCCTGGTTTTTCTTGGTTTGGCCCCTCTCTCTTTCGTAGAGCTCACTTTCAGGCTTCGCCAGTTCTGCTTGGCTGCCGTTGATGGGAATGGGAGAAGCCTGTCGAACAAATATGCCAATTGCCATCCTGAGTCCTGACCTCAAGTTGGTAGGGTTGGTCCTTTATTGTTTTTCAAGAATAAACTACAATTCTACCTGGCAACCGTTTATTGGCTGCAATTTTCTTTTCTGTTAATGTTCGTTTGTGGTTGTTCTTTGTGAAAAGAGATCGGTTTGTGGTGCGATGTGCGTCCATCATCAACTCAGTCAGAGGAAATGACCAATGGAGAAAACGAAAAAGTCTATACAAGATCTAAATGGTATGACACTACATTTTTTTTTCATGCGTCCAAGAATAGTAGAAAGCAGAAACGTTTCAGCTTTATTGTCACATTTTTAGACATTTACAAGAAGGTATAGCGTTGTCCTTAAATAAGGAAATGTTAATGTGAACCTAATCTTATTGTGCGAACAATGGAAGGTAAATATCACTGCCTAGAGAGGCTAGTACAAATTGTACAATGTTGTAACAATAGGTATCTCACATTTTCTCTGAAGATTAGCTGTTGTATAGTAACTCTTGCAATTAAGCAGTAACTAAAAAAATGCTAAGTAGGCAGGACACGGCCAGCAGCTCTCACGGTGTAATAAATGGTTTTTACCAGCAGTGAGCTGTATGTAACAGCTGCTGTTTACATGTCAGCAACACACTAACAAGAGCATAAACAAAACTTAGTGGACGCCTGTCCTTTTCTCCCTTTAATCTCCCTTTACTTATCCTAAATCCTTTTTACAAACAATCCAACATTACAATGCCGGCGGGACGTCACATTCACCGGTTAAGGGTAAAAGCAGGCGAGCAAACTCGCATCTTTTTTAAAATAAAAAAACAACGACAACATAAGGATGAGTTTAGATTAGGAAAAAAAACATTGTAGATAAAAAAACACTGTAATCGTGTTGAGAAGCGTGTTCTGTGAGTGGGAGGGATGGGATGAATAGGAAAAAGTTAGATAAATAGTGTTTTTTTTAAAAAGTTAGGTAATCTAAAGTCGCCCTAAGTTGCACGTGACGTCGAGTAGCATTGGGCAGAATTATCAATACGGGCCCACATGTCACTGTGGTGAGTGGTGCTAGTGGTAAGTTTATGTCCTGGATTTTCGGGACCCACGTGTACATGTGTGTGGGCTCCTGCAGCCGAAAGCCTCCAAGGCCATGATCACTTGGGAAAGAGAAGGAAGAACATGGTGGTGGTTTCATGGGGGAGAAGAGTCCAAGAATGCATGTGGCTCCTGTCTCCTTCCCTTTGTGTTATTTTTCCTAAAAAAAAATGTATTTCTTTAAATAGTAGAGAGTACTAGTATGCCTTTAGGTTGGCAAAAAGTTCATCCATCTTCTTTCAAAGGTTATGTAGAACCCAATTACTCATAATTTGAAGCTTGTAGGTGGGTAAAAAACTCAGCAACACACATGGATATCTCCGAAATTTCTAGTGGTAGTGGTAGACTGAAGGCTGCCCTATTTTTTGCTGTTTACATGGGTGGCTTATGAAATATGTTCTGATGAGAAATCATATGGTATGTGTAGCCATCTTGAATTAATGACAGAGCATATATGTCGGTGTCTGTCCCAAAATGAAATAATGTGAGACAGACATTTCCCGGGATCATGCTAAATAATCCTATAGGTGCATCATGTGCTGCTGCCCCCCCTGATGAGAGCACCTAATCCGGGCCTCTAATTTATGCAGGTTGACAGGGGTCATGATGCGCGAGATTAGCCGCAAGGCACCCACCTAATTGCCACTCCGCGAGAATTCTTTAAGGACGCCTGGCTGCTGCCTGCGCCCCATGAGCGGCATCAGCAATTCAGCATAGTCTATTCAGAGACGGGGAAAATGGCCAAAAGCAGTTAATCAGAGGCACACGTGGATTAGCAATTAGTAGCGTTTAGTTAACTGTTTATTATTCTGTGGCAGCTTGTTGCGTGATCGTAGCATACAGTATCTAACATATTAAGATAACGGTGTTTATATCTCTTGGATAATCTTGATAGCTCAGCGAGGTAGCTACCTGCTGATGCAGGAACTTGCCTTGATCTTTCAACGGGCAAGCTAGGGAACAAACACCAATTCTGACAGTGGTTTAATCTATACTTGTGCAGTGATTGTCAGATTAATCGGCTTAATTGTGTAACAGGAAAATGATGCATGCATTGGATCATAAAGAGGCAGGCAAGATCACACACATGCATGCACGCAGAACGGGCAGGACAATGGTGTGGTGTCAAAAGAGAAGAGGAGGGCCGTCGTCACTCGTCAGAAGCAATCAACCAAAAAATAAAAAATCAAAGAAACCCCCACGTACTGCTGCACTGAATACTACCGGTGATCCGTTGAGGTAGTACGTACGTAGCCGGCCAACCTTGACCGCCGCGGTTTTGGTCGATGCTGCACGACTCCCACGCACGCCACCTGTTTATATATCTTCAAAAAAAAAAAAACCTCCTAGTTGCATGTAGCATTGGGTTAGTGTTCGATTATATTGGATCTTTAGGTTGGTTGGTACTTGGTAGCACACACCAGCAGTCAGTAGCAGCAAGCCATGCATGGGAGCGACCGATCGAGCAAGGTCAGTGATGCATCAGCTCCTAATTAATCCTCTCCTAGCACTCCGAGCAAGGTCGGCCTAACAAGTCAACGGAGTCAGTCAACTCGATCAAAGCTAAGAAACGGCCTACGCGAACGCGAACCCAACTAAACTAATGCATGCTTTGGTTAGTTAGCTGTACTACACACCTCCCATCTTTTGTTGGATTTTCTTTCCTTCTTTTTTGAAAAAATGGCAAGTAAACTAACATTTGCTTGGTTAGTTAGCTACTAGCCTACTACACCTCCCTTCCTTTGTATTTTCTTAAATGCCCTTTAGATTATTAAAAAAATTACTCCACTAAAATTCCTCCATTTAATTTCTATCTAAATATGCACTATGTTCAAAAGTTTTACACCCTAGGCCCAATCCTCATATCTTATAAACTACACAAGGCAATTTTAGGAATGGTAAATTTGAAATGTAGTGCAAGAGGTAATGTGATATGTAAAGAGGGTAGAGAAATGCAAACTCTCTGCAATCACGTCAGTCCCAATGGCTAAGTTTTCATTCAATCTCACCAAAATTACAAACAATGATTTAGGATCATTCCTTACAACATGGATTCCTCCAGTTGAGGATATACAGTGTTGTACACACATTATATACTACTAATGTTGGGCCGACACTGGCCCGCATAGCCAAGGAAACTTATGAGGGGAAAAACAGAGTTCCATGGCTCCTTGCCTCTTCTCCATGGTATGAGATTGAAATTGAAGGGAGACATAAGTAGGCTTAGTTAGGGATGTCAATTGTACCTGCGGGCACGGATACCTGCAGGTTTCCTACCCGACGGGTGAGGGTATGGTCATGAAGTTTTGCCCATGGACATAGTTACGGGCATAAATCTTCACCCGTGGGCATAGAGCAGATAAGAAATCTTACCCATGGGCACCCAAGGGTTACCCGCACCCAATGGGACTGAAATTGAAGGGAGGCATACGCAGGCTTAGAGTAGGGTTAACAGAGACGACGGCTGCGGGCGACTCGCGTGATTAGCTGACGTGCGGTGGTGGTGGGCCCCGCCAAAATTTAACGCATGGCACGAATCTCAACCAATGACAGCCGCATGCGCTCGTCTCGCCGGCTCGAGCGGGCGCGTCGCGAGACGCCAGCCGTGCTCTCTCTCATCGTTTCGCTCTCCGCCACGTCGTATTTTGCCGGCTACTCGCCCATCACTAAACCCGCTCTTAGTGTCACCATCACAAGCATGCATGCAGCCAGTTATGGAATTCCACGGCTAACTCAAATTCCGTCCTCATCACAAGCATGCCTATATGCTGGCATGCAAAGCATGTGTGGGAATATATATATTAATGTGTTTAGATGGGGAAGAGAATTTTTTTTACTGGGATGCGTGTTATGTGTGGGGGATGAATAAGAAAGGTGAAAAATGAATTTTCTAGGAAGCGTGTTATATGAGGGAGATGAATATGAACTAAAAAGTACTTTTTTGCAACTAAAAAACAGCACGGGTCAGTGTCCGGGCCTGAGGGCCATCCTCCAGAGCTTACTGTCAGCGCTGAGCTAAGCCAGAGCTTCTCCTTTCCTTCCTGTTGAGTATTACTTCTCGACTTGGAAGCTTAATTTACTGTTATTTTCCTTTTTAACCTTTTTAATCACCAAAACATATATTAAGTGATAACATAGTTACAAACGCCTTGGCAAGGCGAGCTGAACCACACATGCTTACCAATGGGAGTGTACAAGCCGCTCGCTCCTTGCCAAGTTAAGCCATGCGTGGTTGCAACTTGTTGGTCCATGAACAAGAACAACTCCATTGAAGACCACAGCTCTTTTATTTGAACTCCTAGACAATATGACCATATATGGTTTCATAGCTTCTCCTTGTATGCTCTGCACTGCGTTGACGCGATCACTTGCCAACCTGACTACATCGAGGGAGAGGAGGCCTGTACCGAGGCCGAGGTCGTGGGCTCTCGATGCACATACTGGGCTACTGGGCTGGACACAATCTTTTTCCGCCAGCACCAAAAAACCAACAACTGATTCTCAAAAAAACAACCACCATGGAAATTGCAAAATGTGCCCGATTTTGTCACATTTTGAGGTTGTATTTCTTTCTTTTTGTTGTACAAATAATAATAACCAAAACCCATTTTTCACAATGCTTTGAATGATCTCCGTCTACAGTCTACTGATCTACTCCATCTGACGAGACAATGTAACCAAGAACGACGACAGTACAGGTTGCTACCGAAAGATGGTGGATGTGGTAGAAGCCAACCCTCTGCTCCCAACTCGACTCGTCGTGACGACCACAATGTTTGCATGCTCGCCGAGACACGAGCGCAGGCGTGGCATCATGTCGTCCTCCCAGCGCCGCCGCTCGCCGTCGCTCCACATGGCGTCGACGACGAGGAGCCTCTTCCCGTCGTCGTCGTCCGGTGCGCCGCCGACGCCGAGCAGCTTTCGCTCGCGGATCTTGGCCGTCCCGATGGCGCACCTCACCACGGCGGCGGCCTCGAGCTGGTGCGGCAACCGGCGCCACTCCACATGGTCGAAGCGGCCGCGCACCCTGGCGTCGCCGGACACCGCCGCCGCCATCGCCGACTTGCCCAGATCACCGGCCTTCTTCTCCGTCTACGTCGTTGTCCCGACGATCAGCACCACCCGTGCCTCGCCGTGCTGGCAGTCGTCGTCGCCGAGAAGCGCCTTCACCACCGCATCCTTCACCTCATCGTCATCTTCCCTCCCGTGCGGCGTCGTCTCCTGGCAGGTCTCCCGGCGGCGGAAGGATGCCGTGGTCGTCATGGTCGTCGTCGTCGTCGCCGAGGAGGGCGTCCATCCTGGAGAGAGCGCGCTCGAGCTCCCAGATGAGCTTGAGGCGGAGGAGGAGCGGGCTGTCACGGGTGAAGAACCGCCGCGCCCTGCGCGCCGCGGGCTCGCCGGCGCGGGCCTTGCGGAGGAGCTCCTCGCGGCGGAAGCCGAAGAGGACGCGCCGCGCGTGTGACGCGGCGACCTCGGCGCGCCGAGCCCACCTCCCCATGACGGCTCGGCCCTCTGCTCTGGCCAGCCGGGACTCCAGGTCCCCCAGGCGGCGCTCCAGCGAGCGGCGGTGGTGTTCGAGCCCCAGCATGGCTGTGCAGGAATGTGATAGCAGAGGATGTGATCGCAGAGGAGACGAACACGAACTGGACAGAGATGGGCTCCGGACTCGGAATGTCTGTGCAGGGTCGAGGATGGTTTTGTAGACGCGACGGAGGAGAGATGTCATGTTCACCGTGTTCGACCCCAATACGGACTAATGGCATCAAGCCCGATCCGACTTCGACATCCCCGTGTTCGACCGCAATACGGTGACTAACACGGATTGTGTTTTTACCTGGCAGCGTGTGCACGTACAATTGTGTCTCCGACACGTGAGGCCCGCAGTCATCACGCCCACACGTCATATGCCCACCTGCTAGTGCATATGGATATTGTTTTTCAACATATAATGTGTATATATATGAAAATAAGGAGTCATAAAATCGGACAAAGCTGCAAAACAAATGCGGCTAGGAATATACAGATCGTGTACCACTACATAGACAATTAGATACGGCATTGCCAAAATATCCACAAGATCCAGGCAATTCCGCATTAAAACCTCGCTGTATGTACCACTAGCAAAATTGGTAAATGCATTTTTTTTTAACAAAGTACGCAATTGCTGCACCAATATCCCAGGGGAAGTTACAATGGCAACATTTACACCCAGGGGGACGCCCCATAATGAGAACGCCCCCAGCAATGCTTTGGTTCTAGTTTCCAGTTAGCAACGGGTTTAGCAGCAAATGGCTACACAGGCTTTGCCGTTCAGTGCTTCAAGACTGGCTACCCGGCTGCGACTCTGACTGTAATCTCTCCCGAAATTGCTCCACCAGAAGTTTCAGGTAGTCCTAACAAAAGCAGCGAGTTAGTGGGGTTATTATTCGGCTAATATCAGAAAGAAAACAGTGTGATGATGCGATTGGAACCAATGAGAGCGCATACATTGGTAAGCTCTGGATCACTGGCAAGCTCTTCGAGCATGCTCTGAATGCTGTCATCTTCACCATACGCCTGAGCAGCAGTTTCTAGGACGGCGCTGAAGATGTTCTCTGGAGATTCATGTTGCTCAATGCTTTGGCGTGCTTGATGAAGATCAATCTGCCCACGGAATAGGAAAGGTGAGATCTTGTGCAACACAAAATCAAAGCACTCAACAATAGCTGCAGTAAAAATATATACTCGATAGTGCTAACTATAGTTAACTGAGGAAGAGTAAACATGAACAAAAAAAGATCTAATGCCTCAGAGCAAACACGCAGTACACGCACATCACTGAGCTCGACAGATGGAGATAAAAGCTATTCTTTACTCAGGCACACAGCAGAATGGCTCACCTGAGAGCTGCTGCTGTCTAATACATTTCCTCCTGCAGTATCATTCGAGCGAGGCTGTGATCTAGACTGCCCATTATTTGCACCAACAGGATTAGCCCCTGCCCCACCAAGAACTTGAGATACAACAGGCATCATTTGCTGCAACATTCTAGACAAATCCATGCTGCCTTGCCCCCTGCCTGAACCAAACATGGCCCCAAGGTCTTGCTCATCCACATTCTGCACAATATTGCTTATAGTATCTACAACAGCAGGGCTCTGTAATCCTTCCATCACGCTCCTCAACTCAGCACTTGAACCCCCTGCTTGTGTTGCAACATTTGACAGTAGATTGCCAAAAACTGGGTTATTGAGCATACCAGATATCATGCTGCCAATATCAGGTTGTCCTTCACCACCCTGCCTTCTTGGACGAACTCCAGTAGGCTGTGGCCTCAAGGACGGAGGGCCAGGGGTGGGGGCATTGTTTCGGCTTGCGTTAGCATTTTGTGAAGCAAAACCTTGCAAAAACTGCTGGGCCACTGAAACAGCATCTTGGTTTTGGCTGATTGCAGATGAATCCCTACCAGGATCAGTTGTGCTTCCAGAAGGCTTCGCTACTCGGCTCCGCCTCTGCAGGTATATAGTTGAAAGAAACAATTAAACAATAGCAAACCACAACTCCAAACATGTGAACTGTGGATATAATCAACATCAAAATAAAAATTGAATAATAGAATCCCAACAGGCTAAAGCACTTAATAGACTCAATAGCCAATACCTTAGGAATCAGACCTCCACCAAGACCTACTGGTTCAGAGCTGCCACTTGCAGAAGGCTCAAGGGATTGTGAACCCAATCCATCCGAGGATTTGTTCTTCGGCACAGATTTTTCTGCTGAGGTGCTTGAAGGAACATCATGAGTAAAGGTGGCTGCGAGGTCTCCTGATAAGTTGGCTGTATCTGCACTGGTATCTTCTGACTGTGGATGCTGTTGTATACTGTCAAGACTTGGAACATTTACAGCACTTATGTCTTGTGATGACAAAGTGGAACCACAAGTACCTAACAACAGGAATTGTGAACACAATAAGATGTCAGAACATGATTCAGTAAAATGAGATTGCACTTATTTTTAATGAAGTTTTTCCATGATTCTAACCTGAGGGATCACTCTGATGTGGTGCAGTGGCTGGTGTTGAAGAACTCAGCACACCAGCTCTGCTGTCTATTGCCGGGTGAAATCCCTGGTCTACTGCACTTTGTACAGATGAAGATACCTGGTCAGGTGCATTCACAGCCAATGCATTGGCTCCATTTATTGCATTTAACTGTGCCACTAAAGGAGGAACACTAGCAACACCACCTACAGAAGCTTGTGGAACAGCAGGTGTTGAATTTGGTTGAGCTCCATTGCCCGCTGCTGTTTGAGAACCTTGAGAGGAAGTTGACTGATTAGGCACTGCAACTTGACCTCTCATTTGAACAGGCAGGACAACACTTAGGACATGGTTTGGAGCCTCGACTGAGGACCGCGCTGGAATAGCTGCAAGTACTGTCCTGGTCTGCAATCCACGTGTCGCAGCTGGGTGGCCTGGCAGGTTACCTCCTTGAGTTCTTGTTGCATCTTGGCGGTTCCCGTTGATAGCCCCTTCAGAAGTGGCGGTCATACCAGCAGATGACCCACTTGTTGCAGATGCACCTAATGTAGGGTACAATAAAAGAAGTAATCATTAGGGGAAGCCAACTAGACACAGAATTCGGAAGAGGCAAGATTCTGATAGCATGATATAAATTGCCATGTGCAAATCAACACTGGGATATTACAGAAGAAATTCAAGGACAGAGTACTGATATAGAAAGGACATCGATGACACTTATCAAGTCTGAAAGATACCACACCCAATACTAATGTAAACTTAGGATTATAAACTGCTGCTCATGCCACCACATTGGCCATATAGTTACAAAGCTATATCAAATATATAATGTTATGATATTTATTATGATATGCTGAACACCTATCATCCCAAATAAATTAGGAATAACTGTCTATTACAATTAACAGATACATGAAAACAGTTCTCTAATGCTGCAAAGAGGTAAATTCATTTTTTTTTAGACACAACTTATGCACATCTTACAACCAATACAAATAATTCGTTCAGGGGACAAGTTTGTGGCAGCTTCCTTAGATCAAGACCCTAAAAAGAGGGGAAGCAAAACAATAGATGAGATGTGAGCTTACCACTACTTTGGACATTGATATTCCAAAAAGGATCTCCAAAACCAGATGATCGAGAAGGATCAACAATACCAAAAGCACCAGAAACTCCACCCACAACTGGTATGTTTGAAACTCCAAAAGGAGGAGTACTTTGAAACGATGGCTACACAGAGAGAAAATGTGTTGCTGTGATTAGAGTGCACTCATCATCAAAATCAACATAAAAAGGTGTAAAATTTATCACCTGAACCATGATTGGATTTGGTCCTGTGGAGTTTATATAAACAGCAGGCCCAGAATTTACAAAAGCTTGAGACTGCAAAATTCAACAAATATTCAAAATGGTGACCTACACAAAGTAACATAACATGAAGGAAAGAACTACATACAGGAGATAGCCCCGTGCGAAGCATCATCATTGTCCGACCAAGCTCAAAAAACATGGCACCCAAATGTTGCATCGCAATTCCCAGCTGAACTGATTCAGTTTGGATCTCACGACGAATAGATGCATCCCCAGTGCCACCGTCTTGCCGAATACGTTGTGCAATGTGCTGAATCAGAGCATTATGTACATAAAGGTCACCGATATTTCCATGGATTAGTTTGCTTCTATCATATAAGACTTCCTCAAATATCAAAATTAAAGATGTCCAAAGAAATGTTTGAATCTACCAGTCCTGAAGTCCATCAGGTATCTTTCAGATAACGAATTAGTATTTTAAAATGTGCTAAAAAGACTAAATATGCAACTCAACAGCACCTTTGCATCCAAAAGGGAACAAAGACAACAAGGACAAAAAAAAAATGGTTAGGTCTAATCAGGAAACCATGCAGACATTGGAATTTAAATAGTGAACTAAGTTTATGTTAAAAAAGTTGCTTCGGACTTGATAATTTAACCTCCAAGCTTATGTCCTGACTTAGGGATGCTATTTAAGCGTGGTTAAGAAGAATTTTAGGGATGCTATTTAAGGGTGGTTAAGAAGAATTTTCACAGGTCCTACAGTTTATCTAGATTCTTACAGAATTGCACAAAATAACGACAGCCCACAAAGATGTGAAAATTTTAGTAAACTTGTTTACCACAACCACCACAATAGGAAGGGTCAAATGCAGAACATAACCAGGGAGGCAAACATTTCAGATTAAAATTGCAAGGTAAATGCAGAACATAACCAAGGAGGTTCAAGGCAGAACAAAACAAGATATCAACATCACAGAGTCAGGTAAATCATTTGTTGATTGATTAACATTGCAATGTACAAGGTACAGTTCATAGCCACAGATGAGAGATGACATACAGAAAGAGCAGAAGCTGCACTGCCACTAAGAAGTTGTTGGGCTCTCTCAATAACTGAAGCCAAAACCTCAGGACTTGGAAATCTTGGGTTGACATTGGAATCATCCACCACTGGTTGTTGCTGGCCTTCTGAATCCCTGGATGGTGGAGTACCTTCATTTAGAACAAATAAAATGAATATCAAATATTTTAGAACAAGCAATGGATTAAGTAATTAACCAACTGTAACAAAATATGGTACCGTTATTCTGTAATACCCCGTCCATGCGTTCCATGTACTCCGAAAGAGTTGTCAGAGAATCCGGAATAACCTGTTACCAATACCATTCGGTGAAGTCAAAATTATGCAATACAAACTGATACAGCAGGAGATGCAAGAAAGCACAAAATATCTACCATGTTGCGAGGTATTGCTCCTGGTTGAAGTTGTGTTACATGTATTTGATGATTCATAACTGAGAAACCTGGTGGTACTGGGTTTGCTGGCTGAGTTCTTCCAGGGATATTATTGCCCCCTTCTGGTGCAGTAGTCAAAGGAACCTGATAAAGTAGCCATGAAGTACTTAAGTTATGAGATGTCTCAGGCACCTCCATTAAATCTAGAGAAAGCCTTATTACCGAAAATGCTGCGTTGGTGACACCACTACCAGACATTGCAACACCTAAGGAACCAAGAAGATCTCGAACACTCTGCAAATAGTGGAAGAATTAGATGGCATCGTACCATATGACAAGTCGAGCAATCGGCTATTCTGGCAATATGCAAAACGATAGAGCAACACATAAAAACACTACCCAGGTTATCTATCATCCCATCATGCAAAGGCTCTATAGTTTCGTAAAGGAAAATGACTAAAAAGGAAACGAAAAGGTACAGTTCTAGCCAAAGCCAAGCAAATCAGGTACTTTCATGGAGCAAATGGTAGAAGAATTAGATGGCATCGAACCATTTGACAAGTCGAGCAATCAGATATTTTGGCAATATGCAAAACGATATAGCAAAATATAAAAACCCTAGCCATGTTATCTATCATCCCATCATGCAAAGGCTCTATAGTTTCTTAAAAGAAAATTACTAAAAAAAAAGAATCGAAAAGGTACAGTTCTAGCCAAAGCCAAGCAAATCAGGTAATTTCATGGAGCAAAAATAAGAGAAGCATACCCTGGAAATATCATCCAGCAATCCTGCATTTCCAGCAACATTTACTGCAAAAGAAGAAATAGAAGTGTAAAATCTTTAATCAGGCCATGTACAGCATCATCTATAGTTACGCACTGATAGGAATCAATTAGATTCAGCATTAACATTAAGCATTCACTATTTAGTGCTACTTAACACAACTAGGAAAATTTTGCAGCCCTGAGATGAAATTTGAAAAACATGTTCATAATTTTCTAATGACAGCTATGCTGCTATGCAGAATAAGGAAGGCAACATATCATGGAAGCATATCCAAATCCAAATACTTGGTGGTTCAGGATCGATGATGCAGCTGCACAGCAACTGCAGGTATGACTTACCATTGGCATGTGCATTTCCTTCAGAAGCCCCAGAAGAATTCTGGCCCTCAGGTGCACGCCGAGCAACCAGATGCAATGTAAATCCATCTTCCAAATCTTGTGGTTGTCAAGGATACAGGTTACAGGATTTGGATGAAGAGAAATAAACACATAGTAAGGTAGATGACCAAATTGAAAAGCATACAAGTAGGTAAATGAAAAAAAAAATGCTTACACAAATCAAAATTTTCAGCAGCCTTACAATCATACATAATTAAGCAAGTATAGGAAGAGGAGGAGGGGGGGAGGTAAAAAGGAAACAGGCAGCCGAAATGATGCACTCATCAAAACAATAAGGGAGTCAGAAAAGCAGATGATTAAGTGTAAGCCCCATTACTCAAGATGCATAAACAGAAAGGATACGGTATTCTGATAGGAGCTGATCATCCCTCAAGACTCTTCCTCTAAAAATCAATCGTTGCTGGTCCAGAGGGACCCCGGTTGCTTCAACTATCTTCTCTTTGAGGACCGAAACAGGCTCCTAAAATTGTGGCGGTTAGTTCTTCTCAAAAGATTGTGCATAGAAGCACGCGTTTCTTTGATAATAAAAAAAGAAGCATTTGCACTCCTAATGCCATCACTCCACAACAGCTGCCTCGGACAGACAATAGACCTACGCCAAAACGCTAAGAAGACAGAGGATAATGCTCACATTCTTGTTCACACAAATCTTGTGGACTTGCGAATCCAGGGTCTTGATGTTGATCTCAATGGTAGACTCCGTATCATCAACTGCTGGTTTCACCTCCGAACTGCTAGCCCCATGGGGATTATCATCAGCCATCCTACACAGCATGCACGACCGATACACGGATCAGGCACTGAGCAAGAAGAAAAATAGCAGTCGATAAACCACAGAATCCCACAAACAACCCAAATGCTCAGGCAGTCAGGCGTCCCATGGAAAAGCGCGTACTTTTCGCTAGCCTTCTCGTCCTCCCACTCTAACCTACCGAGCCAGCTTCTCCCTGCCCTCGTAGCCCCGCCTAGATGTATCTAGAGCGCCGCCGATGCGGAACGACCCCGATCGCGCCGCCGATGAGCAGGTCGGGGAAGGCTACCAGGGTGCCCCCGGGGCAGGAAGCGCGAGACCTAACTCGACAATGGATGGATAGCACGGCGCGATTTGGATTCGGCCGCCCACAGAGACCGGCGGAGAAGCGCTGTCCCCCCTGGAGCAAACAGGGACTCCAGGAGGTCTCCTAGAACAGCCCGTCCGAGCAAGGATACTCACCGCGGCGACGAGGGGTCGATTCGAGTCCGGACGCGAGGGATGGGCGGCGGGAGGGACGCGACTCGTCACGACGGGGAGAGGACTTGGGGCGGGGAGAGAGAAGATCAGAAGAGACTGCGCTGCGAGTTGCGAGGGAGAGAAGATGAGAGAGTCAGCGAGAGGAAGGTATTTGGGGAGAGTCTGTGGGCACTTCTGGAAACTTCCTTCCACCTCGACGGCTGATTTGGTTTCAGAGAGGCGGCGAGCGATACTTGCCTTGGCGGAACAAGCTTCGCGAGAGGAAGGCAGCCTACTACTAGGAGCCGAGAGAGTATGAGTCACGAGGATAAAGATGATTTTTTTTATGTGTTTTTTCTAGTTTATTTACGTTCTTTTTCTGTGTTGTTTTCATGTCTCTCTAAAAGTTTGTTTATTTCGTGTCTATTTTGCAGCACCGGAATTGTGCCTATTTTTTTATGTAGTTTCTGTCCAACGGTTCATTGAGTTCCCGCTAATTTCTTATGTTGTGTCTAGCATACTTATACGTTCTCAATGTGTCAAAGTTATCAGTAAGTAACGATTAAGTCATCTAATTGGAGTGTTTGCTTATCTTGTAGGTTCATTTTTTCATGTAGTTCTATCTAACGGCTCATCGATCTCCCGCCAATTTCTTATGTCATGTCTAACCTCCTCGTTTTCGCAACACGCCAAAAATCATCCCTAGTAACTGACTATATAGGTTGAGGTCTGATTGGAACACACGTGGGACCAGCTAGTTCACGAGTTTAACCTCTCGACGTAATGCCATCTTCCATCTTCCTTGCTCAGAGTCTAAGATCCCTTGGGTTGGATGGTTGGTTGGTGACTGAGCAAGAATCCGACAAAAAAAAACTAAGTGGATAGAAGGATGGAGGAGACACATGTAGAAATTGGGTACCGGACAAGGTTATGACTTGGTAACCAACAGTGTCCAATTAGTAACACACGTGGAAGTGTGTTACTGATTTCTTATGTCCAACTTCCCTTGATTCCGCAATGCGCCAACATTCTTTGTAACTAATGGTGTAAATCGTCTAATTGGAACACACGAGGAAGTAGCATGATTCACGTGACATCATCTTCCACTTCTCTTACTCTAGATTCTAAAGCCCTTGAGTTGGTTGGTTGCGAAGCTTGAAACCGTTAAAGTTCTTACTAGAGAGAAACTAGATTCTAAAGCCCTTGAGTTGGTTGGTTGCGAAGCTTGAAACCATTAAAGTTCTTACTAGAGAGAAAGATGGAGAGGACGCTTATAGACCGCAGCGTGACCGTATTATTATGTCATTAAAAATAAAATGCAATACATTCTTAATACAGAAAAATGTTACAATGTGTTTTTATCTATCACTTTGTATTTAAAAAGATGTGGCCGATATACTATAATGGGTAAAATAACATAATTTAATAATACAATTTATTTTGTTAAAAAATAGAAAATACTTTAATAAATTCAGATTAAAATGTTTACTGTATTTAGTAGTGATTATTAATTTAGTATAAATGTTCAGATAACGTGGGTCCATGTTTGAGAAGTTTCTTCCATTTACAGCAGTTACTTAGCATAAATATAAAAATCTCACAATTTAATCGTGATAGCCTTTTTTTTATTATTAGTTTGCCATCGTTTTTTTCTATACAGAAACCATTAGCACAATAACGCGAAATAGGAAACATTTGATGGAGTGCAAACGGTGGATTTTAATAATCTTACAGGTGTTTCAGTATAGCTTAAATACCAGCTTGGTCTTTTAATTTAGGCTTTCAACCCATTTTCAGTTCAAATGAGACAACTTTAATTGGCATTGACACTTTTGTTTTCATCTTAAGAGATGCTAAGCCACATTCTATAGAAAAAGAGAGACGAGCCGGAAAGTGTCATGGGGAAATTTCTATCCTGGTTGCACTGTCCTGATTTATTCAGGGATCACATGCCAGCTGCTGAGCCGAACTGAAACAAGCAATGTTTCATTTGGATCATTATTGAAAGTCTGAGAATATACACGTCAAATCAATGTTTAATTTGGATAACTATTGAAAGTTTGACAATAAACAATAAATCCTCTGTTCAAGCTCTTAGCTTTATAGCATATAGCTGCATCCAGCTTCTATCGATCAATTTCAATAATTCTTGAACAATCATAGTAAATATTAAGTACAGCACAGTAATGCCTCCATGGGCTTTCATCATAATGTGGCACTTCCAGAACAGCATATGCCTAAAACCACTTTCCAGTTTTAAGGGTGCACCTCAAAAGAAATAACTGGACATCGTTTCTACCATGTAAATGAAGGCAAAACATAAGAGGGATATGATCCATGCTTGCTACACAGTGTGCGGATGGCATCCTCCTCAGCAGTTTCTCCAAATTCTCTGAGCCCAAGTTCATCTGCATGAATCCCTCCAGTAATGAGCGCAGATGCGATTCCTGATGCATTTGCCCCTTTGATGTCGTGGTGGAGCGAATCACCCACCATGATACATTCATGAGCATCAACTCCAGCTAGGGACATCGCTGATTTATAGATCACCTGACAAAGCCATAACACATTAGTAGGTAACATAAGTTTCTTCACACCTACCACACAAGAACTAAAATGTAAAGGAAAAAACTAAAAAAAGCTACAATCATAGCTGCACTAGCATTTGTTTCATCATACGCTTTTGAGTACCATTATAATTATGTATCATGTTGACAGTGGCAGAGCTTGATGACAGATGTTGAGGGGGCCAAGCTGAATCATGTTACATTTAGCAAATTTGTTAATTAAAATCATGTGATTTCTTAAGAAATTTGAAGAATGATATCATTGATTTGTTCATCTTCTTTACTCGAACAAAATATACATAGAGTAGACATGCAATGATTAGTTGAATACCTTATCCGGCTTCCCCATCCATTTCACTTCACCACCAAGATTCTCATATTTAGCTGCCAGAGTGCCTAAAAGAGAGTTTATCATTTGGGTGAATAGCAAGATATTTATGAATGAAAGGCAGCAGAGCCTTATACAGTGAGCAAAAGCTTAACATCATCTCAGGAATAAACAGTATGTTAATTGGTAGTGCAGCCATGCAAATCCATTTTAAGTTAAACAACCTCATACTTAACGTCATAAACATACCGGGCATGACACGTAAATCTCGAGCTTCGACAGTGACATAGTCTGGATTAGCTACCACCATTGGAAGTCTCTTTTCTAGGCCAAGCATTAAAATCTGCTCAAGCTCCTCGAGACTCTTCGGCACAGGGTCACCAGAAGGTGAACCGATGGCTTCAGTACCATGAGCTAATATAAATTCCGCATCATCAACATTGTTCACAACTTGCAAACCAAGACCCTAATAAGTGAAAAGGAAATATTGATTAGATCAAACCCATTCCAATTCTGAAGGAGAGTGTCAGGACAACAAACCTCTAGAGAAATTGCACCACGATCGCCCCAAGTGATATGTATACACTTTCTTCCAAGGGCAGCAAACCATGGGTCATTTCTCCTATATTCATGAAATTGAATGAAATGTCTTATGTTTTGTTTTGAATTCTAGTCTCCAACTAAGTACAAGAAAGAAACTCCTCTACTTGGTAGTACGTAATCATAAGCATTGCTTGCTCTGTGCAGTCCAATATAAAAAGGAACCACAAAATAACCAGTAAGGTAAGGTAATTCCAAGCACACACTCATGACGTTTATGGATTTTTACATTCATAGAGCAGATAGTGAGAACAATTGTGACTGAAGATACCATCAGCTGTGGCTTACTTTAGAAGGTGTTGATGTGTGAGCTCCCCACTGGTGATGGTTGCGAGGAAGCACGATGTGTCGAATCCGAGACTCTTGAGCTTCTCCACTGTCACAGACGACCGCCTAGAGGAATTGCTGATTATCACCATCTTCGCCCCATTCCCAGCAAGCTTCTCTACTGCAACAACCAACTGATAGTCCACATAAGTAGCAGCACCCGCAACAGAAAGGAGACAAAAGACAATCTGAACAAAAGATGTCGCTACACATATTCCGTGCCAACGTAACGTGAAGGACGCCAAACTGGTCCAGCAACCATGCCTGCCACACAGATTTAGCTGTAACCAAATGAGCGTGCACCATGGGTTCTAATTTCTAGTACGATACAAAGCGATTTCTCAACCGAATTCGTGATCTGGTGTCCGGAATCAGCCTCGCACAAATAGTCGCATGGTGAATCTGCAGTTGCGATTAAAGAAGTGGGGGAGGAGCTTGCCTTAAAGCGGCCGGACTCGGCGATGGTTCGGATCCCGGCCACCCTCTCGAACACCGGCGGCGACGCCGCTGAGGTCATTCTCTCCTCCCGGCGCCGCCCGGATCTTGAGGGACGAAGCAGGAGGACGCGACGCCAAGATGAGATTCGTTTCGAAGTGGGGGATTGGGTAAGGCAAAGACCAACAGCCACGCAGGTAGATGCTGTTGAGCACTGAACGTCGGCGCGACAGCACGGTCGCCGTCGGACAAATGTTGAGGCCGACAGGTCGTCGCCGGCCACCACCATCTTCCCCGTTCACGAACGCATCGACAATCAACCAGCAAAGGATCCATCAATAGGAATTTTGACAAGATCGGATGCAATGTAACATAATAGCAATATATACATCTAGTGCGATGAGATGCAGAGGGATCGGGATATGCTCAATTCAACAAACATGTTACATGTGCACACTAAACCATAGCAAATACGATGAACTTTTTTCACTGCGATATACTGACACATCAAGGCACATATCAAGCAGAAGACAGAGGATGATGAAAGCAGCTTCTGCTATTTCATGATCTGATGGCACACATTCAGGTAACGTTCCAAAGTTGAAGGTACATCCAGCTATGCTATTACAAAACTGATAAGGTAACAGATCCATCACTGGTACACAAATGATGACTGAAAACAAGCTCTGCATTAGTTCAACTTCTCAATTAGTTCGTTGATTTTGTCGCCTCGGTCGCCTGAGTCACCACCGTCCTTGTAGGGCTTCTTCTTCATCTGTAGCCTCCTCTCTGGACACTTGAGCCTGAAGGGCATAAGGAAGTTCGATGCATTTCCAAAGTGTGGCCCAACAGTGGCAATTTCATGCACCAGGTCTTCCAAGCATATGATGCCGTGATCTCCAAGAGCCTGTTTGGCACCAAAGGTAAATTAAATTTCAATGTAATTCAAAAGCTTAAAACCATGTCCAATATATCTGGAAACAAAAAAAGGGCATCCCCCCCTCCATTTTCTAACTCAAGAAGAAAATACTAACTCATGCATTTAGAAGCTTAGATGTGAGCATGAGCACCTTATTTTCAGCAATGATTACTGGAGATCAACAAAAGATAATTTTGCAACAAAATGGTGAATACAAAAATGAATCTAATAATCTAAATCCATGTGTTGCCATTTCAATTTGCTATACTGGATCTTCTTGACCTGACAAATACTACTCTTAAAGAACAGACTCAAATTTGATATTGATGCTCGGTGTCGATATTTTGTCATAATCCATAGTCTTGAAGGATGTTGCACAAAGTGTTACCTTCTCAATTAGATCGTTGTTGGTAAGAGGGAAAGGCTCCTTGTCCAAAAACCCACGGCCCTTCTTGTAAATAAGCTCTTTGACATTCTTCAAGTTCGGAAACCTATAGTTATACAGCAAAGCGTTAACAAATGCAAACAAGGCAATGGATCACTGCATTGCTGAAAATTCATTTGGTTACCCGTAGGTGACAAACGGTTCAACCATGAGAAGCCTCTTGAGCGTCAACTCGGTGGCCTTCAGGAACACGCCGGTGAGGACCTTAGTCAGCCGTAGCTTCCTCAAAACCTTTCTGATGTGCGGATGCAAGTCCACAGAGCTACATCGAACAAACAATTGCTACATGTAAACCACCATTGCAAACCAAATAAACAAGGAAAATTGAAAAAAGGGGACGAAATCTTCTTCCGCTCTAGAGCTACCTACCCAGGGATGCGAATCGCGAAGATGAGCTTGGAGCTGAGCGCCTCGGCGTTCGGCTGCTTGCGGACCTTGAGGCGGGTCCTCATCCTTAGGAAGTCGCGCTCCTTGCTCCGGAACGCTGCGACGAGCTCCTCGGGCCGCTTGACGACGACCTTGTTCTCCGCACGGATTCGCTGGCGCTTCGCCGCCTTGCGCTCCCGGTTCCTCAGGGCCCAGTCTGCGTTCTCCTTGCGCTTCTTCAGCACCGTCTCCTTCACGTACGGCAGCTCCTCCCGGGTTCCCCCCAGCGCAAGCGGCGGCACCGTCCGCGACGCCTCGTCCCCGCCGCTACCCATCCTTCTCCCCGGGCTGGCGCGCTCCGCACGGCGGCGTGGAACCTCCGCGTAGGCCGGAGGCGGCGGCGGTGGCGGCGAGGTGGGGAAGAGGAGAGAGGGAGGCGAGGGTTTGGGAATCGCGGGGATTTTGCTGTGGCTGCTTGGCTGGGGTGTTAAGGCCACCTGGTGGGCTGGGCCTATGCAGATCTGCTGTTCCTGGGCCCTGGGCTTTTCATTCGAGTTGGGCCTAGGAGGATGGCAGGTGGGTCCCACTCACCGCCGTTACGTAACGGTGGCCTTCTTCTCTTCTTGCAAAGTCTCGGTCCGAAACGAATCCAACCTAGCCGTCAAAGGCGTCGAGCCGCCGCCTCCTCCGCCTCGCACGAAACGCGGCGACCTCATCGACGCCGCCCCGCCGCCTCGCGTTTGCCCCCCTGATTCGGCGGCGCCAAACTTTCTTCTCGCCTGGAGGAAGGTACGGCTCTGTTGGCCCCTGCTCGTGGCCACGCCGCCGACTAGTTTCGGTTTTGTACCCGCGCAGCGAAGAGGATTACGTTACGCCCAGGCGATTCCTAAATTGAAATGGTAGTAGTGGAACTTTGAAGGGATGGGACACTCATCGGGGCAAGTTTATTCGGTGCTACAGTAGTTTGTTGGGTTTTTGAAGCTTTCGAGTAATCGACTTTCTACTATGGGATGGGAATAATGACTTTTCTTTAGAAATGGTCTGCCGACGCAAACTTGTTTCTCAGAAAGAAAAAACCTAGTTCGTATATATCCAGCTTGCACGGCAATGGCCAAAGCTTGATAGGTAGAGACCAACAAATGAAAGAAAGCAAAATCAATGAAGATTTTTATTCTGTTATGGATTGTCAATCTGATAATTGGGCGCACTGCGCGCATTGGTTCCCCTCTAGCATGCATAACACTGAATGCTGTACTTAACAATTTGTGCATGATTCGGTTTAGCGATTTTTTTAGCCTGACTTTAAATCTTGCTATTTACTTACTGAGTGGATTCAGTTCTGTCTTGGTAATCCAAACAGGATAGCTTATTGGGCTTATTGTTCATGAATATCTTGAATTTCTTGTAAGCGCTGGTGAATAGATGATATACTATGCATTTTCCCTTACCATTGAGATGCATTTGAACATGTAATATGTCCTGATCAATATTGGTGCTTATGGGTTTGTTTATTCTGCTCATTCAGGTTTGAACCTACTTTAGAGATATACAGTATGGCTGCAGTAGATACAGCTACCAAGGAGATGGAGGCATTGCAGGTCGGACAAAATGAAGAAACCAAAGTAAGTAGCTACACTTTTGTTGTTTTGCATGGACCATGATCGAGTCACTAATGGTTTGCTTTGGCATCTACCTGAGAATGGGGAGAGGGGGGGGGCTGGATTTTTTTGGTTGCAGTCATGATAACTGCCATGATCGAGTCAGTAGTCACTAATGTTTTTGCGCCATGTTTAATGTAATATCCGCCGATTCATTTGTTCCATATCACAATCATGCTTTATCGTTGTTTACCATTGTAAGTAATGGACATTATTGTCCTAATAATGGTCACTGGATTTTAATTAGAGTGCATGGGTACCTTTCCCAGAGCTCAATTTGAAACTGAAATGATTAGAAGATTTCAATAAGTTACAACAGATATAATTGTTACATGGATTATTGAACCTTATGTGGCATATTTCCCTTGCTTGACCCTTGCTTTGCTGTAGATTAGCCTTTATAGCAACTAAACATTCCTTCTTTTTGCAGGAGAATCTGATTAAAGAAAACAAGGCTAAAAACAGCAATGGTGCGGTTCCTGCAGCTCAGTCCTCACCACCAGAGGATGATGACGAAGGACAAGCTGATGGTGCGTCTCAAGATGGAGCTCCAGGTGGCAACCTTCCCTGCCAAATCCTCTTTCCCAAATTTCTCATACAAAGATGAATATTCTTTTGTTCCATGTAGCATTTGGGGCTCAGTTAGTCTAACTGCTGTTTTTGAAATGAATATTCTTCAGAAGCTGCGAAGAAGAAGAAGAAGAAGAAGAACAAGTCCAAGTGAGTTCTGCTTTTAAATTGAAATTCTTTTTTTAGCCTGTTTCAGTTAATCAGTTCATGAGGAAATCTCATGCCTTCTACAGGAAGAAAAAAGACCCTCTTCAGCAGACAGATCCTCCATCAATACCTGTTGATGAGCTGTTCCCTTCAGGAGAATTTCCTGAGGGTGAAATTCAGCAATATAAGGATGAGTAAGTGCAAGTCTATCACCACTAGTGGAAGTTCTCTCAATTAAACTACCATAAGTGATCATGTGTTGGTTTTTAATAGGCCTTTACTCACATCTGAAATGCATTATGTATCAATAACTGCTTACAAAATTATACGCTATTGCTGTTCAGTAATTTGTGGAGAACAACTAGCGAGGAAAAGAGGGAACTGGAACGACTACAGAAGCCAATATACAACTCTGTTCGTCGAGCAGCTGAAGTTCATAGACAGGTTAAAACTACACTCCCCTCTAATATGTTTGCAGCATAATTTTAATCTTATGTGTTGTTGGTTGCAATTCTACAACGTATTTTCTGATTTTCTAGGTGCGGAAATATATGAGAAGCATTATTAAGCCTGGAATGTTAATGATTGATCTATGTGAAACATTGGAAAATATGGTCCGGAAACTTATCAAGGAGAACAGACTGCAAGCTGGCATTGCCTTTCCAACTGGATGCTCCTTGAACTGGTATGGTATTTTTGTATTGTGTTTCCATTGGTATGGTATACATATATCATATTTCCAAGTCTTCATTCACAAGTTGACAAAGAAAATCCAATTCTTAGGGTTGCAGCTCACTGGACTCCAAATGCTGGTGACAAAACTCTGCTACAATATGATGATGTCATGAAGCTGGATTTTGGAACACATATAGATGGTTGGCCAATTTTTTCCTTGTTTAGCTTATATGTTTTTTTTGTGCCTTGTGTGTTACTTGTTGCAAGTAAAAAAACATGTCATCTGATTGCAAAAACTAACCTACTTGTTCCAGGGCACATTGTTGACTGTGCATTTACTGTTGCATTTAATCCTATGTATGATCCATTGCTTCAAGCAACAAGAGATGCCACAAATACTGGGATCAAGGTAATTTGAACACGTTTCTTTGCACTTGCTGTAGGCTGTTTGTCTAATTTAATAGAACCGGGCTATAACTATAAGAGTGCACGATTTCAGTTAGCACCTTTTGCCAATGCCATTTTCCTGTAGTTGTTCTGCATAATGTACAAAAATGATATCCTTTGGTCAAGTGCGACAAATTCATATGTTCATTGGAACACTGCTTTCGACTACGCAACGTTGGGAGTCTCTAACTGTTCCCATATATTGTTTTATGTTGTGGGCTAATTTGAATTTCTCCTAGGTCTATGTGGTGTTCTGCAACCTTCGTTTCTGTTGTATCATGCACTCATTGAACTTCAATAATTATTTGGTTACTTCATTTCAGGAAGCTGGAATAGATGCACGGCTTTGTGATGTTGGTGCTGCTATCCAAGAAGTAATGGAGTCATATGAGGTTGAAATCAATGGAAAAGTTTTCCAAGGTGCTACAGCTTCTGAGTTTTCATTCAGCAAAATGATGTAATGTGATAAGGGCAATGGCAATTTAAATTACTTTTTTTTTGCTTGTTGCAGTAAAAAGTATTCGGAACCTCAATGGACATAGCATTGGTCCATATCAAATCCATGCTGGAAAATCTGTTCCAATTGTGAAAGGTGGAGAACAGACAAAAATGGAGGAGGGGGAGTTTTATGCCATTGAAACTTTTGGATCTACCGGTATGTTACTCTCTGCAGTCAACCGATTGATAAGAATGTAGGTGGTGATATGTCATCATTAACAGTTTGGCAAAAAAAGGTAGAAGTCACTTATCTCATATAGCTAGAGTGACCACCCTGATCAACTGCACAGCACAAATTTGCTGTCCCTACTCATATATATGTTTAAATTCTTGGAGGCTTCTACATGTCCTAAGCTTCATGACATTTGCAGGAAAAGGGTTTGTCAGGGAGGACTTGGAATGCAGTCATTACATGAAGAACTTTGATGTTGGACACGTGCCTTTGAGATTAGCAAAGGCTAAGCAGCTACTTGGAACCATCAACAACAGCTTTGGAACACTAGCCTTCTGCCGCCGTTACTTGGACCGCCTTGGTGAGACGAAGTACCTCATGGCTCTGAAGAATCTATGCGACAATAATATTGTTCAGGTATCTGATAAGCTTCATCTCCACTCATCCAAACCTTTTCGTCAACATGGCTACTCACCGTTTCCTGCTCTGTTTCGCAGCCATACCCTCCATTGTGCGACGTGAAAGGGAGCTATGTCTCGCAGTTCGAGCACACCATCTTACTCCGGCCAACCTGCAAAGAGGTCATATCCAGAGGCGACGACTACTGATTGCGGCTGCAGCCTCTCCTCTTGTACCGGTTGTTTATGTGACGAGTGCACACCCTTTTTGCGCAACCTGTGTACCATCTGTTTATGGACCAATAGTGCACACGGATAAATATTTGGCACCTCTGTTCTTATATTTGACCTGGAGTATGTGGAACACTTATTTTTTATTGAGCTGAAATTGTTTCTCAAGTTGTATTATGTTTGAAAACCTTTGGAAAGATTATCTACCGTTGTCCTGGAAGATGTTACTGCAATCTCGTATTATGTTTGAAACCTTTTGGAAAGATTATCTACCGTTGTCCTGGAAGATGCTACTGCAATCTCTATCAATGTTTGTAATGGTTGCAGTGTAGACATGTTCTATCGCTGTGTTTGTGGATGTGCCACTGCTGACTTCAAGTTGCCGGATTCATCTATCAAATTTGAATACAAAATCAGAAGTTTTATTAAGAAAAGTGCAAAATCGACACATCTAGAAATCCAATTGCTGTGAACCAGGCTGCTGCTGTTGCAGCTCAAAAAGATGCTGAATGAACTCGAGAAATAATGATCTTCCGAGTCGCAAATTCGAATCCCATAAGGCCCAAATGGGCCCATGAAAATGCTGGGCCTTTAACCGGGGAGAGCAAAGCAACCCCGACCTCCAGGCCCCACCTGCAGCGAGCGAGGCCGAGGGCATTTCTGGAACCGCTCATGCCTAGGGTTTTTACCCACGGGCGCTATATAATCCTCTCCCCTCCAGCCCGCCGCCGTCTCTGCATTTCCTTCCTCCCGTGGGATCCCAGCCGCCGCCGCCGCGAGAAGAAGAGCTCGGCGACTCCCAGGTCTCACGAGAAGATGGTAACTACCCCTTTTCCTCGGCCCTAGATCCGCCAGTTCGTCTCACCCGATGTTCTCTAGCTGCGTAATGGGTTGCTGGGTAGCATGTGGCTCGTGTTTATAGAGGCGATGGGAGTTTTGTACGCCATGTTTTTGCTGTCACCTTGGGGCGCATTATCGTGCAAGGGATTGGTCAGGTTATGTTTATGCGCAGCTAGTGATGTTCCTAGGCAGCCCTGTGATTGATTTGACTCATGCAGTGGCACTTGTACACCGCTTTTTGTGCGTGTTCTATGTAATTACCTAGGTTGATTGCTGCTAGCATGGAAAGCTTCTAGTTTTAGATTCTGTATTTTGATGTCACCATGGTTGTCATGCTTGTTCATCACTTAGAGCAAGGCTAATAATTTAGTCTGCTGCTGGCTGTATAAATCCTTATAGTCCATCTTTCAGCCTACTCATATAGTGGTTTAGTCTTCTCCATAAATATAGGGCCCACATTTACTCTCATAGGTTTCCTTGGTTCTTGTACCTGGGCGGTGGGCGGGCTGTAGCTTACAGCCCACTTCTCCTTTCTCTCCTCTTCTCTCTCATCCAACTCAGTATTTAGCCATCTCCCAGCCCACCACTATACTTGCTCTTATATGTGCCGTATCAACTACAATTGAGCCGACTGCATCCCAAGGCTAGGATGGCATGACTGTTTTAACGAAATGTTGCACTTTTGACTATGCAATATTTGTTAGAATTTATAATGTAGTAAACTACTGATACATTGACAAATTACAATTGTAAATAAGTTCTGTTGTATGACTGCATATATTTTGTATGCAAGTGATGGAGCTTTTTATCTTAGTTACAACATTATGTTTGTCATCCAGTTAGTATTTTCTACCGTGAGTTGTCACCCAATGGCTATACTTTGTCTAATTGCTAGTGAAACAAATCTGTCTGCAGCCGAAGCAGATCCATGAGATCAAGGACTTCCTTCTCACCGCGAGGAGGAAGGATGCCCGTTCTGTGAAAATCAAGAGGAGCAAGGATGTTGTCAAGTTCAAGGTGCGCTGCTCCAAGTACTTGTACACCCTCTGTGTCTTTGATGCTGAGAAGGCAAACAAGTTGAAACAATCTCTTCCCCCAGGTTAGCGCAACTTCAGTCCACATGATAATATTTCTGTTCTTGTATATGAAAACTCATTGCTGGTCTTAGTGTTACTTGGAATCATTATCCATGCTGCTGATGAGCATCTTCAAAATTTTGTTATGTTTGCTTCTTTTTTTCCTTGACTTGATTGATCCAGTCAAATGCCATTTTCTTTGCTGTGTAGTATACATCAATTATATGTCCCAGTGAAGATAAAGTTTCGGTCCAAAGATGGTTGAGATTGGTTTTAGCTTCAAGCCATCTGACATGTCTTCTTGATTATTGGGTGGCTTGTGGCTAAAACCAATTTTGAAAACCATCAATGATGGCCAATATAGCTATGAGATCCGAGGGATAGCTGTCTCATCTTTCTTGTTCTTCTCAAGTGTTTAGATTGAATTGGTTTCGTTTTATTTCTTGGTGTGTAGTTATTATTTGCCAGGCTCCATTAGCGGGGTGTCCCCTTGAAGAAGATATTGTTGGACCAGAGATGACTGCACGATTAGTTTTAGCTTCAAGCCTTCGTTGTCTCCATTTTTGGCGTGTCGGCTTGTGGTTAAAACTAGTCACTTCTTAGTTCATTGACGATAGGAAATAGCTATGAGATCCGAGGGACAGGATTATCTTGGTCTCTTTATTTGTAGTCAGCCGTGTGAATGCATCTTTTGTCAACTGGTTTGTGATTGCGATCTGCTTTTACATTGTTTAGAACACCTTCCATTTTTCATATGTTGAATGAAGTATCACATTTGTTTGTTCAATGCAGTAGTTTCACGATAATCTCTTCATATTTGACAGCATAATGTCCATTGATGCAGGTTTGAGCGTCCAGGAGGTTTGAAGGGGACACAAAGCAACATCTAGATGGAACTACCAAAGCTTCATCATCAGTAGCAGAGCATGCACTTCTATGTACCTTTGGAACCTAAGCTTTTTTAGACCTGTCAGTCATGAATTTGTAGATCTTGAATTTTGGGAGAAAATACATGTCACCATGTTCCAGGATGCAGCTTTTCAGTCTTATGTCCATTTATGAACTGCATTCTGCTTGAAAATTTGTGTGTCGTTCAATCTTTACGTTGAATCTGCAATTTAGAAGATCTCAGATTAATCCCCAGGATTAGTATCAGCCTCTAACAGGCCGCACACAAGGCTGGTGGCCGGTGTCGCAAGCGGCTCCGAGCGACTAGACTCGCCTTTGTAGTTTTATTCCCTTGTGTAGTTTCACCAGTGTATAGAGAATCTCAAGGACGCAAGAGCCGACGGCCGGAGACGAGCTTGTGATGCTTGAGGTCGATGAGATCACTGGCGACGCTGGCCTTGTCCTTCATCCTCTTATTATCGACGCCGGGCACGATGGACACATCAAGTCGCCGGTCAGTGAAGGCCTGCTCGCACCCGTCGGCGGCGGCCTCCGCCTCGCCGGTCTCCCTCTCGGCCTCGTCGAAACCTCCGCCATCGAAGTCCTCGCGCGCCGTCTCGAGCGCGGCCGTAGTACCCGACGCAGTCGCTCAGGGCCTCGCCGGCGTCCGTGCGGTCGCGCTTCTCGGCCTCGCCGGAGAGGTAGCCGGAGCTCACCTTGGCCTCGGCGCCGGCGATGTCCAGCGCGATGCTGGCGAGCTCGCGCGCCGTCGTGGCGTTCGAGCTCCGTTGGTCCGTGCCTACCACCGCCACGCACTGCGCGTTCCGGAGCTCTTGCACGTGCTCGCCACGAAGTTGGCGTCGCCGAGCGCGCCGGTGAGGGAGGCGGTGGCGGCCACGGCGAGGAGGACGACGATGGCCATCGTGGCGACGGTAATCTTCGCCATTGTTTTTCACTTTTAATCTGTTGTGAAAACTATTGTCGAGAATAATGTGACCATGTATATTTATAGGCAGTAAAAATTAAGGATATCTCGAATCCAAATCCTGCTGCTGGGAGACCCATATATTAGAAATAGAAGATGGTCTTAGCAAAATGGAAAGACACGAAGATTACTGTTTCAATTAATACGATTTAAAGAAGAATATCACGTGTGTTTTTTTAAACCTAGAATATCACGTGTTGAATACATGCTGATGGAGAGTAGCAAATACATGAAAGATAATGTTTCATATAATTTTCACGTCGAAACATCACGATATCAGAAAAAAAAAATGCAGTAGAAACTGCAGTAACATTAGCAGGCTACTAGCAGTAGCAGAACGCCTGCACATCAGTATTCAGTATTAGTAGTACAGGTAAAGAATGAAGTAACCCGTGTTCAGTTCGAAGCTTGTACAAATCGATCAAGTGATATTCAGTAACTAGCATTATCACCCGAAATGTTTCGTTCTCAGGGGCACATCAGAAATCCAGAGTCTTCTTTGTTTTTTTTGGAAAAAAAAAAGAAACAGAAATTCAGAGTTGATCTGAACTTCTGAGCATTGATACAGATGGATCTTGTTCTGAAGTGCTGGAAGAGCAAAGGATGATCCAAGCCAGGACACATGCATACATGTTAGGGCTCGTTTAGTTGGTAAAGTTGGAAAAAGTTAGAGATGTGAATAGTATATTAGTAAGCGTGTCTGTGAGAGAAAATGTAACTTGATGTGACTAGAAAGTTAGCGAAAGTTGACGAAACAAGCCCTTGCGTGCGGCGCCATCAGCAACTCATGCAGCCATGGCTGGCATCGCATCATGGGCTGCAGGCAAAGATTGGCCTACGTACTCTGTCATGATGTAGCCCGGCGGCCTTGATCCACAAGCACGATGGATAATGCAGGCATGCTGCGGTCAGAAAGCCATACAGGAAACCCGGCTGGCAGGCCCCCACACAAGCACACGCTTGTGGGATGTAGCCCTAGACAGGACCCATATGTATATCCTGCGTATACTGCTTGCTGATTGAGCATGTAGTTTCTAATCGAAATTATTTATACAAATTTTGTGTGTAGGATTACTTATGCAAATTTTGTGTGTAATATGATTACTTGAAACCGTACGAACAGGGTTCTTACGTATAAGACGAACCTTAAGGATGCAGAATTATGCAGGATGCCTACTTCTCCCAAAATATAATAACCTTTTTAATATTGTTTCAAGTCAACCATCTTCTATTTGGCTAAAAATTAACAATAACAAGATGTACGACATCAAATTACTACTATTAGATACATTAAGAAATCTATTTTTAGAGTGTACTTGTCTGATACTATGTAGGTGTTGATACTCTTCTGGATAAGCTTGGCAAAACTTATATTACTCCGACTTATGACAAAATTTAATGTGCTTATATCTTGGAAAAAATGGGATACTTCAATATTAATAGTTCATTTCCTATGAAACTCGCTGGCTTCAAGCTTTGCATGATATGAGCAGGTTTACCGGTATCATTTGGTTATCGCTATCTCCCGTTCATCGTGATGCGATATTTTGCCATAATGTCATCCATCACCTGCTTGCAGATGGTGATCGATGGCAAACCTGAGGCTCATCTGCTCTGCCCACGTTGGCGCCGACATCCTGTTCAGCTGCCACATGCGCATGAAAACTAAAGAAATTTGGAGGTGATTCATATAAACGAGAAATGCCAAGAATAATTCCTTTTGTAAGTGTTCATCAGGACAGTTGGACTGTGCGAAAGCACATGCTCACCAACTGTTTTCAGTTGCCACATTGCTCTGTGATGATCTGTCTGGACCATATGCAACGCTTGGTGACAGTTTGCAGATCTGATTTGGATTAGTACTAATCAGAAAGCCTTGGGTCTCACTGACACCATGATGGCTGATGGCCGTGATGGGTACATTTTACAGAGTTCTTATATAGAGAAACTTATGCAGTAGCCCCTTTTGAAGCTGCCAGCATTCCAATGAATTATTCAGATAGGATCACTACAACACTTGTACATCAGGATCGAGCAGATGCTAAAAACGCGAATATACGGCAAGGATGCAGTTTTGATTAAAGAAAAAAAAGTTAAAGCGCGTGTACTTCATCTTTTCTTTTTTTCTTTTTAAAATGTATTGTCAAGTATTTAACTTCTTTAAGCGAGTTAATAATGCAATAAAATAGCAGTGGGTGGATTCGTTCTCGTATACTTGCATTGGTTCCTTGCAAATTGAGCAAAGGCACGAAGTACCCTGACCTCCTTAAAATGGAATGTGATGACAGTACCAATTCAAGAGTCGAGGCCATTTTTAATACCCCGGCTTTTGCTCTTCGAGACCTTGGGTCTACTGCTGCATGTTTTTGTTTTTCCAATTCGAGAAAAAGTAGACCTCTGTATCTTTCTTTTCAAGTTAACTTGTGCTTTCTTTCCCTAAATAATACAGTTTGAGTCCATGCATGCTTAACTGCTGATGATCGCCTTGTTGTATCTAGCTTTTGTATATGAACTAGAACAACATCCAAAAATAAAAAAAATAAAAAAAGAAGAAGAAAGAAAATGATGAAGTATAGTGCATACAGCTTAAATTGAAGAAAGAGAAATAGCAACATGATCAATGTTATCAAGCACTAACAGCTACTAGCACATGCAAAGCATTATATTGTGTGCGAAGGAACCAGGTCAACTGAACCAAGATACTTCTAACTTTTCTATCCAATATCCATACGGATCATTTTTCATATACCTACCGGTGCTCTTGTATCGGGCGATCCGGCGATGCAACTGGTACCGACAGTTCTAGCTGATACGCGATGATGGCAGGCATATTAATAAAAAAAAGGATTCAGGATATAGACTCTCTGGCTGCTTGGTTTACCAACCGGCAATACATTATACAGTGGTTAAGAGATCCCTATCAATTATTCATCGGCAACGACTGCATTATCGTCTCATGCATCCAAACGCTGACCAATGAGATGAAACCTTTTATAACCAATCATGTTTTGGATTATGAAGCCACCAATAAAAACATGTCAAATCGTCTAGTTTTCTAATTTTCAGAAATATCCCCATTTTAACGTGGAAAAGCAAGAAAGAAGCACGAGCGATCACACCGCCAATTTATGTTTGTTTAATTTCTGAAAGTCAAAACGCTGCAGAGTGAAGTGTCGGTAGGTAATCCAATTCGTGGTTATCCATGCTGCCGTTGACCAAACTAGGTTTGACTGTGCGTTTGGTTGCGTCAGCCTGTAGCTTCGACAGGGCCTCACGTTCATCTGCTCAGAGAGTTCCCTGGCAGTAACTGCACGTACAGTTGTGCCGCTGACATGTGAGCCCCACAGAGCATGGGCCTACACGTCAGAGGCACAAACGCTACCATTCAATCGCAGTAGTCTTTTGGCTAATAATTTGCTTACGGCTACGTTCAGATTCAGAAGAGTAGGTGAAAGTTTTAGATAAATAGTACACTGAAAAATGTGTTCTGTGAGTGGGGTGAATAGAAAAAACTTGTTGAAGAAATACTTTTTTCTGAATCTGAACACAGCCTACATTTTTTAGACTCATGACGATCTGATCACCACTGCTTGATGATTTAACATCAGCAGAAGACGTTTGGTTTGGAATCTTGAAAAAAGAGAGAGAGCTTTTGCAACTTCATATCATAAGGTGCTTGCTGAGGAAACTGCCATAACCAAAACGTGGATCTGCTTGTGGTACTTCTTTCCTCTAGCACAAGTTAATTAGTTCTAATTAGCTTGAACAGAATGCATTATTTCTAATTAGATGAATGGAACGTTTTTTTAGTTCTAATTAGGCTGTGTTCAGATTCAGGAAAAAGTACTTCTCCAACAAGTTTTTTCTATTCATTCCACTCACAGAACATGTTTCCTAATGCACTATTCATCTAGAAAAGTACTTTTTACTTTCAATCTGAACACGCTCGACCAACGTCGAAATGCAAGGTTAGCATGAACCCAGAGTTTATCACTCAGAAACACACGCAGCACGCTCATCAAAAGATGCACTCGTGTCGTGCTCCAATCTCTGTGTCGTTAGGAAGAAAAGAAAAGAAAAAAAAAGAAAGCTTTGTTTGCCCCTTCTTCTCCAACTTGTTCTTGGAACTCCGCTTTGCCCCATCGAAAGCGACGCCTCACCTCAACACACTCCACCCATGTTCACTGACTCCTCGGGCCCCACCATACTTTCCACGCAGCTTTTCCATACCACAGTAGCATCTGTCCTCGCAGCTCGCTGCCCCGCGTGCGCCTCCCTCTCCCTTCCCTGCTTCCCTCCTCTCTCCTTTTAGAGAGAGAGAGAGCACCAGAGCTGAGGAGAGAGAAGCGCCCGGGCGCCGAACGTCTCCTGGTTCGTCTCACCACCGCCTCTCAGAGCCAACCGGCGGGATTCTGGATGCGACAAGCAAGCCGAGGCGGCGAGGCCTCTCTCTTTTTGCAGGATCGTAGGCTGCTGAAGCAGTAGTAGCCTCGGGGCGTGTGTTGGTTCAGAGGAAGAAGAAGAGACAAGAATCCTCTCCTCCCCGCAGCGAGTACTCCATAGCAAGGAACACGGAGGCTGGAATCGGCATCCTCCTGTTTCAGACAAAGGTGTGTGTTCTCCTCAATGCTTCTTCTTCGCCTTCCCTTCTGGATGCCCCCTCTCTAGATTCGTCTCTTGCTGGCCTCCGCTCATTAAGGAGCATCAGAATTTATGACGTTGGTTGGGGCCATCAGAGATTTCGATTTCTTCTCTATCTCTGTTCGATTACTCCTGCCAAAAATCATGTTTTCCTGAACATTTGGCCTCTCAAGAGTGCTGATTGCTTTAGTTGTTGTCAAGATTGTTTCTTTACACTACACTCCTTGTCCTTGATCAATGAAAAGTCTATGGCTCTTACCCAAGATTTGGTTCAGTTCTCAGGCGGGCCCATGTGGCAATGTTCGTGCGCAGTATTTTTTTTTCCTTTGAAAAACAAGAGTTGTAGTACAATTCTAGTATACTGCCAGATCGTGGATTCTGGAATGCATGAGATTGGGCATCCGATGTCGTTCGTCCTCGTTGCATCTGCTCGTACTCATATCTCGTTCCGGGCTGAATTAAATGCCTTGCAACGAACAACTCCTTGTAGCCACCGCTTCTAGTACAACTCTTTATGCTCTGCTTTACTCCTTTCAGGGAGTAATGCTTCGTACCAACACTGTATATCGTGGCTGCGTTCAGATTGGAGTGAAAAGTACTTTTGCAGATGAATAGTGCGTTCAGATTGGAGTGAAAAGTACTTTTGCAGATGAATAGTGCATTGGAAAGCGTGTTCTATGAGAGGGATGAATAGAAAAAACTAGTTGGAGAAGTACTTTTCGGTGAATCTGAACACAGTTTCTGGACACCACAGCCATCTCCTTTTGCTTAGCTTGGATTTGTTGTGCCTTTTTGGTTTCACGGTTTTCTCTCTCTTTTTTAACAAAAAGCACAAATTATGTTGTCAGCTATTTGTTTTGCATGAATTTTTAGTCCAATTCCGAGATACATAACACTCACCAAATGCATTTTTTTCCTATTCATTATGACTCAACAAAAGCGGTTTGGGCTACTGACATTTTCGTAACGATTTAGTTTGGTGTAAAGCTGCGACCTTTATTTCATTAGGTAGTTGGAGATTCACTTTTCTCACGGGCTATCCCAGGTTGTCCACCAGTAGCACATCATTGTATTTTTTTTGGGGACTCCAATGCTGTATGCCCTCTTTATGAGAGTGATCACGGTTTCTGAATCATGCTCAACAATGTGCAGGTAGATGTGCTTTGGGAGCTACAGCAATGGCGTCGCTGGTACCCGGGGTCCTTCTCAAGCTCCTCCAGCACATGAACAGCGATGTCAAGGTTGCGGGCGAGCACCGTTCATCCCTTCTTCAGGTTATCAGCATTGTTCCAGCGCTTGCAGGGAGTGACCTGTTCACCAACCAGGGGTTCTATCTCAAGGTGTCTGATTCATCGCACGCGACTTACGTTACCCTCCCAGATGAGCAGCATGATCTCATATTGAGCGACACAATTCAGCTGGGACAGTTCATCCATGTAGACCGTTTTGAGGCAGCCACTCCAGTGCCAATTTTGAGGGGAGTCAGGCCAGTTCCAGGCCGTCATGCTTGCGTTGGCAGTCCGGAGGATCTTGTGGTGACTAGCTCCACTACTTTTCTTGGCGGTAAGAAGGCGCAACCATCCATCAACGGTAATTCAAAGGATGCCGGCGCTTTGTCACTAGAGAAAGAGCAGAGCAAGTTAGAGAAGATAAATGCTTCTGTCAAGAACAATGGGACAGAAAGCAAGAAACCCCAGCTCACCAAGTCAAACTCTTCGCTCTCTAAACAAGCGCTCAATAGTCTTACAGATAAGAAGGACACAGTTATCTCCAAGGCAAAATCTTCCACTGTTAGGTCGATGCCTTCATCTCCGACCAGCATACATTCTCTGCCTGCATCATTTGATAAGTTCTCAAATGACATGAGACAGAGAGCAAAAACGAAAGGAGCAGAGAAGCCGTCACCATCTAGGCTATCCTTGTTAGAAAAGGCTGCTTCTGTTTTGAAGGCTACTACGGCTGGGAGAAGGTCCTCCGTAAGTAATTCACTGAGTAACACCATGTTAAGCATTGAATCAGGACCAAAAGCTTTGAGAAGAAGCTGGGAAGGGAATGCAGAAGCAAAAGTCAAAGGCAATTCAGATTCAAAGCCTGCCAAAGCTGAGAAGAAGTCTGAGAACAGAAGCTCCTCAGTACGTGTTGAAATGCTTTTGATGTATTAATATTTGTCAAGTTTTCACCAATATAGGATCTACAATCCACCTGGATATATTTGTTACTTTTTAGGAATGTGTAGATCATTCTATTACTTAAACTCATCGATGATCCTGTTAATGCCCATCACCAAACAGGTTCTTTGGTAAATGATCTTTGCTGTTTTTCTGTGATCAGACTCCCAGACGAAAATCAGTAGCAGAAGAGAAACCTTTGCCTAAGGATGATAGTAAGGTTCAGACTCCACCCAGGAAGAGCTCAGCAACTGCTCCTGCAGATGATTCTGACAAAGTGGTGAATAAGCATTCTTCTCCAATAAGGAGGACATCTGGAGTTTTAAGCAACCCAAATATCACAAATCTAGTGAAGGTTGCTACAAATAGCAAAAAACTGACAGATGCTAATGCTTCATGGACAACACTTCCTCCATCACTTGCTAAATTAGGAAAGGTATGACCGGATGAGTGAACTCTCCTTTTGTTTGCCACTTAGTCCATTTGCTGCTGATTGTTGTACCAATTCTGAAAGCTATTAGCTCTAGCAATAAAATATGTTAGCCAAAGAGGTAGGATGATATATCTCTTTAGCCCGTGGTAGTTGAATGTATCATGTTTACATGTGCTTAATGAGATATCCGTTGTAACAGGAGCTTTTGAAGTACAGGGATGCGGCACAAATGGCTGCTGTTGAAGCCATGCAAGAAGCTTCTGCGGCAGAGAGTCTTCTTCGCTGTTTAAGGTAATTTTCCACATGACCAGTATTATCATGCCATTACAACATTTTATGAAGTTATTTTCCACATTATCAGTATGATCAAGCCATTACAGAATTTGTATGAGGTTATGTGGCTAAACGCAATGACATATTGTTCTTAATACTGCAAATGACTTTGAAATGTTTCTGCATTGAGCTGTTAATTTTTTTTTTCCTTTGTCTGATTCTACCTTAGTAATTTTTTCCCAATTACACTTCTTATATATTCAGACACACAAGGCAGTAATATTTTTTTGAGATATTATTGGATGCTTGCTCTGAGATGCAACAGGACATGCTATTTTGTATGATAGTATAACAGTACTGTAAAAATATAGACATGCAGGAATTCTGGCTTGTGGCTTTGATTGGAACATGCCATGTTCATGGCAGCCTGGCACCTGATGTTAGCACCAATTAAAATAGTTTTGATTACAGAAAAGTGCTTAGAAGCATTGATATGTGTCCTTTGTGATTATTGACGATGAACAAAAACAATTTGGCGCTAATTTCCTCCAAGTACTTTTTAGTCATAACCGTGCACTCACTTATTATTTGGTTAAAACTTGCTCTTGAAAAGGCTTTCATTGAAACCATCCAAATTTTGAACATCTCAATCCACAGCTATGAGAAGCATATATCCATGCTTTACATGGCTTATAATAGCCTACAGTCTGGATAGTGTTGTGTTACCTTGATGTCTACTTCAATTATCACATGGTTTTTCCACGATAATCCGCTGGTATCACACTCGAGAGTGGCATAGCTCCAGCTGTCATGCATTATTCGATCGATGATGCTATCAGGCAATCACCTACCCCCATCTTTGTTTCGTCTCCCATTGACCAGGCATGGACTCACCATTGTGTCCATCCACATGTTTAGAGTTCAGACTTGGCATTGGCTCCTTTGCTCTGCCGACATTTTAAAACGCTTTCTACTGAATGGATTAAGCTGGTGTCCACTCTATGCACGGATACTCAGCTCCCAAGCTTCTCTTGTCGCATTATTGCCAAGCAAGGAGTCATCCTATTTGTACTTGCCACTGCAATGGCTGTGCTATTGACAGTAGTCTGAAAAAACAACACGAAACCAACAGTCTTTACTTCAGTTCTATTCCAGTTATTATCAGTGGTAAATGTGAAATTGCTTTGCCCCGTTTGATGATCAAAATCTGAATTTTACTGATGCACGCTAGTAGTTGTTATATTCTTACTGAACAGTCATGCAAATTCAGGTTTCTGCAATTTAACTTTGCTCGTCACTCATATCAGCAGCATTGTTGCAATCGAGAATTTGACTTCACCTTTGTGTTTCTCTGAGCAGCTCGTATGCGGAGGTGAGCTCGTCGGCAGAAGAGCAGAATCCACAACCAGCCGTCGAGCAGTTCCTTGCTCTCCATGGAGCTCTCTCCCGCGCCACCGTTGTTACGGAGTCGCTGACCAAGGCCACCGCCACAGCTTCCGCCACGACGTCACCTGACCGATCAGCACCCGGCGACGCATCCATCGCCGACGAGGAGACCCTTGCAGTCGCCGCGGAGCGCCGCCGCCGGGCAGCCTCCTGGGTGGGCGCCGGGCTCGCCACCGACCTGTCCGCATTCTCCCTCTATAACCTCAAACCGCCCCCCGTCAACGCCGTCTCCCCGCTGGCCGTCGTGCTGATCGACGAGTCCGCGAAGCCGGCGGCATCGACGAAGGCGTCGCCGCCCGCGAAGTCGCGGCTGTCACCGGCGAAGGGGAAGGTCAGGCCAGGTTCCGCCGCGGCCGCGGCCGCCGCAGCAGCAGCGGCGGCGGCGGCAGTGCCTCCGCCGGAGTGGGAGCGGGGAGGCGGCGCCGAAGAGCGGGGCGAGCTGGCGCGGCGGCTCGGGGAGGAGGCCCGGGGGTGGTTCCTGGCGTTCGTGGAGCGGTTCCTCGACGCGGACGTCGCGGCGGCCGCGCCTTGGGACCGCGACCGCGCGGCGAGGATGCTTCCGCAACTGAAGCGCGTTAACGACTGGCTCAGCGAGATCGGGAAGCCCGCGGAGATGCCGACGCCGCAGCAGAACCCGCCATCGGAAGCGGACGGCGAGGCCGCTGCGCCCGCCGTGAACGGCGGTGCGGCCAGCGGCGTGCCGGAGGAGACGATTGAGCGGCTGAGGAAGAAGATATACGAGTACCTCCTCACCAACGTCGACTCTGCCGCCGCCGTGCTGGGCGGCGGCGAGGCGGCGCCGGCGCCGGTGGCGAACGGGAAGAAGGGGTGACGGGGCGACGTGCGCACGCCTCGTGTGGTGGATTCTGTTCGAAGCTGGAAGACCCACAAGCCCAAGAAGGCTTAATCGGGCCGCTAACTTATTCTGGGCCAAAACATGGGCCGACCTAGATCAAATGTAAAAATGGGCTGGGTTGAGATTGTACTAGTGTTTTTGTTTTTTTGCCCCCCTTTTTTTGGTGCTTCAAAACGTTACAGAAAAGGGTAGTGACTTTGCAACAATGAGGTAAAAACGTGTAATGGTGTCAGCCTATTTTTTTACCACAAGGATGAAGCCACGTAGCATTGTCGGTTAACAAAATTTGAGTGATATTACTGTGCCTCACTCGAGTGCATTTGGAATTCTGGCCTGCCCACACCCAACCACGTCAGGTGTGACCCATGGAGAATCCATGAGTAGCTACTTTGTTTGATTGCGCTGTTGCATCGGTATTTTGTCTCCTTTGTTGACTAATGACTACTCTTCATTAGCTTATGTTTTATCCTTTGTAGCCAAATTTAGGAATATGATTTGTTGCGGCTATTCAATGGATAGCTAAAATTCTCTTGTTTACTACTCCCTCCATCCTCTTTTGATAATCCTATTTCACCTTGACACAAAGACCAATAAGAACAACCTTGCTTATCATCTTATTAATGCAACACAAATTTTTTAGTTGGTCATCCAATGTTTTAATTAGGAACTCCTCGTTACTGATGCTATTTATTGCCATGTCTGATACCAATAGCAAATAGGATTATCATTTGTGAAAAGTTGAGTTTTTGAAATAGGACTATCAAAAAAATATGGAGGGAGTATATTCTCTCCTTTTCGGTTTGTCGGGCGCATGGAGAAGGATTTCAGATACCAAGACTTGATTACGGCCACCTATTTCCCTGAATCACCCCTGCAGATAGGTGTGCGCAAAGTAACTTGAGACCGAAACCCGAACCCGAGACTTTTCTACACTTCCTTTGCTCAATTCCTCCTTTCCAAAGGTATGAATAAGTTTTTTTTCTACAGGAACTGAATCCTTTATTTTAGTATGGAACTGAATCCTGTATTTTTATTTTCCTCAAAAATCGCCCCACGGTGGCTCACTCACGTCCCTTTCCAAGAAAAAGGACCTCGTTGACTTTCCCTTTCCTAGGAAAAAAAAAACCCCTGGTGCCCCCTCGCTCGCGCCCCCTCCGCCGCCGGCTGCCGCTCACTTCCTCCTGCCGTCCTCTTCCCAGGTCTGCCTCATGTTTCTATTGCTTCGAAGAAAGGTGCCTCTGTTTCACCAAACCCTTTCCGACGATTTGTTTCTTCGAATCTTGGATTCTGCAGGGACGAGGATGCGGTCCGAATCAAAGAAGACGGCGTCGCGCTACACCACGGAGGCGGAGACGGGCACGCACTCGTTCAAGATTGTCGGGTACACTCTCAACAAAGGGCATCGGTGTCGGAAAATGCATCCGGTCGGGCACCTTCAATGTCGGCGGCTACGATTGGGCCATCGACTTCTACCCCGACGGAGTCAACAAGGCTACCAAAGAGTACGCGCTCGTCTATCTGGTGGTCGTGAGCGAGAACGTTGAGGTGCGGGCGTCCTATAGCCTGAGTTGGGTTAACCATAATGCAGGGTTGACAGAAACACGGTGTTCTGAAACCACCACTAGATTGTTTTCTACCAATGCAATTTGGTACGGCCCGAAGGTTCTCATGGAAAAAAGAAGTAAGTAGAGAGTAAATCAGCTGGCTACATAGTAGACGATTGCCTGACAATTGAGTGTACTGTCACAGTCGTCAAAGAATCGTTGATGGAAACCATCGGGGACTTCGACATCGAAGTGCCACCCTCGGACTTATCAGAGCATTTCGGCAAGTTGTTGTTGGCAGAGGAGGGATCCGATGTCACGGGTCCCCTGTCTTCAAGGCGCAGCTGTATGGACAAATGAAGGAGAGGAAGGCCCGTCGTGTGACTGTTGAGGACATTCAGCCTGATGTCTTCAAGGCCCTGCTGCAGTTTTTTTTTTTCGAAATACAAGGCCCTGCTGCAGTTCATATACACTGATTCACTGCCTGAGTGGGATGATCTTGATGTGGAGGAATATTGTGAGATTTCCAGGCATTTACTTGTGGCTGCAGATAGATACGCCATGGACAGATTGAAGTTGTTGTGTGCGAGCAATCTTGTAAACTATCTTGATACGGAGAATGTGGCCACTACGCTGGCCTTATCTGATCAGTACAACTGCGACCGTCTGAAAGATGTTTGCATCGAGTTTATGGGCTCTTCAGATGAAATGGGTGCTGTGGTGGAAACAGAGGGTTATGCAAATCTCAAAAGGACTTGCCCTTCCATCCTAATAGATGTACTGGAGAAGAAAAGCAGGAAGCGCAGGAAATAGGTTATCTGCCCAAGTGAGCTAAGTCTTGAGCTTGAAACAATCTGAGCAAAATCTATGAGTAGGTAGCTTAGTTCCTAGTCTATATGAGTAGCAGCTGTTTTTTCCATAGAAGATAGAAGACCATGCTAACTTGGACCTATGGCTGGTAACTTCAGTTTTTTAAATCTGTCCTTTTACAAACTGTTAGATGCGCAAATGGTTGAGCATCAATCTTATTTGCTGTGGCAACACTTTCTGCAATGTTATTCCATATGACAGTAGCATGTCGTTGAAGGAGCTAGCATCAATCATGTTATTTCAAAACCAAATATAATGTTTCTAAATGGTAGGTAATGCTTAATGCTGCAATTATACCTGGTCATGATTTTCTAAAAAAATTATAATCGTATTTATATATTTAATACCACGAATACACAAATCGAAGAATGAGTGGTTTGATGTTCAACCACAACCCTTGCAGTACTTGGATTTTTTAGATAATCCTGTTTGTAGTGAGGACATAGTTTGGGCATGGAGAAATTAACTGAAATTTGGGGATATGTCACTTTTTAATCAGTTAAAAAATTGAATTAAACACCATACAGAAATTGGTTCCAAAAGGGAAAAAAACTGATCTTATTTCTCTACATCTGTATGAAGAACCGGCAAGTTATATGCAGTTCTGTGCTTGCTTCACTCTTGATTTAGATACAGATACTTATCTGTTACTGTATTATTAGTCGCTGAGAGTAATCTTGAATAGCAGATAATATTAGGCATCTCTTATACTGGCCAGCAGACCACAATAACTCTGTAATATTTTTTGTCGTGAAAAATTCTTTTTTAATGTAAGCATGAAGAAAAATATGCATTAAGGTTCACAGCTACACATATTTGCAAGTTATACCTGTGCTCCATTGTCTTATTTCCTCTAATTAGCTCTCTCCAGTGGTATCAACCAATAATGAATACATAGTTTTTGTTTATCATGTGATACTTCTCACAGTTAAAAAGCAAAGTGTCAATATTTCAACGATGCTGCCTTAACCCTGAATAGAGTGAAAGAATACCAACAACTTGATAGTTTATTAGCTTTGGATTCACACTCAATATCTTGATGAAATCCTGCATTTTCTATCGGAGTATCGGACTACTCTTGTGTCTTCGATGTCTTTCATTGACCGTAAAGAAAGTGTCCATACCAGAATTTTAGCGACATGAATCGTCAATGAATAACAGCTGTTCCTTAGAATTCCTGAATTTGAGTGTCATACAATTGCATTATAAGGTGGTAAACACGAAGCACATTGTTTTGACTACCTCAGCTGTGGGTAAGGGTACATTCCCGAAATCTGTGTAAACTGTAGAATATGTATTGATGAGAGTCCTTTATTTTGGCATGTCTCATTGACAAGATAATTGGATAATTATTTTTTATTCTTCCTTGTTCCTTGTTTTGAAAGCAATGTTCATACCAGAATCCCTGAACTTTAAGGTTATGAATTTATACAAGTCTCGGTATTGTATAACTTGGTAAAATCAATTAATCCTTTAGGTTATGAATTTACACAAGTCTCTGTATTGTATAACTTGGTAAAATCAATTAATCCTTTCTTTCTGAGAACAATACCGTGTGGTTTTTTACATGTCGCACTTAGCACAATGCGTTCTATTGATTTGTAACAGTGTCTGCTTGTGTTCGAGCCATAGTACAAAAGATCATGGTACCAGCTGCCATTGTAAAATTAATGGGCTAAATATCGAAAAGCATAGGAGGAGCTATCTGTTTCTTATACCAATATGCTTCATCTGGTGCAAAGGTCTTGATATGCAGGTTTCCTGGAATGCAAAATCCAGTCATTCTACTGGATTACTCAAATTTTACGAGGAATGTCTTTCTTTTTCAAGCATTTGAAAGGGAAGCTTGGTTGTTTCCTACTTAGTCACTGTAAGTCATAAGTCTCATATGCGGAGTCTTTCCTGCGTTTCGTGGTATGTCTGGGGGTTCTTGTCTGGACGATGTATCTGGGCAGTGCTAGATTGACAAATAAGACGAGCCACCAAAACTTTGTGGCAATAAGAAAGAAAACAAGATGCAGACGATGGCCATTCAGAACCGCTTCCGTATTTAACTGGAGGGAGTGTCGGCAATGTGGATCAAAGTTTATTGTAACACAGAAGTTATGGCCGGATTTGAGTACATAGGATATTCTAGTGTTCTTGTGTTGAATGCTGATAACATTTTCCATCGAATTGTTCATTAATGTGTCGATTAGAAAAGCAGCAAGTATATTGTTTACCTCCAGGAACGATTAACCAACCGTAGCTTAAAGTGGATACACAAAACACAGTGTCCGTCCGTAAAACTCAAGGACCAACAAAACTCAGTGTGCATCATGACGAGAAGGCCAGAAGGGCAGCTTCGTCAGAGATTTGCATAACCTTTGGGTTGCCATGTTTGTCATCATTGGCACCGGATGACCTGAGCCTTCCTGATGAATCTCATGTCACAGTGCTCGCTCATCTCCTAGTTGCTGCTCATAATATCCAGGATGACATGGTGGCGTACTCCTTCGAAGCCTGTCACTGCCTGATTTTTTTAGTCGTTTTTTAACAACCCAAGGGTAGTTAAGACTAAGCATGTCATCATGAGCATTTGGGCATTAAGAATGAGGTTAACAAAATTTTCAGAACGCACCAGGATCAATGCACGTCCAGGAATTGGAAGCTAAAATAGCACATTCAGAGTTTCCAGTCCCACTGGTTAGAGAACACAACGCAATCACAAGCGTCACAGCACCGGAACATGCAATTGCCATCTTCCCTTCATTCCAGAAGACCAATGCAACTTGATTCTAAGAACCATCATCCACTACATCTACCTACATGAGAAGGCTAAAGATCCTAGTACTACATGGCAGGGCGGAGCGGCAGCTTCCGTCGCGGCGCGCTGCCCGTGGCGGCCGGAGAAAGCAACGGCCTTGAGCTACTCAGCTACAAGATGAACTGAAACTGACTAGTGGCTTGGCCATCACACGCTCGAGCTTCGTTTGCTCACATTGCGGCGGCATGGCAGCGACCTCCTCTGCTGGGCATTGGCCTGGGCGGCGGAGGCGTCACGTGCGCCCGGGCGTGGCGCCGCCGGCGGCGGCGAGACTCGAGCGGAGCGCACGGACGGCGGAGATCCGGAGAGATGGGCTGGCCCGGGCGGCGATGTCCGGCGCGGAGAGGAGGGAGACGGCGGGGTCGAGCCTCCAAGCGACGCCGGCGGCGAGGCTGCCCTGACGGACGGCTGGCGGCCACGAGACGACGACGAGGAGGAGGACGAGGCGTCAGACGACGACGACATCCACTGGATCGGAGCCCTCGCGAAGAGGGGCCCTCGAATCGGCCGCGGCGGCGGCGCCGCAGCTCTGACGGCCGGACGCTCGACGCGAAACGACGGCGAAGAGCCGGACGAGAACGAGAATGACGGCGACGACGGTGCCTTACGAGGCGGCGGAGGAGGAGGAGGCGGCCGCGGCGGGCCTGGGCCCCACGGCGGTGGAGGCGGGCCGGCTGGGCCAGGGCCCCACCCCCACGGCGGAGGTGGCGGCCGGGCCATCCCCGTGCCCCACGACGGCGGCGGCGGATGAGGTGGCCGCGGCGGGCCTGGTCCCCACGGCGGCGGCGGCGGCGGGCCGGATGGGCCCCAGGACGGAGGCGGAACCCGCGGCGGCGGCGGCGGCGTGTCGGGAAGGTGGCCGAGGGCGTAGCGGAGGAGCATCTTGAGCTGGGTTCGCTCGACTTCCGAGACGAGGTAGAAGAAGAGCTGGGTGGCAAGAACCGCCATGGCGGCGACCGAGAGGGCCCAGCCGCCGGCCGAACGGACGACCGCGAGCGCGCACAGCGAGGCCACCATGAGCATGGAGAAGAGAGCGACCAGCGCCTTGGCGCCAACGCGGTCCATGCCGGCGCGGATGGGACCAGCACCACCTCGACCTTGACCTAGACCCGAATCGATTTCGTCGCCCGCCGGGGTGGCCATGAACGAACGGAGTCAACGGTCATGGTCAAGGGCATCTGCGGAGTGGAAGCCGCAGAGCAATGGCTCAAAGCCTGACACAGCACAAGGCAGTCATGCACATCTCCTATATTTTATTTTTATCTCTTTGAAGGAAATAATTTTCTTTTGCTCAAAGGTTTTTGTGAAGTAGTAGGTCGACATCACGGAATGTTTTTCCCCAAGGCAGTGTTCAAATTCAATAAGTTTTACTTCTCCAACAAGTTTTTCCAATTCACCCTCCTCACAGAACACATTTCCAGCCAACCGAACACAGCACAATTCCCTGCAATCAAAATTCAAAATGAACTTTTTCTAGCAAAAAAATCAAAATCATGTTCTGTCTGCCAGACGGCCACTGAGAGAGAAGCTTTAAATGGGCCATTAAATGGGCCTTTGGGGGAGTTTGAGCCGTCCGTGGCGTGAATTTTGATGGCCCAAATAATTGGGCCAAGCTTGATTGACCAAAGTTAAATTGTGCTGAATTGAGAGGTTTGTCGTGTTTGTTTCGGTATTTTTCCTTGCGAAAGGTTATACAGACACACAGTAAATAAGTTATTTTGAAATTCCATGGCACACTATTAAGAGATAAGTGACCTTAGCTATCTCTATTTATTATACACCAACAGTGACTAGTTGATTGCTACGTGCATATGCATATACGGAGTACTGTGATTAAATGGCTTGTTTTTTTACACAAAATTTGAATCCTACAATGATTGGGTGTTTTTAGGCCGAGGAGAATAAACGAAGGTTAAGATGAAAATCAGACATACAAAATGTGCTTGTTGCATAGTAGCTACCTAAAATAATGCCACTTAGGAAGCAAATATATGATCCGTGCCGAATGCATGATAGGCCCAAAGGCTGCGGCCGCTTTTTATTTGGGAATCACTAGCATTTTGCCATCTATTTTTTCTTTGTTTTCAAGTACGAGTAGGAAGAAACTAGTTCAGCCCCCATAGGGAGATAGGCTCGTGTCAGCAGGTAAGTATCGTTGCGCATACAAACTAGATGGTTGTTTTGCGAGGTAACGGACTCATAAGCTAAAATTTAGGACCACGAGACGACTTACTTATCATTATACGAGTTGTTGTTGTCATGCAACTCATAATATTTCTTTTTTTTATCTATGCATAAATTAAGGATTATTAATTTATTATGAGACAATATATAAGACAACTTATTGTATAAGTTATGTGTTATATCGTCTTAAAATAATATATAGCAATATGTGAGTCCGTCTATTAGAATAGAGCAATACACTTGCCGTGACACACCTGACGCCGCCCGGGGATAAACATGACACACAAAGCACCTGAACCCGGTGATGAGCATCGATCGTCTCATTCCGATCCGATCCCCTTTGGACATATCGCCGCGAAGCCGAAGGGAACCCTACATGTCACCGTCCCGTCCGACACGGCCAACGCCGCCGATCAATCTCCTCGTAGGCTCCGAGTCACCCGTGCCGCATATACCGGCATAATCTCCCATGGCTTCGTCGCGCTGCGTCGGCTGCCCGGCGTCGCGTCCAAGCCATATATGCCCGGCCGCGGCCGGGATGCCCAGCATCATGCCCGTAATATGCTCTCCATCACCGCGGAACGGACACACACCACCAGGCCCGGCCCTAGGGGTAGGGCAGCATGTGCGACCGCCTAGGGCCCAAGGTCGGAAGGGCCCCAGGCCCATAAGTATGTACATGTATACTGGCCGGTCTGTATATCATTTGATCGCAGCCCATCAAGAGCCGAGCCTAGAAACAAAACGTCGGGGATTTGGGACTGGTGCTGCGATCGGCAATCGATTCGGGGCCTGCGCTCGACGGTTCGACTGCTCGTCTTCTCGTCTCCTCGATCGAATCGAGACCGACGCTGGGCGACCACGTCGGCGACTCGGCGTCCCGCGGTGCCGTGCCGGCGCCCGGCGGCAGGCCAGCAGGCGGGAGCGGCAGTACACAGCTGACAACCACAGTCAATCAGGCACTCACGCAAGTGTAGTACTGCAGTCCACTGTCCACTATCCACGATCTGATCAATTTAGTGATCGATCTCCACTTCTCCAGGCTAGCCTCCAATCCACGGTACAGTATAGTACACTCTCCTTCTCACATCCAATTGTCCTCTCTCTCTCGCATCCAATTGCTGATATGGTTGTATTTTTTTTTCTAATTTATAGGTTGTAGAATTTAAGAATTTTGCCTAAGAAGCATTTGTCTGGGGCTGAGAAAAGAAAACGAAAAAAAAATAGAAGAACAATTTATTGAATCACAAAGAGGTGCTTTAGATAAATTTTTTCCAAGATCAAGTAGTTCTATGCCTGATGATAATGTAGTAGATGGACCTGTTACTGAAGAAGGGCAGCAACAGGTTGATGATAATCCAATAGATGCAATTCCTGATGATGAAAATTTAGAACCTTCCTCTCAACCTGAAAATTCAATTGATGATGTGCAAGTGCAAGATGCTTCTATGCATGATGATGATATCTATGATCCTAGAACTTAGGAGAATCTTGATAATAAGGGTAGAGATATTTTGATTGAAAAAGGGCCAATCAGAGAATTGGATCTTGAGTTCCCTACAGATTCTCATGATAGACGTTTTTCATATGCTTACTACTCTAGAAAGTTAAGCAATGATGAGGTGGTTGATAGAAAATGGTTGGTTTACTCTAAACATGTGGATAAAGTCTTTTGTTTTTGCTGCAAATTGTTCAAATCAAGTCAGAACAGTAGTTTGCTAGCAAATGATGGAATGAATGACTGGAAACATCTCAGTTTTAGACTCAAGCAACATGAGAAGAGTGTTGAGCATATAAAAAACATGAATACTTGGAATGAACTTAGGCTGAGGTTGAGCAAAAATAAAACAATTGATGATGATTTGCAACGAGAGATTGCAAAGGAGAGAGAGCGTTGGAGACAAGTTTTAGTAAGAATTGTTTCTGCTGTCAAGTTTCTTGCTAAACAGAATTTAGCTTTTCGAGGGACAAATGAGAAGCTATATCAAATTAACAATGGTAACTTTCTGGGCACAGTTGAAATGATGGGTGAATTTGATCCTGTGATGCAAGACCATATTAGACGGATTCAAAATAGTGAGATTCATCATCATTATCTTGGGCATAAAATTCAGAATGAGATAATTTCCCTTCTTGCAGATTGTGTGAAACAAACTATACTAAAGATTATCAAGGATTCCAAGTATTTTTCTGTGATTTTAGATTGTACTCCAGATGTGAGCCATGAAGAACAAATGACTCTAATTATTCGTTGTGTCAATATGTCGAGGAATGTTCCAAAGGTAGAGGAGTTCTTCCTAGAGTTCTTGAAGGTAGATGACACATCAGGATTGGGTCTCTTTGATGAACTAAAGAAGGCATTGACCTCTCTTGATTTGAATATTGATGATGTGAGAGGACAAGGCTATGATAATGGTTCGAATATGAAGGAAAGAAACAAAGGTGTTCAGAACCGTGTGCTTGAAATTAATCCAAGAGCACTATACATGCCGTGCGCAGCTCATAGTCTGAATCTTACTCTATCTGATATGGGAAACTCTAACAGGTAAACTACTATTTATATTATACACTGATTTCAGAAACATATAATACTTACCATTTGTTAAATAATGCAGGCATGCTATTTCTTTTTTTGGTATCATCCAGCGGATCTACACATTGTTTGCAAAGTCTACCAAAAGGTGGAAGATTTTGGTGGACAATGTCCCAGGATTGACAGTTAAGTCATGGTCTAATACACGCTGGGAAAGCAGAATAAAAAGTGTTCAAGCTATAAGATTCCAAACTCCTCAAATAAGATCAGCTTTAAAAGCGCTAGAGAAGGCTGCAACTGATGACCGTGACTCGATGACAGTAAGTGAATGTCAATCATTGGTGAGCGCAGTTGAGAATTTTGAATTTTTAGTGGGTTTGGTTATTTGGCACGACATTTTGTTCTCTATAAATAAGGTGAGCAAGAAGTTGCAATCTAAAATTGTAAGCTTAGATGCTACTCTCAAACATATAGATGGTGTCATATCATATTTCAAGAAGTATAGGGATGAAGGTTTCACTTCTAGTATGAATACAGCAAAAACCATTGCATCTGAAATGGATGTAGAGCCAAAATTTCGTACAAAACGTCAAGGAAAGAGAAAGCAACATTTTGATGAACAAGATGACCAAGACGAGGAAATACAACGGTCTGTTGTGGACTCATTTAGATTGGAGTACTTCATTGTTATGATTGATGCTGCAATTTCTTCATTGACTACTAGATTTGAACAACTGAAACAATTTGATAATATATTTGGATTCTTGTTCAACTCAGAAAATTTGAAATCTTTGGATGAAGTTGATCTTTGGCTGAACTGCAAGAATTTTGCTGAAACATTTTCTCATGAGAACTCATTCGATGTTGAGATCAATGATTTTTTTCAGGAGTTAAAGGTGCTGCAAATGACTTTACGAGATTCTGTGATGTCAGCGCTTGAGATTCTGGAGTTTGTTATTGCTGCAGATTGCTATCCAAATGTTTCGGTTGCCTATCGAATCCTCTTAACTATACCTGTGACTGTAGCTTCGGCTGAAAGAAGTTTCTCAAAATTGAAGTTGTTGAAGAACTATTTGAGATCAACTATGTCACAAGAAAGATTAAATGGCTTAGCTATGTGCGCCATCGAGAGGGCTATATTGGAAACTATTGATCTTAATATTGTCATAGATGATTTTGCATCGAGAAACGCCCGAAGAAGTGTCTTTTTATGAGAAGCAATGGATATTGTGGATACAAATATAAGGTAATCAAGATACTATTGTTTTAGCCTATATAGTTTTTTCTTTGCAAGAGTATATATATTATAAAATTTTATATAAGGTTTAAACTATAAAGGGGCCATCGTGATGGATTCGCCAGAGGGCCCTCGAAATCGTAGAACCGGCGCTGCACACCACACCGGCATATTGACAAGCAGCTCTGCCATGAGTGACCTGATCGATCGAGCTCACTGAGCACGCGTATGCATGGTCGTGGACCGAGTCGATCGATAGCCTTGTTGCTTGCCTCTCCAAAATCTTTTTAATTTCCTTTGCCCACCCTGCAGTCTGTCTCTTCTCTTGTCACTGTTATTATTAGCAACGATGGCCATGCGTTCATGATACGAAACACACAGTCAGGAGCCAGATTTGGACGGTTTCAATAGTGCATGATTTTTGGTTTAATTTAATTCCCTCCAGTACTCATCTGTGTACAAAACCAACCAGCCGAAGCATCATATGCATAATGATTGGTTGCATCTACCCTTTCATCATCTTTTACAAAAAAAAAAAACATCGAGCTACTAGGTCAGCGAAACCTCATACGAGTGTACGTATGCACCACGTACTGTTCCTTGAACGCTGGTGACAACGATCGACATATATGCAATTAATTGCGTGCGTCGTCGGGACATTATATAAACAAAACAATGTAGTACGTCCACCAGGTTCCTCACTGCCTAGTAAGATTGTGTGATTGTGTCTGCCTCTGTGCCTCTTCTTTATTCCACCCATGCATCAGCTAGCGCTTGTTGCTAGTTTCCAATTTTTTTCCTTCAAAAAATTGCCGAGTTAGCAGCTTCCATTAGGGCTTTGTCGATCGGAAATAAACTGGTATAGTTTATACCACATACGGCGGCGAACGTTCGGAGCAACGCTAGCTTATGTTTTGCATATCAGTATAGGATATTCTTGTGTTGGTGCTTTGGTTTTAACACGTCCAGCATGCACTTTACTGATGTTCACGAGGTCACTTTACTTTACTTCCTTTTTTTGTATAACTTTTTTTTAATATTTGTCCGGTCTATTTGCAGTATTACTCATCTAATGACGTCTCGTGCTACCATTAGTAAAAACTAATCTCCTAGCCACTACAACATCACTAAGCTAGATCGAGACAATTTTTTTATGAATACAATGCAAGGCAATGGATGTGTCCTTTTTCTGTACAAGCACGTAACGTGTCTTTATGTTCTGATAACAAAAGTGCAATCTATATGCATGATGTCCAACTTGAGACTCACACGTGTCGGTACTTGTTACCATTTCATGTTCTTTTTCTTAAAAAAAAAACAAATGCAGTACAAAGATCCACTTGCATTGTCCGGTGCGTACGATATGATGAGGACTCACCATTTTAGGAATTGACGATCAGCGAATAGTAGTGTAATACTACTTGGTTTTGTTGCTTCAGTCAGATATTTCTTTAATTCTCTCTCACTCTGCACTCTATAAATCTAATTTAATACATATGGCAGCCCCCTCAAAATCATGCAACTAACTTTCTTTGTTTTTTTTTATCATCAACAATTTTCCAAAAGTGCAGTACTACATTAGGCCAAATAAAAGGTCAATTCAACAATTACACCTTTTTTCTTTTCGACAAATTTCAACAAACAAACCTGATGTGATGTTGCTAAGAATCATGTTAAAATCAATGCTCACCAAATAGTGTGCACATGCGTCATATAGTGAACAACTTAACATAGTAAAAAAAACCTCAAAACGCATGCATCGTGATATTCTTGCAAGTGTGTAGTTGATTGTTATGTTATATGGATACTTCATGTCTGGCTTGGTTCACATACTGCAACATTTATATCCTGAAATAAATTTAGTTCAGATTTCTCCCAGTTTAGTTCCTTTTTATTTATAAAAAAACTAGATTCACATATCTATCTAATGATATAATTTTGTAAATATTAATAATTATATATATATATATATATATATATTTAGTCAAAGAAACATTTTGGAAAGATAAAACAATATTTATTTAAAAAAGACAACCATCAACGCAAATGGCTAAATAACAGAGTCAGAAGTATGCTTAATGTACTACTTTTGCACATTGGTGAAACATCATACATTGTCTTGAAAGCTTTTGGTTAGAGTTCCAAAATTTTCAGGAAAAAAGGTCCATGGAATTTCCAAAGAATATCTGAGAAAACGATAGTAATAAATAAAATAACCAAAAAGAGACATGTAATTCCGAAACAATAAAAGGTGTGGAACTGGATCGTTTGGATCCCTTTAGTCATTTACCATTCTACCCCTGGTTAAAAACAAATCCAAAAAAAATCACCGTGCCCACTGCCCACTCTCTTCTCCTTCCTTTCTCCGGGCGGCCGGCCGGCCGGCGGAGGCCACAACCCGACCCTGCACCGGCCGGTAACTTGGGCGGGGAGGGAGCGAGTCGAGTTCACCACGAATATGCCCGCCCATCCCCTTGGCTGTAACTCCGGGGGAGGGAGGTCGCCATCGCCGCCGGGTCGTCGCGGTGCGACCCTCTCTCGTCCCCCGCTTGTCGCGATGCCTTTGGCGCGGCGGGGGAATCTCGCGGGCTTAAATACTCCGCCCCCTGAGGTCACCCCCGCCATGCCACCACCACCACCACCCCCGACCGCGACGCCCTTCGCCAAGGGATCAGACATTTGGCGCCAACCGCCCGCGCTTTCGCCCCAGGGAGCTGCCATTTGGCGCCAACCCGCCGCGTTTCTCCTCTCGACACAGAGGTACGGCTCAGTCCCCGCCCCGGAGACGGGGGACATTGGGACAACGAAGACCCCTGCTCCGTCTTCCTCCTTGCTATATTTCCTCTTGCCATTGTGCTTGCTTGATGTGTCTGTGTGCTCGTGTACGCGCGCGCTTGCACCTGGGCCGGGGATGTGATCGCAGATTCGCAACTGTATGTATAACTAACTGATCATGCCTTTTTGTTTTCTGAGTTTTGTTTTTGTTTTTTTGTGGATGGTATTTCTGAGTTCTATTTGTAAATAGATGAATAGGGTATTCTGAATAATCTTTCTCATTTCTTTACTGTTTTGGGGGCTTATTTTTACTATATCTTCCTTCTGCTTTTTTTTTTTAGGATGGGGTTGCTTGGATTGTGGTTGCAAATGTGCAACCCCATCGTAACGTGATTTGCATCGCAGGTGTTGTACATGGCATATTGGCATGCCTTATCCCTTGTTTCGGTTCTTCATGTTCTTCTTCTCCTTGGCCGTCTGTTTTTGTTTTCTTTTGCCTTTGCTCAATGGCTGCTTGGCTGCTATTGGTTGGTACCTGAGGAATGTTAGTTATGATTCGATCGTTTCCCCATGTTTGCTGATATGGTTTAGTGTATCAAGTGAAGCTCTGTTCTTGCCTTCTTGGTGGAGTTATCTGAATAGAGATGATGAGCGTGAAATTTTTTTGTCAGAGCAACAAGATGCTTAGCCCTGTTTGCCTCCCCTTACTAAGTTTAGTTACTACTAAAGTAATGAAAGTCCACGCTAGCTCGCAGTAACTCGTGCCCCCTCGATCTTCTCCCTGCGCCGTAATTCTCCCGTTATATTTTTTGCTGCACCGCCGCCAGATGCCCACATCCCATATTCCCATCCCAACCCCGCCACCACTGCTCCCACGCCGCAATGCACCAGCATGCGTAGCTTGCTGCTCCTGCTTCCAGTAGCGAGCAGTAGTTTCAAAACAGCAGAGCGCAGAGCCGACAGAGAGCAGAGAGCAGGGCGCACAGACCACAGAGGAAAAAAAAGGCAACAGAGCGCACAGAGGAAAAAGAAAACGCCAACACAACGGCACAGGTGCACATTTGCAAGGGGATCCAAGCAACCCCTACTGAAGTTTTAGTGTGCTAAAACAAAGAAGCAAACTTTAGCTAACGAAACTTTAGTTGGAAGGGATCCAAGCAGGGACTTAGTTTACTTTTGGTATCGCCACGTGTATTGATAAGTATGTTTCTTCAAAGTTGAATCCGATTTGGTTCACCTTGCAATGCCCTTGGCAGTTATCATAGCCTAATGGCAACATATTATATGAGCTAGTCGATTATGTAGCTTGATGCTATTCTTCATAGTACAATTTGATGATTTATGCCTAATTTGTCTTCCTGGTTTGCAATATATGGTCAGCTAAATTTCTAGTACGTCTTGCCAATCATCATGTCATGTTAAAGTGACACCACAACCACTTCACAATAGTTATTTGGCAATTGCACGTTGGTCAACAAGCTACTCTATTGTTTCGTGCAGTAACATTTCTACTTACTATCATAGGCTAGACATTCCATATGAGCAAGCAAATTTACAATCTCATATTAGCCTACTTAATATGTTAATTACAATGGGAGCTGACATATTCTGAAGTTATTGTTTGGAAGTAATATTTTGTTAAGAGAAATGCAAGATAGCTTGTCCAAAGTTGCTCTGCTCATATGTGTATACAGCAGAAATGAATGTCAAAAGGTGCTAACTCTGCATTGTTTTTCTACGTAAATTTCACAGGTGATTTATCAAGGGCCACAATAGGTCAAAAATGGATCCAGGAAAATCAATAGATGACAGATTCAGCAAGTTGCATCCAAGTTTACCAGTAGACACTAGAATTGGCATAGTTGGAGCAGGGCCTAGTGGCTTATCAGCAGCATATGCACTAGCTAAGCTAGGGTATCACAATGTAACTGTGATCGAGAAATGCCAGAACGTTTCAGGGATGTGCGAGTCCATTGACATCGAAGGTGAGGAGCTTGATTACTCTACTCTTATTCAATTGTCTTGTTGACTGCATATTTACTCCTCAATGGCATTGGTATTCAGGAAGGACTTATGATTTGGGAGGACAAGTTATAGCAGCAAACAGCGCCCCTGTTATAACTCACCTGGCAAAGGAACTAGGTTGTGAATTTGAAGCGATGGATTCACACAAGCTTGCTCTGATTGACAGTCAAACAGGAAACATTAGAGATCTTGAAGTGGCTGAGGACTATGTATCCATGGTATCTCTAACGTTAAAACTACAGGCAAGTGTTTTATAGAATAATTTCTTCTAGATATAGCTGGGTCAAAAGGAATACGATTTTCAGTTCCAAAAATACTATTATACGATTCCTTAGTCTACCTCGCTGTTGGATAGCATTTTTGTTTTGCTGACATGTATGTTCTTTGGTAACGCTTATAGGATGAGGCAAATAGGTCAGGACGAGTGGGCATTCATGCTGTCGGTGGATTGGCCTCAGACCCAACTCTTGAGTTTTTGAAGCAGCATGGGTTAACTTCGGTTCCAAAATCTGTAGCATATGGGTACACTGCTTCTGGCTATGGTTTTGTTCAAGACATGCCATATGCTTTCATACAGGAGTTTACTAGAACCTCGATGGCTGGCAAGATTCGGCGTTTCAAGCATGGTTACATGAGCTTCTGGGAGAGACTTAGTCAGTCATTGCCATTTGAAGTTCTTTGTGACACGGAGGTTCTCAGAGTCAAGCGTGACAGCTGCAGTGCGAGTGTACTTATCAAGAAAAACAATGATGATATAGAAGTTAGGGAGTTTGACAAGATCATATTGTCAGGTTCTCTTGCTTTCAAGAATGGTAAAACATATCGATCTTCTAGTCTGACTGGTAAGCATGATTTAAATACACCTTGCCTTTGATTGAAGCTAGCATTCCAACTGTCTGAATCTGTATGCTTTCTCGTTTAGATGGAGAAAATGAAGTGGTAGAACTGAATGATCTGGAAAGAGAACTATTCAGCAAGGTACAGACAATTGACTACTATACTACTGTTGTTAAGATCGAAGGATTTGAGCACATGCCAAAGGGCTTTTACTACTTTGGGGAATACATGGAGGATCCGACAACAATAGGGCATCCAGTGGCAATGCAAAGATTCTTTGCTGACACAAATATCTTCTTGTTCTGGTCATACGGAAATTCAGCAGACATCAAGGGTTCAGATGTGGCTAAACGTGTAACTGATGCTGTGACTTCTATGGGGGGAACTGTGAACAAAGTTGTTTTACAGCGGCGATTCAAATATTTTCCTCATGTCAGCAGTGAAGGTATAGGTCGACATGGTGTTGCCTCTTATTATCAAATAATTTGATTTTCCTGCATTCTAACCGCATTCCTGCATTGCAGACATGAAAAATGGATTCTACGAGAGGGTGGAGTCTCAGTTGCAAGGCTTTCAGAACACTTACTATGTTGGAGGTCTGTTGGCATTTGAGCTAACTGAAAGAAATGCATCATACTCCATTTCGGCTGTTTGTAAACACTTTGCTATTGACAGTGAGCTACCTGTGATTCCTTATGTTAAGGTGACCTATAAATAACTGTCCTGATATACTTCAAGTATTATTTGAACTTCTAGTGCCGAAACGATTTGTGCTTACATCTGTCAATACTTGTTTATGCAGAGATTGTTTCCTCTGTCCAGAAGAAATCCTTCATCTCCTAGAGATCTTGGTGAGCTCGAAGGGGTTGAATTCCCCGATCTTCCATCCCTGGATGCATATTTGGAATACTGGGGAACTCATAAAGTCACTGCAAAGAACGTTATCTACACTTGGATAAACGAAGAAGGGAAGATCGTGAATCGTAGAACCTACAAGGAGCTTCATGATAATGCATCTCACATTGCATATAGATTATTGACAAGCACGAAGCCTATTATCAAGCCTGGTGACAGAGTTCTCCTTATTCATCTACCTGGTTTGGAGTTTGTTGATGCATTCTTCGGATGCATCAGAGCAGGAGTTATACCAGTCCCAGTGTTGCCCCCTGACCCAATGCAAAGGGGTGGGCAAGCGCTTCTGAAAGTTGATAATATTTCTAAGGTGTGCAATGCTGTGGCAATTCTATCCACCTCTTCATACCATGCAGCTGTACGGGCGGGCTATGTCAAGAATATTGTCACTCTAGCAAAGAGTGCTCAGAAATGCTCAGCTCAGTGGCCTGACCTCCCATGGATTCACACTGACTCATGGATAAAGAACTATCAGCGAAGTCCAGGCAGCTACAACTCAGAATGTGCTAAATCTATGATTACCAAGCCCCAGCCAAGTGCACTGTGCTTTCTACAATTCACTTCAGGTTCCACTGGCGATGCCAAGGGTGTGATGATAACACATGGCGGACTAATCCACAATGTTAAGATGATGAAGAAGAGATATAGAAGTACCTCAAAAACTGTCCTTATCAGTTGGCTTCCACAGTACCATGACATGGGTCTAATAGGGGGGCTTTTCACTGCACTTGTAAGTGGAGGAACTTCTATTCTATTTTCACCAATGACATTTATCAGAAACCCCCTCCTGTGGCTGCAAACAATAAATGACTACCATGGAACACATAGTGCAGGTCCAAATTTTGCATTTGAACTAGTGATAAGACGGCTTGAGGCCGAGAAGAACAAAAGTTATGACCTTTCTTCAATGATCTTCCTCATGATTGCAGCAGAGCCAGTAAGACAAAAGACTATCAAAAGGTTCATAGAGTTGACTGAACCTTTCGGCTTTTCTGAAGGTGCACTTGCTCCTGGATATGGCCTGGCTGAGAACTGTGTCTTTGTTAGCTGTGCCTTTGGTGAATGCAAGCCCATTTTCATAGATTGGCAAGGAAGGGTTTGTTGTGGGTATGTTGATCCAGATGATCCAGATATTATCATCAAAATTGTTGATGCAGACTCTTTGACAGAGCATATGGATGGTGCTGAGGGTGAGATATGGATCAGCAGTCCTAGTTCTGGAGTTGGTTATTGGAGCAACAAGGAAATAAGCCAGAAAACCTTTTGCAATCAGCTCAAGAATTACACTACCAAAAGTTTCACAAGAACTGGTGATTTAGGACGGATCATTGATGGTAAACTTTTTATTACAGGAAGGATCAAAGATCTAATCATTGTTGCCGGTAGAAATATTTATTCTGCAGATGTGGAGAAGACAGTGGAAGGTTCTTCTGATGTTCTTCGTCCAGGCTGTTGTGCTGTTGTTGGTGTTCCCGAGGAAGTTTTAACCCAGAAAGGCATCTCAATACCTGATTCTTCTGATCAGGTTGGACTTGTCGTGATCGCGGAGGTTAGGGAGGGTAAAGCAGCCTCTGAAGAGATTGCAGACAACATCAGAACACGTGTAGCAGAGGAGCATGGTGTAACTATTGCATCTGTCAAGCTTATCAAGCCTAGAACTATATCCAAGACAACATCAGGGAAAATACGGAGATTTGAATGCATGAAGCAGTTTGTTGATAACACTCTTAGCTTGGCAAATAGTAACCATATATCTAAGAAGAAATCTCTTTTTCGGTCTCTTACTACAGGAACTGGCATGGAAATCAGGAGGCCCTCCTTGAAGCAAGCTATTGATCCCACCGTTAGTCCTCAGCCCAGAATCAAAGTGAAAAATTTCATGGAGATCATTGAGTTTTTAACGCAGTTAGTATCAGATCAAACAGGTATTCCAAAGGAGAAAATTTCCCCAAATGACAGTCTACCTTCTTATGGCTTTGATTCAATTGCAGTGGTCCGAGCAGCCCAAAAGCTCTCAGATTTTCTTGGTACACCTGTTGGAGCAATTGACATCTTTACTGCAAGCTGCATTTCAGAGCTTGCTAACTTCTTGGAGAATCTGGTGCATAAGTCACAACCACAGCTGGCACCTCAGCCCAGAGGCAAAGTGAAAAAGTCCAAGGAGATTATTGAGTTTCTGAAACAGATAGTATCAGATCAAACTGGCATTCCAAAGGACAAAATTTCTCCAACGGATAGTCTACCTTCTTATGGTTTTGATTCGATCACAGTGGTCCGAGCAGCCCAGAAACTCTCAGATTTTCTTGGTATTCCTGTTGGAGCTATCGATATTTTTACAGCAAGCAACATTGCTGAGCTTGCTATCTTCTTGGAGAAGTTGGTTGACAAGTCACAACCACATTTGGAATCTGATGCATGTTTCTCCTCTGAGGATGAGAATCTAGCGATTACAGATGCCAGTAGTTCAGATCTCAGTGTGTATGCTATTGGCACCCTCCAGGTCCTGGCTCTTACTTATGTCTGTTTTATCCTGTTACTCCCAGCATATCTTGCAAGTTTGATGTACATGGGCATGCTATCTTCGGTCAGGCTGGTGAAATTGTCATTGCTGAGCTATCTTAGTTCTTTGGTCCTGGCACCCATTGCATGGATATTTTATGCCTTGTTCACCTCATTGTCCCTGTCTATCTTGGGGAAGTCATTCCTTCAGCCAAATTATGTTCTAACCCCTGATGTTTCGATATGGTCTGTTGACTTTGTGAAATGGTGGGCACTATACAAGGCACAATCATTAGCAGCAAAGATGCTAGCTGTGCACCTAAAGGGTACAATCTTCTTGAATTACTGGTTCAAGATGCAAGGTGCTCGGATTGGGTCATCTGTTGTCATTGACACAGTAGACATCACTGACCCATCCTTACTAGCAGTCGCAGATGGTGCGGTTATCGCAGAAGGTGTTCTCATTCTAGGCCATGAAGTACGTAATGAAGTGCTGAGTTTTAGGCATGTCAAGATTGGCCAAAAGGCATCAATTGGACCTTACGCGGTCCTCCAGAAGGGTACTATTGTGCATAATGGTGTTGTGGTTCCACCCTTGCACAATACCGAACAAGGGAAATCGGCATATATTGCTAGCAAAACTTCTACATACATGAAGGTAACTAGAAATAGTTGAATTGATACACCAAGCTCGTGTGCTAGTAAACCTAAGTAAACAAGTTAGTGAGCTACATAAATACACCTACATAACTAAATATCTTCTCTTTTTCAGCATGCTTTTCTCGCCATTTGTGTCTTTAAAACTGAAGAATAACTTCTATTCTGTTGACCATATATTGCAGGAAGAAGAAAGGATAGCAAACATAGCCTTTGAACACCTTGTTAGCATCTATGCAGTAGGCTTCCTGGGTGCTCTGTCAAGTGCAACAGTCTTCATGTTGTACAACCACTTCTCTGGCGCCACGGCTTCACTTCAGCACTTCTCCTTCGCATGTGTTGCTGGCGCCTTCCATTGGTTGCCAGCTGTCATTGCCGCTTATGCTGTAATTGTCCGAGAGACGACCACGAGCCCAGTGTCATTTTCTCTCTGCATCGCCTTCGCCTACTTGAGCTATGGGATCATCCTCATTCTTCTCACCAGTATCACCAACAAAGCTCTTGCTACAACGTTAGGGGCCAAGAAGAAGGATATGGCAAGTTTGATCCAGCGGCGCTTAACCGTCGCAGTGCACCTCAGATTTGCAAAGATGCTATCGGGGACAGAAGCCTTTTGCATGTACTTGAGGCTTCTGGGAGCAAAGATTGGCAGACATTGCTCTATCCGAGCCATCAATCCAGTGGCAAACCCTGAGCTGATCAGCATCGGTGATGGGGTCCATCTAGGTGATTTCTGCAATATTGTTCCAGGGTTCTACTCAAAAGGGTTTACCAGTGCAGAGATAAAGATCCAGGACAACACTGTGGTTGGCAGTGGCAGCTTGCTCCTCCCGGGCTCAGTCCTCCAAGAGAATGTCATACTGGGAGCACTCTCTGTCGCACCACAGGGTTCAGTTCTCCAGCAAGGCGGCGTCTATGTTGGAGCACAGTCTCTGACCATGGTGAAGAACACCATGATCATAGAAGATGAGAGGATTGAACAGATGGACCCGGCATACAAGAAGATTGTTGGGAACCTTTCGGCAAACCTTGCCATCACCACCATGAACGTCAAGTCAAGATACTTCCACCGCATCGGCGTCAGCGGTTGGGGAATCCTGAAGATGTACCAAGACATACCTTCACTGCCCAAGCACAAGATATTTGGGGCCGGCAAGTCTTTCCCGGTGATCATCCGGCACAGCAACAGCCTCAGTGCAGACGATGACGCGAGGCTCGACGCCCGTGGCGCGGCGGTGCGGATCCTCTCCGACGACGGCGAGGTGCCTCTCCTTGACCTCACCCTCAAGAGTGGCAAGGCGTTCTACGCGCGCACCATCGCCGACTTCGCCACGTGGCTCGTCTGTGGCCTGCCGGCGAGGGAAGAGCAAGTGAAGAAATCGCCACACATCCGCGACGCCGTCTGGGGATCCCTGAGGAACACCGACTCCTACACCATTCTCCATTACTACTCCAACATCTGCCGGCTGCTGCGGTTCGAAGACGGCAAGGAGATGTATGCAAAGTTCAAGCTTCGTCCAGCCGACAAAGACGTACCAGAGACCTCCGGCGAGGTGGTGCCACGTGGCATCTTGCCGCCGGAGACTGGCGCCATCCCTAGAGACGAGGATGACACCCGGCCATTGCTCTTCCTCGCCGAAGACTTCAGACACAAGGTGGAGTCTCAAGAGGGGGTACGCTATGTCTTCCAGCTTCAGCTCAGGGATGTCCCCGGCGACAGCGCCGCCCGCGACGTCGCCCTCGACTGCACACGGCCATGGGACGAGGCTGAGTTCCCGTACATCGACGTCGGCGAGATAAGCATCGTCAGCAATGTCCCGACGGAGGAGACAGAGAAGCTCGAGTTCAACCCGTTCTTGAGATGCCACGAGATGGACGTGATCCCGGCGACATCGTGCACGCAGAGCGCGTCCATCGACCATGGCCGCTCACTTGTCTACGAGATCTGCCAACGCCTCCGCAATGGCGAGCCTCTGCCGGCGTCATGGCGAGCGTTCCTGGAGCAGTCTGACACCAAGATCGACCTGTCAGGTTGCCCGGTCATGGCGGCGACACGATCAAGCTCGAACGTTCGCCACGTCACCACCAAGCATGTGACTCTGGCGAGGACATGGTACCAGGCGCTCTGGGCGACGGTGTGCCAGCCACTGCTGCAGATTCTCGTGCCATACTTCACCATGGGGATGGTCATCTTCTTCCCCTTCCGTGTCCTCCTCCTTGCCGGCGGCAGTGGCGCAGCAGCGCTGTACTGGACGCTGCCAATCTTCTGGGTCACGTCGGGCTTCGCGGCGATGGCCGCCTGCGCGGCGGCGAAGTGGGCCCTTGTCGGGCGCAGGGACGATGGCGACACGGTGCACATCTGGTCGCCGGCGGTGTTCATGGACACGGTGTGGCAGGCGGTGTGCACCGCCGCCGCCGAGTACTTCGCCGAGCTCACGCCGGGGTCGGTGCCGTTCGCGGCGTGGATGCGTGCCATGGGCGCGGCGGTGGCGGCCGACGGCGGCGTGTACGTGGACTCCATGGGCGCGCTGCTGAACCCGGAGATGGTGGTGCTGGAGCGCGGCGCCAGCGTGGGGAGGGACGCGCTGCTGTTCGGCCACGTGTACGAAGGAGAGGGAGGGGAGGTGAAGTTCGGCGAGGTGCGCGTCGGCGAGGACGGGTTCGTCGGCAGCCGCGCCGTGGCGATGCCCGGCGTCAGGGTCGACGACGGCGGCTGCCTCGGCGCACTGGGGCTCGCCATGAAAGGGGAGATCGTGAGGAACAGGATGTAACAAGTAGGATCGCCGCGGTAGGGATGATGATAGTATGACACTACGATGCAGAGCAATAAGTGGCTGGATAAGTGGCTGGAAATAGTCAAATGCAATAAGCTACAAGTAAGTATACTCCGAGTTTGCTTTTTTTTTTTTTGTGTGTGTGTGTGTGGTTTTTTCTTGAATATAAACCACGCGCAAGTAAGGTTGGTTTTCCCTTTATAAACTTGTTCAATTTCCTTGGAGTTTTTTTTTAAGCTAGGAATGAGCATACTTCAATATCATCACTCACTGTCAAAGCATCAGTTTTTTTTTGGTAAGGATGAGGACAATATGAGCTGAGTTGAGCAGGTCCAAAGTCCAAACTAACCATGATCCTTCATGTCATTCGATTGGTATGCTGATGGACGTATTTCTGATTTCCTCGTACGCAAATGATGCAGTTGCTGTCCTGTGTCCTTGACTTTGCACTCATCGTCCGAAAACTTGTGTATGGTTAGTTGAGTGGGCAGGCGTATTTGATGAAGGTCACTTTCAAATTCCAACGCAACGGTGGGTGGGTGCCTTATATTTGGCGAAGCAGGCATTTAGAGTTACAGCCCACTAGGTCGAGTAAATTGAAGGAATGGAACAGCTAGCAGATGTACTATATATACATATCAAGTCGTTTGGGTTCGAGCTAGGCTTTAGACATTTTGGGAGGACCGAGTGAGCTGCTAGAGGTTGGGCGTATGACATGGCCATGGTATGGGGAGAGGCTGGTTGCGGCGCACGACACACAAAAATGGTAGTAGCTGAGAGCCTGAGACTAGGAGACATCAGGAGCTCAGGTTTCAGGTGGGGTCCCCAAAGCTCGTTGCTCATGATGTTTGCCCGCTCTATGGGGCGCTCTCATCGAGCGCAGGGATATACTCCGGCGGCAGCGCAGGGATACGACGCTGTGGGGCTGAGCAACAATACAGGCATCGAGACGCGTCAAGCTCGCTGGCGAGTCTGGTCAGTCGCATCGGGCTGACCTGAAATTTTTGAACTACGAGCGGTAAAAGTTGAGGAAAAAAAACAGATAATTTATAATTTGAAACAGATTAGGTAAAAAACAAAGATGATAATAATAACACTGACTACCTAATCTTTTCTTTAAAAAAAATTCTTGTTTCTGTAGTCTTTTGCACACCAGATATCAGGCAAGTAACTTTACGGTCGCAGCATGTTGGATGCTCAAACCGTATCTTGGCAATCTGTTTGGAGACGAAGCGCTTCGATCCAGTGTCACCTCGACGAGGTCCATCCATGCATCCCGGCCTCCTCCTTCTCGGCACTGGCCACGGCGGAGGCGACGTCAGAGAAGCTGCGCGCTATCGGCAGAACGCGGCGGCGCCGAGTAGACAGCTCCGACGGCAGATCAGGACGACAGCTCCAACTCCAAGCGCGGCAAGGTGCACCGCGTGGACGGTCCATGGTGGCGCTGGGATGGAGCGGATGTTACTTTCATGACATTATACCTCTTCTCCATTGTACGTAGACGACGTCGAAACTAATAACGGCCATATATAATCGGTGACTCATAAATATATTAGAATATCATCGGTGACTCATAGTCCAGACTTTGAGTTGAGGTGGTATATTTGTTTTTATGAAAGGTTTATAAAAAAAAATCTAGCGTATTAAATAATACAAACTGTTATCTGAATACTTTTACTAAAAATAGAGCAAATAAAGCTTGATCCCAAATCAGATGGCTGTGCCGACTAATAATGGCATAGGACAATTTTCCTTACATGCTCACACTATAGTAGAAGATATTTTTTTTTCCATTCAAGTTAACACGTGCAGACCCCCTGTTTACTTTTTTTTTTGTGGGGGTGGGGGTGTGTGGGGGGGGTTGGCGACATGTCACATACATCCCTTTGACACTAATTAGGAGTACTAAATATAGAATAATTATAAAACTAATTACATAGATGGGCTCTACATCGCAAGATGAATCTATTGAGCCTAATATGTGTTGTCATTACCGCATTTTTAATAACGGGATGTAGCATGACAGTGTCTAATGACGAATTAATTAGGGTTAATAGATTCGTCTCACGATGTGGAGTCCATCTATGTAATTATTTTTTTTACACCTAGGTTTAATACTCTCAATTAGTATCTAAACATTCGATGTGATAAGTTGGCAAAATAAGTTGGCGATCTAAACAATGCCTATCAAAAGCTAATACCAAATGATACTACAAGTTGCACCACCAACCGATACTACACCAATCGGTACTAATATACACCTTTTAGTATAGGTGTTACTAAGTACACCAACCGCTACTAGAAGGCGGTGCACCAACCAATACTAAAAAGCCTCTCATTTTCAGACTTGGGGCTAATGCTCACAGCAGTTTGTCTTTATATATAGAGCTCACTGTGGCAAGCGTATTTGGATGGGCGCCTTGAATTGGTGCTGCAGTGACCAGGAGCTACGTTGCCTCAGCACTTGTCACTTATATATATAGCATGATGCCCATCAGCTCAAGGAACGTTGAGCTAGCTCCCTTTTCTGATTCGAGGGCAGAGTGAGAGAGGACTTACATAGTAGTACTATACAAAAACCTAGTTAGTTGAGACTTGAGAGTAGGAGACGTCAGGAGTAAAACATGTTAAGCAACAGAAGCCAACAGTAACTACAGCAGGACTCGTCGAGCGCAGGGATACTCTATTCGTGTCCACTTTCCGGCCGGCGGCAGCTCACTAATGTCAGGTGGCGGCAGCTCCACTAATGTCAGGCGGTGGCAGCCCAGCGATGCGACGTTGTGGGGCTGAGCAGCAAACAGGCGCATCGGGCTGGCCGGCGTGGTGCTGGTGGTACAACGGCGTGGGAGAAGATCGGATTTTCTCACTGGGTCTGTGAGCAGTTCTCACAGGATCTGAGCAGACGATGACAGCTCGCGTAACTCCAATGTCGTCGGCAAAGCTTTAGAACACGAGCTGCTGCCGCCGTCTCACGAGACGACGACTTTCATCTTTCTCACTCATCTACCTCAGTAAAATCGGCCAGCGTAGCGCTAAAATACTGACGACTCATTAATTGACATTGTACATGCCCTAATGTCTCCAAACAATAGCAAATCACTATAAGTTAGAACTCTCCGTAATGAATAATGCAGATAATGCCAGAGACGCTAAAGACTTGATGAAAGTCGTCTGTACATTCACAGCTAGGTTAAGTGGTAACAGGTAAGCATGAAGGTACAATACAGATATATGTGCAGATGTAATTAAGAGTGAGCTTTAATTTCAGTACATTGCGTTAATTGTCCTATGAATGTGAGGTTGTGGCTCCCATCAGTAACAGGTAAGCATGGAGGCCACCAACATTCCCTTCTGGTTCTGGGGCAAAGCAAAAGAGAGGCCCCCGGATTCTCATTCAAGCCAATGTGAATGGTAGCCTCCTCTCTCTTATCTTCTACTATCACATCATGGAGAATCACTCAAGTTAGCATGATTCTCCCAAGTCCCAACACTCTTTCGCTTCCATAGTCATGGATGCCGGTGAATAATCGTAAACCAGGACAACAATACTCCAAAAGCACGGCCTACATCTTTCCTTACCTCTTCTTGGTACTTGGCAATCAACTTATGCTTCTTTGACTGAGGAAGTGGTATAGTCTTCATGAAGGCAGCCCACTTAAAAGGTATATGCCATCAGCAAAATAGCATTAAGTGTTTTACTAATTTCCATTGACTGAAAACTGAACCTGAGGATCTTCTCCTTTCGGTGCACAAAAACAGTGGGGAGTTGTTGATCACATTAAGGTCATTATTTGACCCAGCAATTCCAAAGAAAGCACGCCAAGTATAAAGGTTGTGGGAAGTAATAGCTTCTAGGACCATTGTTGGTACTCCATAATCGCCACAATAAATTTAACATCAACCTGAAAGATAATCCCCTGTCCAAAAATAGTTCTACAACAAATTTTCTTCATCTATAATTAGAGACCAAATCGAAGATAACATTGAATAGTTGTATCCAGAATCAGTAGTTAAAAAATTGTTGTGTAATTATAGATAGGTTGCATTACAAATTAATTAAAATAACATTTAATCTGGTGTAAATTGCATCCTTGCAAATGACAAATGTGAAACTAAATGCTACGCTACTCATACACAAGTGAGTGTACATGTACACGAACAATATCCAATTGACACGACGGGGGCACGTACCATGCTTGCAGATTAAAATCCTCATGATTTGCAGAGGGACTAGTGCTACCACTGCCCACCAAGGGTTGACTCGACGACCTGGCCATGCTCGGGTTCTGTAGCCCGGCCGGCGAACCAATATGGTGTGGAGGAGGGCGCCACGAATTGTGGTGGATGTGGAGAACACCAAGCGCCAGGTCCAAACATGGAAGGGATGGCCGGCGGCGGAACAGTGTGAGCCCCTAGGGCCGGAACAGGCTGGGCACTTGCCGACATGATTTCTTGAGGAGCATGAGATCGATATGAGGAAAAAAACACCTCGGTTCTCGCCAGCTGCATGCAGCTTGTAAACAGGCGGTATGTCCTCTGGCGGCGGTGTTTTTCTTAGACGTAAGAGCAAGTACAACCATGCATCTTTTTGACACAAACATACAGTTCGAACAGGCAGCTTGTACAATGAGCTCAATCAATGAATGATTCGTAACCCCCATGGGTTCGAGGAGCCGTTGGTCAAAGGAAAGGGGGGATTTCAGATTGCTTACTACTAGGTTGGATCGGATGTCAACCTGTGGAGGCAGCTTTTCAAATATTGGAGAAGTGGACGGTAGAACACCATCTGCATGGTGTTTAATTCATTCTTTGGCACATAAATTATGGTGATCTAGTGCATACTTGATCTTTGTAGCCATTTTGTTTTGACTTATTTAGTAACAAAATTCAGCTTGTACATTACTCAAGCAATGTTGAATGTATAGTAAAAAACAAAGCGCTAGTCTGCTACACACAATTGTGAAATGCTCTATAAAAACATCTAGAAATCCCAGCCGTAATCCTTTTGAACCCGAGTTCATATCCACCATTTCTTCCAGTCAGCCAAGCAATGCAAATTCCATGCAATCCAATGGTATCCACAAGAAAGATGCAGGCATGCATGCGTACACAGTTAGGAACGGATGAAGAAGGAATGCATGTGATCCCAGCTTCCACAGTCTCCCCGTAGCTCATCCTACAGCGGGCGCCTAGTCGCCGCCAGGGCCTTGGAGCACGAACCTCCCTCGTTGATGAACGAGACGATGAGGTCGGGTCGTATACGGTAGCACAAGGGTTTTGTGAAAAAAAATACTCTGCATGTCTATGGTCGGCAACACCCATTGTACATGCCCTAACTGCTGGACTCATGTAATGACCATTTGATTCTTTGTAATTTCGTTGCCTTGGTAATGAAATTCGGATATATCTAAAAAAAATATCCTGGGGCACCCCGTTTTAGCTGGGCGACTCAGTATCTGCCCGCTTTCTTCTCTCTCCTCAATTCTCTCCCCTCTAGCTAGATTTTGTTGACGTGGAGAACTATTTAACGAGCTGAGTAAGCATTAATGTACGTGCTCTAGTTAAAGTTGATCGCTATAGAGCTCACTATGGTAGGCGTATTTGGGTGGGTGCCTTGAATTAGTGCTGCAGCGACCTGGAGTTACGTTGCCCCAACACTTATAGCTAACCTGCCCAGCAGCTCGAAGAAGGAAAGGAGTTGGGGCCATGCCTATATAATGTCGAGTTAGCTCCTTCACATTAATCGAGCGCTGAGTGAGCGAGGGCTGGCTAGATCACAATCACATGGGGGGAAGGCTGGCTGCTGGTGCTGGGGCACCATGTAAATATGCAAAAACCTAGCTAATTGAGAGTAGGAGACGTCAGGAGTGTAGGATCTAATGTGTCGTTCGTATCCATGTCCTGTGGATGTCGCGCCCGTGATTGGCACGCGTTTCATTTGCTGAGGACCATGGGCGTCAGCTCACGGCAAACATGTACTTTTGCCATGAGTTCTGGGTGGCTCACGGTAAAGCTGCGACCAGGGGCCAGCCGCAGCCCATCGGCTGAATTATTACATGATTGGAGCGTGTCACATTTGCCGAGAGCCTTGGGCGGCAGCTCAGGGCAAACATGTAGGTTTGCCGTGAGGATAGGCTGGCTCACGACAAAAGTGTTTGTTTGCCGAGAGCTCTCGGTTAAACCCACGGCAAAGAACAAACATCCGTCAATGGCTTCAAATGGCAAGTGCATGTGAGGTGAGGGGCACATGGATATAGTTTCCGAGGGTATCTTGTACGTCGTGAGCCCTTTGTTTTCTTTACCGAGTGTTTATTTTTGCCGTGAGTCCTTGCTCAGCGGTGCATGGGTTTGCCGAGAGCTTTATTGTCATCGAGAGCTCTTGGTTTTGGCCCTCGCGGTAATAAGGTGTTTTGCCATGTGCCTAACAATTTGCTCTCGGCAAACATTGGCGCACACAACAAATGTGGTTTTTCCGTTAGTGAGGATCGCCACCGTAGGGATGATACTATGACACTACCATCGATCAATAAATGGCTGGAAAAAAATCAAATGCAACAAGCTAATAAGTAAGTGTACTCTGAGTTTTCTTTATGTTTTTTCTTGAATATATTTCATGTTGGAGTTTTTTTAGCTAGGAATGAGTTACCCAGTGTCAAAGCATCAGTTTTTTTATTGGGATGAGGACAATATGAGCTGAGTTGAGCAGGTCCAAAGTCCAAACTAACCATGGTCGTCCATGTCATTGAGTTGGTATGCAGATGGATGTATTTCTGATTGTCCTCGTACGCAAAGGGTAGCTTAGCGTCACAAGGGTCCGCCGACAGGTCTGGGGTGCAAGGAACCGCATGTTAATTTCTGGGAATGCTGGGCATTCTCTATTTGTGTCCTCATGAGAGAGCGTACAACAAAACATTAGGCTCTAGTTGTAGGCACTAGATGGTTATGTCCTGTGCCCTTGAGTTTGCACTCATTGTTCGAAAACTTGTGTATTTGATCTCCACCTATGCCCTTGAGTTTGCACTCATATCCGAAAACTTGTGTATTTGATCTCCATGTAATGGCTAGTAGAGTTGGCAGGCGTACGTATTTGATGAAGGTCACTTCCAAAATCCAACGCAATGGTGGGTGTGTGCCTTATATTTGGTGAAACAGGCAGTTAGAGCCCAGTAGATCATGAAAGGAATGGAGCAGCTTGCAGATGTACTATATATACATATAAGTCGTTTGGGTTTGGGAGCGATCGAGCTAGGCATAGACATTGGGGGAGGACTGAGTGAGCTGCTAGGCTACATTAGTCGTATGGCATGAGGGGAGGCTGGCTGCGGTGCACGCCACACAAAATGGTAGCAGCTGAGACTAGGAGACATCAGGAGTTTGGTTTCAGGTGGGGTCCCCAAAGCTCGCTGCTCATCGTGGTTGGCCGCTTTGTCAGCCGAGCTTGTCGAGCGCAGGGATATATTCTATTCGGGTCCACTTTCTGGCCGGTCATGTCTGTGTACTCTGGATACGGTTGCCATTTCAAGGAACATAAATTTTGCACCCAATTCGCGGAGTTCAACCGTCGCATGGCGTGGCACTGTCAGAGGCAGAGCTGGAGCTTCGATGCAAGTCAGCCAACCTCGACAGTTTTCTGAAATTTAAGTGAAAAACACTATACAAACAAAGCTAACGATCCCGACAACAGGTTCAGCTGGCTTCGCCCGTAGCTGGAGCACCCTAGCATTGCCCTTGAGCGGTGCAGTGAGCGCTTCATGTGAGAGGAGGTTCTGCTGCACTATGTGCTAAGAGGCTGACTGCACGAACTACTCCGAGGTTGTGATTTGATTTTATTTGATTTCATTAATTTGGCACACAAAATCATCTTCATGAGCATTTTCAGCTATTATTAGTCAAAGTTATTTTCCCTTCACTGAGTTTGGATTGATGAGATTTGGGCAGAGTTTGTAATACACATGTGCTCAATCTTAGGGACTGCTTAAAAGAGAGGGATTGTTGTAGGAATGTTTAGGGTTGGTTCAAGTTTATGCCCGTAAATCCCAAGGATTTGGATCCAAAATTGCTTTCAAAACAGTACCATGTTGACCGGGCATAGAAGAAACACATGAACTGATCTGCAAAGTTTTGGTGATGTGGAGAAATGTCTAGGTCATATATGCATAATTTTGTTATTGCCGTGTTGCTGGTTTGTGGTGTCTGCCAAAGTGGTACTCCAGTTAGCAAAGTGAGCCTACTGACGGATAGTACCTTGCAAACCACAATCAAAGGGTGTGTACATTTGAACTTTAGCAACACTGTAAAAACTTAAAACTATGGAAGCGGACAAACGGACACTCATTCAAGCCCTGCCTGTTCGTTTTCGCAACGTTGCCTATTTGCTTATTTTATATCCATCATATAAGCCAACAGATTTGCCTATTTTTCACTTGGACAGCACGGCAACCGTAATTTATGAATGCAATCTGAGTCAATGATGCACTAGGCCATCTAACGATGTCGTATTGGCCCAGTGGCAAAATGATTCGTGCATGTTCATGATGCCCAACTCTACGTACGAAGGAGGTATATGGGCAACTCACAACTCGTCGTCCTCTCTAGTGTTTCTTGGTGTGGTCGCAGCGCGAGGCCGGGGTGCCGGGGGTGCGGCTGCCGCCAGCGTGGAGAAGAGAGGCCGAGATGCTGGGGACGCGGCCACCGTCGGCGCTGAGAGGCCAGGGGCGCGATGGAGGAGTAAGGGGCATCGGCTAGAGAGGCGGTGGCAGTGCGAGAGAGGTGGGAGAGGGGAAGAAGAAAAAGAGCATGTGGGCCACCGACAAAAAAATTATTCTTATGTGTAGGTTCTATGAAACTTTGTAATTTGTGTCAAAAGAAAACTGTTGGATGTGTGGTCCATTGTAATGTCATAGATGCGGTTACACTTTACCATTGCGGCTGTCCTCACACATTAAGAAATTTGGTTCAAGAATCAAGTCACTCGTGATTGGTCTTTCGCCTCTCTTTATTTTCTGTTTGTGTGGAAGAAACCTTCAAGATCTTATTGATCCTATAGCAAATTAACCACTCAATAACAAAGCGAAGAAGGAATTTGCATGAGAAGCTAAAAACCATCGTCGGGCGCTGTGACGGATTTGCGCTGCATAAGTATAGAGATCTTGGAGTAATGTAGTGAGATCATACAGGATCCAGGATTACCATTACCCCCGTGGCCACTGGCCAAGGGTTCTCATCGTGTTGCAAATCCATGCATAATTTGCACAATCGAGTATTGATTTCGTGCATAATTATTGCAATACAAGCTTGGCTCCATTGATTTCCTATGAATAATGATTTTTGGGGGGTGGGGTGGATTTCCTACGAATAATTAAAGCAATACAATCAAAAGGTGGAAAATCGTGATTCCACACTTTTGGACGTGGTTGATTGCTTTTTTTTTCCTTCATCAATAACTTCTAACTAAAATGTTACGTCCTAATCTAGTTAGCATTTCGATTATCTTCCTAAATCAAAGGGCTACACCCCAAAATCCACCAACACTCTAGGATGCTACTAAAATACATCAACGACAACTGAACTTCAATAAATATAAAATTTCAACAGCATCTCTTTTGTATATGTAAGCAACCTTGTCATTGCTTCTGCGTTGCTTACATATACAAAGGAGACGTTGCTGAATTTTTAGTCATTGATTCCACGTTGCTGACATATACAAAGGAGATGCTGCTGAATTTTTATATTTATTGAAGTTCATCTATTGTTGGTGTATTTTAGTAGCATCCCAGAGTGTTTGATGGATTATGAAGTGTTACATATATTAACGTGTGTGCCAAAAAAAAATCCTTTCATTCTTTTCGTGCTGTCACATAACGTGCCAAAAAAAAAACATGTTCAGGTAAACATTGCATGCATATTTCTTAGTAGAAAAAAAGACAGTGTTTTTGGTAATCACTATGTCTAAGCACTTTCCAACAAAAGGTGAATATATATATTTGTGACATGCTAGCAAATATGTTTCTACGATAACTGACTCATATTTGTGTTTTATATCCCTCCCCCTCTTTTCTTTTGGAAAATATGTTATCGCTTTTATGTTGATGACAAAATTATCCATTTCTCGTGTTCCATTCACACACGTGATCAAATTTCCATTTTACCTACAAATGTCCTATATAAATCTCCCGAGTCATTCTCCGTATTCCATTCTATACATTAATTCTGATGCAAAATTGAGTTACACGGATCTTCAAGTCGATTCTCCTTCTCCTTTCCATTATATTCATCGTTTCCTTCACTTCTCTTTTCTTTTGAACACCGAAATCAATCGAAGGTTATAGGTAATAGGTTCTTCTCTGCTTGATCGGTTCTCTGCTTGATCGATTCCGATTTTTCATAAGCAAATTTGGATCTAATATTCATCCACTGCTTTCAAAAACATATTTTTTTAACGAACTTTTACATCATTTTTTCACCCATCTCGTAATCTCTGTTCGACATTCCCTCCATCAATTCGCAGCGTAATCTTTGCATCAAGGCGTCTCCTTCGATCAGATTCTTGGTACCAATCACACATGAACATGAACACGACGTCGATCCCAGGAGGAATCGTCGGCGGCGGCGGTGAGGAAGGAGGAGGAGTTCGCGGCTGCGCCGGCAATGTCGCGGCGGTGGAATCCTCGTGCGACGCGGCGGCGGCGGTGGCGGCTTCGCCGGCGACTCCTCACACGGATTGCGACATGAGCCGCATGCCGGAGTCTCCCCTGCGCAAGCCCGGCCACCGGCGCGCGCTCTCGGACATCATCGGCCTCCCCGACGACCTAGACCTCGGCGCCCCCGGCTCCGCCGGCGACGGGCCGGCGATGTCGGACGAGAACGAGGAGGAGCTCTTCTCCATGTTCCTCGACGTCGAGAAGCTGAATTCGCGGTGCGGGGCGTCGGAGTCGGAGTCGTCGGCGGGGGGCGGTGGAGGAGAGACGACGACGACGCAGGCGTCCGCCGCGGCGCCTGGGGCGGCAGGGCTCAGGCCGAAGCACCATCAGAGGCATTCCATGGATGCATCGAGCTCCATCGACACGGAGCATCTGTTTGGGACGTCGGCCATGGATGGCGTGTCGCCGGCTGAGGCAAAGAAGGCGATGTCCGCAGCCAAGCTCGCCGAACTTGCGCTCATCGATCCGAAGAAGGCAAAAAGGTATTACTTTTATTTCGTTTGTTCCTTATGAAGGTTCATCATCTGTTAGATTATGTTCGTTCATCTGAATGCGTTCACCATCAAATGATATTTTGCCATTCTTATCAAAATGCTATTTTGTTCATCAAATGCTATGGATTTTGTCCTTCCGTAGTCAGAGATTCTTATTCTGGTTCGAGTTGTATTACATGATGATTCTGTAAGAATTGATGTAAAATAGCTAGATTGCATAAAACACAAGGACTCAAGGAGTCACATATGAGGAAAGAAGAGAACTCATTGAGTGGATTTTCCCCATATCAATAGAAGCATGACAATATAGTCGAGAGCCCTGTTCTAATGACAGAAGATGCATTTTTTCCCTTACTAAATACAATAGAATATGTAGCATGGAAGCCATATCTCAATCAATTAAGAAGGAGAAGGATGATCGGATGTGTCGAGAAGGACTCACACGGTTTGCCGCGTGCACAACTAGGGCTAGTGATCAAACAACCTAACGCTCGTTCTCGCCTTTCCTTGCTAAAGAAAAGTACTGATTTATGATGGCTGCGCACCTTACCACCTAACAGAGTTTTCCTTTTGACAAACATATTTTGAAACTTTTATACTAGTAAATGGTCGGGTGTATATATATGGTTGTGAAACTTCGATGCTTTTTTTTTTTTTTGCGGATCATGTTGCAGTTATGTTCTATAGCAGCAAGTTCTCTGTCTATGAATGATTCTGTCCTATTGTCGTTCTATATATTGGCGGTATAGATAGATATATACAGAATGGCTAGCGATCTTCTAACATGAGATAAATCTGAGAGCCATGACTTATCAGAACTCCTTTTTTTTTTCGAAAAATGGCTTATGAGAAATTCAGCATGTGGCAATGTGGCATGGAAGAAAAATGTGCATTTTATTTCTGATTCTGGTTCAAAAGAAATTGTATATTGCATTTCTATAGTTCCACATTTATTTCCTACACTATTCTTCTTGATTTCCATATTTTTATGGCAAATAAAATAGTTTGGAGTTTGTTCGTAGATTTAATCGTCTTCATTGTGATGTATTGATAGAATTTAACTTATTTTAAATCAAATCCTGGTGTGTTGGTTTTTCTTGTGAGAAAAACATGTGCACAAAAAGAAATAAAGCCAATAGACTAGGATAACTTTGCATTGGAACCAACCATTTGTTTGGGTCTGGAATATGAAAATATGAAAAGAAATTCCTTAATTACCTATTGTGATTGTTACCTGGTGACTCATGTGACAGGATTATAAATAATAGACAGTCAGCAGCAAGATCAAAAGAAAGAAAGATGCGGTACATTGCTGAGCTTGAGAGGAAGGTGCAATTCATGCAGAGAGAAGCCACGGCATTGGCAACTCAACTGGCTCTCCTACAGGTGTGGACTCTTATGCTTTTATGCTGATGCCATGTCATTTTGAATTGTTAGTTACTGTTCTGTATTATTACGATATTATTTAGGATAGCCATTCATCAGGGTGTTCTAGACTACTCTGTCAGCATTAGAAACCGGCAATTATTTTGCTGGATCTGAATACGATGCGACATTTAGTTAATTGCTGTCAGCAATCAAAGCTTTTCCTTTCATTTTTTTTTGGTCACCATGTTCATTTTCCATGGATGGGTGAGCTTCATATATTAACCATTCTTCCCCCCAATATACTGATAATACAAACAGAGAGACACAGCTGGGCTCACAGCTGAGAACAGCGAACTGAAGATCCGTCTGCAGAGCACAGAGCAGCAAGTCCACTTACAAGATGGTAAAGCTTTTCATCATTCTAGCACCTGCCTGTTTTTTTTTTTCTACATTTTCTATATTCCTCGTTCATTTTGCTACAAGTGGAGCAATCTTGCAATTCACACTCTGCTAACAACACAACCGAGAAAACAAAAAGACTAACACACCTTCTTTCTTTTCTCCAAACGCTGTCCCCAGATCTCAACGAGGCGTTGAAATCAGAGCTCCAGCGACTGAAGATGGCGACAGGGCAGATGGTCAATGGCGGTGGGCTGGCGATGAACTTTGGCTCATCACCGCACCCATTCGGCACGAACCAGCAGGTGTTCCACCATAACCAAGCCATGCCACCGCCCTTCCTGGCGATGCAGCAGCATCCCAACCAGCCGTTGCACCCTCTGCAAGCCCAGCAGCTGCAGCAAGCAGCACTCAACCTGAATATGAAAGGCCCGGTTCCTGCTCCCAACCAGTGGCAGTGGGGCGACGCATGGTCGAAGAGCAGCAGCAGCTGATGCATTCATGCATAGGTGATGGATCGGAGGAGAGCGTTGTCGATTTGGGAATTGTGGTTACATATTGTTCAGGAGGATTTGGTTTTGGGTAATGTATGCCCAGGTATAGTTATGTGATGATATATGTTCGTTAAAAAACGTGATGTAGTTTAAGGAGGTTATACAGTCATATACTGGGTTTGTGTCTTACTTTCCAAGAATGTTACATTTGGTTATAGTGCATATATATAGTCAAACAAAAACTTATTATTGAATTTTAGTTTATAGTTTTAATTCCCTGGAATGGGATGCATGTGTAGTAATGCAGTTTATACTTTAACTGCCATTTTTATCAGATAGTACGCCACTACCCCATGGTTGTTGATAAAAATTATCTAGAATATATGGTGCTACTTTTTCCTGCTTGTGTTCTTATTAAGAGAGTAGAGCCAATGCAGGCGGACTTGACCTCTACTAGTCTTGAGCTCTTGACTCCCAGTCTCGCTAGTTTTGAAGCTTTTCCTTTCGTGTAATGAATGAATGTACTCTGGAGTCTGGAGTCTGGACTGACATCCTTTTCCAGGACAAAATTTAAATGGAGCCGCAGGCCAGATTTGATCATTCTGTGAAGTTGCCTTGAAAAACAAGCACATAATTACATTGTCTACATGCACTTGTATTTTTGATAAAAAAAATAGAAAAACCAAAGTCATAGTATTTTTGAAAGTTGAATATATTTTTTTTAGATAATGGGAAAAGAATACCCAGCTTTGATGTCACACCTGGTTTTGAAAAGAAAACCAGATGCATCTCATATGTGTGTCAGGATCAAGTTTCACACATATGATAGACTCCATGAATAAACAGAACACAAAGTTACAGTGGAAATAATAAAATAAATACATTACAAACGTTTTCTATCAGCGGAATCTTGAACTCTTCACTACAGGCAGCCGTTGACTGGGGGTTGCGTACGCCTAACATCATCTTCAACAACTTCACACACCTTCTGAATACTGAGCAGCAATAAGCAAGGATGAGTACACCTATGGTTGGTACTCAGTAAGGCCACCGAAATAACCAGAACAATTTAATATCAACTTTCGATAAATTAATCATGTGAGGGTCTAGGCCGTTCATAACCGCGAACACGGCTGTTATAACGGTTTTACACTCTGCAGAGGTTGTACACTTTCACCACAATTCGCGTAAAAGCTTCGAGAAACTTTAAACCCAACCATGCTGTGCCGGCCAAAGCACGTACCACACTTTCAAGGTGTGACTACATAGGGACGCTACGAGGCCTTTACAAAGATTCCCTAGTTAGCAACGACCCGTTAAGGTTTCCAGATCGGAAGCAGGCATAACCCTCCCTAACGGGCATGGTGTCTTAGCTAAGCCCACTTCCTGAGAGGACCGGGCTATACACCATCAACCGCCACCCCCCATGCCCTTTCGGTAAGATCATTCCTAACCAGGGTTTCTAATTAATTAGCCAAGACCAGAGCCATGTAGTATTATGGTTGTACGGGTAATCCTAGGTGGTTCTCCATATTCCGATTAACATATATGATCTTACAAAGCATAGGTAGAAGGATGGTTAGGGACACTTGCCTTTCCGTAAAAGAATACCACTGCTTAGTCTTCAACTCCTGTTCTTGACAGCTTCGGAACGATGCTCCTTTAATCGTAGCAAACATCGAGCACAAGTACAAACATGCAAGCAAAGAAATAGATACAACTAAGAACAATACACCAATCAAAAGAAAAGCTTTGAAAGAACGCACTAAACGATGGGGCTCGATACAACGATCGTGAAGGCACAAGAAATGTTGAAAACAAAGCTAAGGTTGAAAGGATACAACTATCGAAAGGTTTATAATACAAAAGAAACAAAAGGCTATATGCTTCTTTTATTTTAATTAAGAAAAGGCATGTAATGAATATTTAGAGAAATAATCAGTATTGAATTAATCAAATTATACTTTCATAGGAAAACACGGGTTAACACATAATCAATTTTATTTGTAAATGTTAATGTATAAATTATACCACTTGAACATTTATCTTGCAAGAAAGCATGAGAGCAACTAATCGATTAACTTCATATATCATGTTGAACTAAACAAGTTATATTAAAACCTTATTCAAGTTATGAATTAACCATATTAATTTAGATTGCACAAAATCGATGCTTTAACCTTAATTGGATTTTAATTAGAAAAGAGAGTTCAATAATTGTTAATCATATGAACATCATTTATTTATGAAATAACGGGTAAAAACCTTAATTAACTTTTAATTAGAAAAGCTAGTGAAGTAGATATAGATATTAATCAAGTTAACATTTTTATTCATAAAAGCCGATGTATGAACCTAGTCGAGTTTTATTTAGAAAACTAGATTCAATATTGAACATTAAGCAAATTAATTATTAGTTTATGACAACCGATATAACCTCACTAGCTTTTATTTGGAAAAGCATATGAAGTAAACATTATTCAAACTAACATTTTAAATAAATTATAAAACATGGAGTTGGAGCTCTAATTAGATTTTATATAATTTGTAAAACATATAACAAATATTAAGCAAGTTAACATTTTATTTATTTTCAAAACATGAAACTTGGTAACCAACGGCGTTAATCTAAACTTCATGCCTTACAAGATTAACGCAACAAGATTGAGATTACACGGAGTTAAAACGTAAAATCTATGAGTTAAGGAAGATTGTAGGGATCTAATCACAATAAACCGTAAACTTAAAGGGCTGGAAGAGAAGTTTGCATAGACTTAGTGAATAGTCACTGGGAATAAGCAAAACCTCAGGGTCAGGTTCATAAAATCGAAGGACTAGGACTGGATTTTGGACTTCTAAAACAATTCAGGGGGTTATCTGCATATTTGACAAGACACAAGGATTAACTGATAATTACAATGGATGCCAGGGTTCTAATTGCAAAAGCTTCAAAAAGCAGCCATGGTGGACAGAGCTCGGGTCGCTCTACTCGCCGGTGATACAGTGGGTCAGGACCTCGGACGAGCTACCAAACGGAGAGAGGAGAGGACGATGAGGCTCTCACCAGCGACGGAGTCGAAGCAGGACAGCCGGAATTCGAGGAGGCGGACGGCGCTCCAGCGCTGACCGCGACCGGCGTCTCCCTGGGTCGGTCTAGCAATGGAATCGGGATAGTTAGGCTCGGTTCGGTGTCGCGAAGCTCGTGGGGTCTTCGGCTTCCTCCGGCATGGCTCCACGGCGACGAATCGAAGTAGAGAGACGTGTGATGCTCTGGTCGGCCTTCACGGTGGCGGCGGCTTAAGCTTGCTCCGGCGACGATGGGGATGAAGCGGCTAGCTGGGAGGGTGAGGATCGACGTTGCGGAGCTCCTGGAGGCGTCCATGTGGTCCAGCAAGACACCATAGCGGCGAATCGAAGGAGCACAGCCGGCGGCTCTCGGCCGCAGGCGGCGACGCTCGGCGGATCAAGAGACGGACTAGGGTTTGGGGTTCAAGGGTGCCTTGGCGTGGGCGTCAAGAAGGACGGGGCGGCGCGGCGCGTCGGACTCCAAGCAGAGTTCTGCTTGAAGACGGTTGGAGGAGGGAGATGACAACTGGGATCCACCGGTCAGTGACAGTGAGAGAGGGGATGACAAGCAGGGCCGGGTTGTAAGTGAGAGGGGAGAGAAGAGGCGGATTGGGCCCAACTGGGCTGAAAAGGCATTTCAGGCTTGGGTTGGCTGATGGGCCAAGATGGCTTCGCCGATGTTGGGCCAAAAGAGGTTTCGGCCTGATTGAAAAGGAAGAGGAAAACTATTTAGGGTTTTTATTTAATTTGAGAAAGCATTTTCTAGGTCAAAAACAAATCTAGAAAATTCTAGAGATGCATTTGAACCATGGAAAATTCTCTTCAAAGCTTCAAAAATCTCAAGAAAAATTCTGGAGATAGAGTTGTAGACTTTGAACCAAAATAAAATATATTTGGAGTCCAAGAAAAGGGAATTTAAATCCTTCCAATAAATAGATTTGGCTCTAGGGAAAGAGAATTAATTACCAGAAATTCTAGGAAATTCTCAGGAGAGATTTGATCGACGTCTAAACGCATTTTAAAATCTTACACTCATAAACACAATATACACTTCCGCATGAATGCAACACCTCAATTAAGACAACAAAAAGCATTTTTATTTAATTTAGGAAAATAATTATTTTCCTACACTAAATATCTTGATAATTAAACAAATATTGAAAAAGTTTTAATAACTTGTGAAAATTGTTTATTTAATTTCTCTTTCTAATTCACATCCCGAAATCCCAAAATTCGGGGTGTGACATTTTACCTCACATTAGATGAGGCTACAACCAGTTATTACACATTTTTGCAGCACACTCGTAAAAGGAAATTACATGCTGAAATAGCCAACAAAGTTTGATGAAGACGCTTATCTAAAGACTAATCCTATTACTAAACCTACATTCATGGTTGGCAAAGATGGTTCCTATAATAACGATGGCTGTTTGACAGCCATGGTCTGCGTTGCTAACGTCAGCACAGAGCACTTTGGAACCTGCAGCGGTTTTCGTCAAACTCGACTCTTGAGTTGTACGTCTACAATTGCATCTCTCCGATCTGAGCCGCCACCTCGTCGTCCTCCTCGTCTCCGATCTGAGAGGCCTCGTCTTCCTGGACGACCCGGTGGAGGGGCAGAGCCTCGGCTATTAGCCTCCCGGGACAGGCACTGAGGAACGGCGACTTGATGGCTCCCAGGATCGTCGCCCAGTAGCGCGCCGTGCTCTCGACGGTGCGACCACCCGAGCTCTCCGTGATGTGCCGCTCCATCGCCGCCTTGCTGCGCACCTCCGACTGCAGGCACAACTCCGCCAACCTCGCCGCCTCCTCCACACGCTGCTGCTGCTGGGAACCGTCGATCGATCTCGTCTCCATGTCCCCTCCTCTTGTTTTCTTTCCCTGTGCTCTCTCTCGTGTGTTTGTTTTCTTTCCTGTGCTCTCTCTCGTGTGTTTAGGTCTCTGAAAATATATCAGTTCATCGGAAAAAAATACGGTAGTGTAAATGTTTTTTTAAATTTTTTTAACTATAACAGGGTCTCTCTCTGATTTCGAGGAAAAAGAAAGGTCTTTTTTTTTTTGTTTACCCCTACCTTCATCTCTCTTTATTTATTGTACCTGGGCCGCTGGGCGTAACTGAGTGGGCTGAGATAATTGGGCCGTACACGGCCCACTCTACACGCACGCCGCTGGGCTGAAATTATTTGGCCGCTCTCGGCCCACCCGACAAGCCGCCGTAGGCTAGTAGGCTCTTGCCATGGACCCCAGCGGCGGCGGCGGCAATCCGTATCCCCTTGCCATGGATCCGCGCGGCGGCGGCGGCGGCAGAGACCGTCTCAGCGCACTCCCATCGGACGTCCTGCTGCTCATCCTCCTCCGCCTCGACACCGCCACCACCGGCCGGACCAGCGTGCTCTCCCACCACTGGCGCCGCATCTGGGCGCTCCTCCCGGAGCTCCGCTTCCCCGCCGGCGCCGACCTCCGCCTCGTCGCCTCCGCGCTCGCCGCCCACCAAGCGCCCATCACCTTCCTCCACGTGCGGGCCCTGGACGCCGCCCCCGAGCCCGTCGACGCGTGCCTCGCCCTCGCCGCCACCCGCCTGTCCGGCCGCCTCGTCTTCCAGAACCGGCTGTCCCCCGCCGACGGCGACGGCGGCGGCGAGGAGGAGGCCGCCGGGGGATTCGACCTGGACCTACCTCCACAACGCCACCGCGGTCTCCCTCGACCTAGGGTTAAAGCTCGCCCTCGCCGTGCCCACCACCGGCGTCGTCTTCGCCCGCCTCACCGAGCTCTCCCTGCAGCGCGTCCGGTTCCGGGGCTCGTGGGACCTCGGCGGTGACGCCGTCTCCTCGCCGCGGTGCCCGTGCCTGCAGAAGCTAAGTGTCACCTACGCCCGTGGGCTGCCCAATCTCGCCATCCACTCGGAGTCTCTGCTTCAACTGAAACTCCAGCGTCTGGATGGATTGCAAGAGCTCACCATAGTGGCGCAGGCACTCGACAGGCTGCACTTGATTCAAGCCTCTGCCACTACTCCACTGGCCGCCCACATTTCGACCCCTCAGCTGGTTTGGCTCGCCTGGCTGGATTGCTTCGATTCGACCTCCATCCAGCTTGCCAACTGGCCACGGCTTGAAAACCTGCACAGCCATTTTTACGTGTATGCTCCGCATGACGTTGGGCTCAATCATGGTTTTCTGCGGCTCTTGAAGCAATTTCAGTTCATCCACCATCTTAACCTCACGCTTGTCCTTGTACTATATATCAAGGTGAGTCCACGTCCTATCTGATGAGGTACGGTGTAATCCCACAATCGTAGCAAAGCTAACTTGGTGTTCATCAAGAAGTACGTATTGCTTCGGTATCATGTACGTGTAATTTACGATAGCCATGAATTGTTCGGCTATACTTGACGCCAAGCAGGTTGAGTCTTAGTTCAGACAAAATAACTTCAATTTAAGCCTTTTATTAACAATTGATTGATTTTGTTTCTGGTGAATTATGACCAAGCAGGATATTGGGAACTTCCAGTGCGCCATGGAAGACCTTACAAAGCTCCCTTGTCTTACCATGTTGACTATCCGTGTCGAACACAATGGACATGCCTTTGGTGCTAGCTTGTTTCATGTGCTCAGGATCTGTAGTGATCTAAGAATGTTGACGTTGCACCTACATGGTCAGGTAAATAGCATTATGCTTGCATTGTGTCAGTCTGACCATTGATATTCTCCTTTAGAAGCTGGTGTGTTTGACTTTCCTTCCAAATTTTTTATTTGGATATACATGTTTATGTACTTCGTAACAACAATACATTATTCTGAGTGGGATGGAAATAAGTGGGAGCTGCATACCTGACTTAATATACAGTTTAGGAGGTAGTAAATAGTTCGGTTCGTGTATTGGTCTATTGGGTGCAATATTTTTAGTGTAGCCTTGTAGATATGGAGTCCAATTGACAGCACTGACATGGGAGCTTTGATCGCTAAGGTGGTTCCTCTGATGGCCTACTTCAATTCGAAAAAATCTGTTGATTTTCGTTCATATCATGGGTGTATATCATGGGTTCATTAATTCTTCATACTATGCAGTTGATTTTCGTTCATTTCCGATGTCATTTGGCAGTACCTGACGGTGATAGCTGCCTCCTCTTTCTAGGTACCCGATCCATGCCCATCTGGTTGTGTTTGTGAGCAACAACCATAAGACTTGAAGACTCAGGAACTCACTTTGAATTGCCTCCAAGATGTTGTCATTAACTTGGAAGGGAATGACCATCAGGTTGCCTTTGTGAAACGACTATTCACATGGGCGGTGGTGCTGAAAAAGGTGCATATAAATTTCGATTCTTCAATGAGTGAATGCAAGGTCATGGAGTTACGTCAAACGCTATCAAGCTTTGCTGGGCCAGAAACACGTGTGGAGTTTTACATGTTTCAGAACGAGGGCACGAAGTTCACAGGGACAAAATACCGGCTTGCACCATAAGGCCAGGGCCCAGGTTGCGACTCTAAGCACCTGCTGTTTATGCTTTTGTTTCAAGGTACTGAGCACTGCTTGCTGCCGTCGTGTCAAGTTGAGAGAATGAATTTGAACCTAATTTTATTCAGATAAACAGGAGTGGATTGGCATGGTTTGAGTCGCAAATTAAAAGTAGCTGTTCCATCCAATGTTCCTCCGAAATGATACAAATGAAGCTGGATTAATTTCAGATTCTTTTAACCCTGCACTGAATGCTCCTTAAAGAAGAAATCTTTGACACGAAGAAGCTGTTCCGTTCAATATCCCTTCCCTGCACACGCTTTATCTGAAATGAAACAGATGAAGCTGATTATCCGTTCTTAAAGAACAGTTATCCAATAACCAACAGAGTTACCTAGCACACGGCTTCTGCCTGCTTGTATTCTAAAATGTGCAACTTTTAGAAACAGTCGTTTAATTTTTTGCACACAGCAGACGTACTGCTTCTGAAGTTCTGATTAGGCTGTGATTGAGTCTGCTCTGCATTTTTGGCCTTTTGGGTACTCTTCTGAAATTGCATCAGTGTAGTTCTCTTCTTAATAAAAAAACGTTTTATGCACGTCTTAAAAAAAGTTGATATGAGGAGGGAGGAGCTATTATAAGCACTCAGAGAAGACTTGAAGCGAACCCAAGATGATGCATGCTAGGAACGTTAGTTCTCTGATGATCCAAAAGCGAAAGTGAAGAATCAAATATGCCAAATGGTAGGTCAGGGGCGGAGCTACGTTATGAGGTCCGGGTGCGGCCGCACCCAGAAGATTTTCACAATCCTTTATCATTTCTAAATTTTCACCATATATTCCTCGAATGTCTATACATGTTATGAGGCACGGCACCCCCCTCCATTTCACTCTAGCTCCGCCCCCAGACTAGCAGCTTAAGGCTCTGGGGGTCTGAGCTGAGATGCATGCCGAGTTCACACGCAGAGAGAGGAGCTCTCAAATCTGAAGCGCACATAACAATCCCAGTCCCACGCTGATGGTTCCACCTGACAGACTTCCACTGCCATCTCTGTGCTCATGGCAATTGGCATTTGGCAGTCACATATCGTTGTACTGTATCCTCAGTGAGAATCAGTTAGAAAACAAAATAATCTTCAGTGAGTTTCCAAGTAACAACTCAATGATAGATGTTGCTATGTGCTCGACACAAATACCTGCACTTTATTTTCAGCCGGAAAGAATTGTTGCTCTAGATGATGTACAATAACTTGCTTTTTTTAATTATACAGACAAAAAAAAAGATGGGATGTTTTCAATCATCGTCAAGGCCCGGTATGTACAGTAAGTTGACGTCGAATACCACAGGGCTGCTCGGAGGAACTCTTGGCCTTCCTGGAGCTGAAGTAAGGCCCTTAGGAAACGCTAGCTGTTCATGGTAAAGAAAAGGAAACCATCACTGCCATGTTTCAGTCTTCAGAACGACTAGTTCTTCTTTGTCAGATTGATAGGGTTGTCAGCTTACTTGATATTTCAATTATGGTGAGATTGCTGGAGATAGAAAGAAACAAAACACGATGAGGTCTGAGTATACTGCTACTTACTGGACCAGGTATGTACAACCGACGTAGTCCTCCGACCTTCATTGACAAAATCCCTTCATCAAGCCCCTGTATCACCTGATAATGTTGCAGATCGGATGAGTTAGCGAACAGAACAAAACAACATAAAAATCTCCAACTCTAGATTTTACAAGACTTTTTTTTCAAGTTATTTTTCCTATTTTGGCAAAGTTGATTTCTGAACGAAGATAGATACTAATCAGAAAATTCAGAAATACCTGTCCTGATCCAACCCGGAATATGTAGGGCTGACCTTTCTCTAATGAACTGCATGCTCAGACAAAAAAACGCACAGTAAGAAGAAGTTCCATACCAAGAAAAAACACAACAAAGGAACGCAGTTTGAGTTTACAGATCTTGATCTGCGAACAGGACATCAGTTAGGACTTTGTTGGCATGTAAACAATAAAGTAAGCCAGGTCCCTAGCTAACTGAATGTGACACATCAAATGTGCAAATCTCACCTGTCGAATACCTGCCCATTGGGTACCATGGCAACATAGTTTGCAGCAACCTACATGGCATGAAGTGAAAGCATATAATGGCTAGTGATAAAACCAGCAAAACATATTTGAGTGAGATCTGCAGTATGATCACATGAGCAGCAACCTGGAAACCAATGGGTGGACTTGGCCCTTGGCCCACTTTGATGTCCTTGTACTGCAGGCCGGATTCTGTGGTCACCATAGGGATCTGTTGGACAACATTAGGGAATTCAATCTTAGATACAATTTCACTTCATATTCTCTTTGGAACTTGCTTTAAAAAAAAATAATTTTCGCTTAATAAAAGATATACTCTCTTTGGAACAAGCCATATGCTTAGCTCTTCATAGTCATAGTGATGAGGTGATGATCATAGCACAAAATACTTTTCACCAATTCATTCAACTGAAGAACTCTGAAGAATCATAATCCAAGAACCGCAAGCGCGGCAGAGGCTCAATCAACTCAACCTACATTTTCGAGCTCGCTTTCGCAGGCGGCGTCGCAGAGCTTGGGCTTCTCCTCCGGCGGCAACCCGGCGGCGACGGCGTCGAACGCGGCCAGCCCCAAGGCAGAAGCTCCAATGGCCACCCCTAGCAGCCCCCTCCTCGTACTACTACTTCCACTGCCGATCGTGAAACCGTCAGCTGCCCCGCATTGCGCAGCGCTTCCGCCGCCGGCCTTGCAGCAGCAAGGCGCGTCGGAGCTCAACGCCCTGCTCCTTGACGCGCCGCCGCCGCGGAGCCACGGCCTCGACGCCGACGCACGTCTCGGCCCTGCCGCATGCGGACAAGCAAGCGGGAGCGGCAGGCACACATTACATCAGGCGTGGAAGGTTGAGCTGAGGAAAGGAACGCGGCGCAAGGGCGGGGACGGACCTGAGGGGAGGAGGAGCGGCGAGGCTGAAGCCGAGGAGGACGCTGCTGCGGCCGCCATGGATGGGGAGAGAACAGAGAGTCGAGAGCAGAGGAAGGCAAGGCAAAGGCGGCCGACGCGGCGAGACGAGAAGCGCCAAGAGTGGATAAAGTGCTCGCGGCTTCCACCACTCGCGTGGGCTGGCCACCACAAGCTGCTGCGTCGGTCCACGTCAGCTCACAGCCCATGGGCCCGCGGCGCGATGTGACCCCACCTACCAGCGGGCCAGTTAGTTGCTACGATCATTTTCAATTTTCATATCAACCTAAATTCAAGCTCACTGCTACTCCAACATAAGTTGTTCAAACTTGAACACAGGCAATACTCGAAGAAAATTCAAAACAACAAAATTTGGAACCTGTGAGAGCAAACACATAGTACTGACATACACAACAGTTTCTTGAGGCACATCTTTTTTTTTTTCTTTACAGAATCAACACGTTTGCACCGACTGATGTCTGATGGGTCACCGGAGTATCCCATTCTTGCGGTAGTAGGCGATGGCGACCACGAAGAGCGCGGCGGCGCCGCCGAGCATGCCGGCGTTGGCGACCCAGAAGATGTTGGTGTTGTTCGTCAGGAAGAGCGCGATGTGGACGTTCATGCCGAAGACGGCGGTGACGACGATGGCGGCGCTGATCATGAGCGTGGCCGTGGACAGCACCACACCCATCTGCAGCAGCTGGTTCTGCTTGTCGTCCAGCATTATGTTGATGTAATCCTCCGTGTCCTCCACGTACTCCCTAAGCTGCTTTGTGATTCTCCATCAGTCCAGTGCATCGATCAAGCTGCAGAGGAGGAGGAGCAGAGGAGAAGAGCGTCCGTACAGTGGAGAGCTTGTTCAGTGTGCCGTCGATCTGCACGAAGTAGGCTTCCAGCAAGTTTTCCAGCTCGTCGATTTTGGGCGAGAAGGATAGGGATCCTTCAGCTTCGTCGTCGTCCTCTTCTCGTTCGGCTGATTCGTCGTCGTCATTATTCCTGCGCATATTCATCATGAAAAAGCAATGGTCACTGACAGTCTGATACTGATGATCACTGAAACTGATTGATGATCAGCAATTGAACATTTGGTAGGTACCTCTCCTGGTCGAATTCACCCGGTTCTTCCTCAATGTCGAATCTGGACGACTGGCCAGCAGCTGCTTGGAACGCGAGCTTCTCTGACAAGTGCATAGCCGCCATGTCTGCGTCGTCATCTAGCAGGTGTTCTAGTTCATCCCTGACCTGTGAAACCCTCAAGATTTTGTATATTGAGGGTGCTTCGGAGTATATTATCTTACCAGAGATGAGATGTTGTGGCTAGCAAACTAAACTCACCTTATGAACTCCACCAGAAATCGCAACTAATCGGCTCTTTATCTGCCTCACATGCTCGAGATTCAGAGTGCTGACCTTGGAGGTGAGTGCATCCAACGCAGGGTAAGCCTCTTTCTCCAGCAAGGAAGTCTGATGATGAAAAAAAAAATGTTACTATCATTCATCAGCTCAATCAAACAGCATAAAACAAACAACTTGTTAGTTTTATGATTGAAAATGTTGGTATTGGTATCATTCATGAGCATATACCCAATCAATCAAACAAACAACATATATAAAATAAGCAAGCAACTTATTTAATCTATCGATCGATGAGAAGAGCCAGCAGAGAAGAAGATGACATAGCACCTCGTGGTCGAGGGACTTGCACGCGAACTCGATGCACACCTCGATCGCCCTGAACTCGAACGGCAGAGCCTTGCCGTCCTCTTCCCGCGGCGAGGCGGTGGCGGCGGCGGCGGCGGAGAGGCGCGCGTGGAGCTCGGCGACGAGCGGCGCGACGGCGGGGTCACGTGGGCCAGGGACGAGGACCTCGGACGCGGTGATGACGGCGCGGACGCGGTCGAGGTTGACGACGACGGCGCGGTCGCGGCCCATGACGCTCGACGGGTGCGACAGCGCCGGGTCGAGAGCGCGGAGGTCCCTCGCCGGCAGCCCCGTCCGCCGCATCAGCTGGTGCTTCCCGAGCGCCTCCACCCGAAAATCGCCGGAGGCGGCGGAGGAGGAGGAGACCGCAGCCCACTCCGCGGCGGCCACGGCGGCCGCCGCCGCGTGTCTCCGGCGTGGTGTTGTGGTCAGCGGCGGTGGTGGCGTGGGCGTGGGCGTGGGCGTGGCCATGGCGGAGGCCAGTGGGTGGCGGTGGCGGGAGCGGGCGGCATCCGGGCCGGCCGTGGCTGCGCATTATTACTTTACTTGTAGGCGTGGCTCGCCGGAGCGGAGGCTCGCCCCGGACCTGGAGACGGCGGCATGCGGGGGAGTGGCGACGCGGGCGAGGTCAACGGCTCGTCTTGCTGTCTTGTGGGCCCTACGGGTTTGTTTGTTTGTTCCCGCGTGCGTGTGGGCGTTTGCTACTTGTCCAATGAACGGATGCGAGTTCGTTGACGTGTAACGTCTCAGGGACAGGCCACGTCATTTGGCACCAGGGCCGGTGGCCGATGTGGCTCAGACTACACAGGTTTTTCTTCATGTGAAGAACAGAAAAGAGGAGAGAAGATGTTAGGCCTCAAGAAAGTAACAATCCAAACACGTGCTCCTTGTAAAGATGGGCCTAGGTTGGATTTGATGTAAGAGCGAATACAAAAGCGAGTGAATATTTGTTTTACTTTTTTTTTTCAAAACCATCCAGATAAATCTGCCCTCACCAGGAAGAGGAATCAAACCTTAATATACAGCAGGTACAACCATACCACTTAGGGGGCTAATTAAATGGACTAGGCTTGCCTCGCCCTTTCCTCTCCTGTTTGAGCGAGCCTCCTCTCGCTATCTGAGGCGAGCGGAATTTGCTCTCCTGCGAAAGCGACCAAGAACCCCGCAAGCCGCCTAGGAACCAAACAAAAGTTTTTTCTTGTCCAGGAAAGGCAAGGTGTGGTAAGGAATCCAAACACGTCCTATATCTACTTATAGTCAAGTATTTGACTCTATAGTTGGCCTGACTCTCTGCGAGATTTGGTAGCCCATTATTAACTTATGGCTCCACTTCAGAGAAGAAGTAGCAAGCAACATTGGCGACATCTCTTGTGTGGACACAAATAGTTTACCCCGTTAACGATATGCAGAACTCTCTCCATTCCAAATTGTAGGTTATTTTAACTTTTTTTAAGAGTAAAAAATATCTCAAGTTTGATCAATTATACAACAAAGTGCTAACATTCATGATATCGGATAAGCACTATTAGTTTCTTTATTGAATATATTTTTTTATAGTATATCTATTCGGTGTCATCATAAATATGTGACATTCTCTGTATTTTGATCAAACATAAAATAATTTGACTCTCTATGAAATTTGAAATGACTCGTAATTGGAACAGGAGGGAATATTTCCTAATTCCTACACGCGTTGGGCGCCTACCATTGAGTAGTCGTGGTTGGTCGTTGGGCAGTGGTAGCATATGTGGTCCTCATTGCTAGTGGAATTCAACTACGGTGGTCGCTCGCTGTGCACCCTCGTCATCTTTTTATGTGGTGGGTCGTCCCTCCGTTGGGATTGGACGACTACGAATGTGGCTCTCTGGGCCTGTAGTTTCTTGAGTTGTGTAGTCAACGAGTTGTTCCCTTTTGTGATGTGGTGTTGTGTTATGGCATTACCCGCACTTGGAGAGCCTCTCAAAGTTATGTAATATTGTGTATTTCTCTTAATAAAGCTTGTACAGTATGTAACAAAGACATGTTCCAAGGCATAGCTGGGTCTCAAGTAGCCTAGCGCTGACACTAATGGCCGATATCTGCAACAATATAATTTATTTGAATGGGTGTGTCCCGTTTCATGGGCATTGTCCACTGCAGTGCGCAGTACTCGAAACGACTAACGACTGTGGCTTAGCATCACAGTAAAAATGTATTTGTTGGAAAATTCGCACTAAAGCCCCTATAGCTCAGTGGTAGAGCGTCAGTCTTGTAAACTGAAGGTCCGTAGTTCGATCCTGCGTGGGGGCATAACTTGTTTTAATTTTCTTTTTTTGCATATTCCTGCTTTTGCTTTTTTGCCAAAAATTTCACTTCGCTGATTTCTGTGGCCAAGGCATTCATGTTCTCAAATCTCATGCGTTCACGGGCGCTGTAACAACTAACGACCCTGCAAGTGTCCAATCTCCGATACCGCCTGCAGGGATCAATCGAAGAATCTTGGCAGTTCTTTTTCCTTCACCGATTCGGATCCGGCCGTTTGGCAGCCCGACTTGACCAGGACACACTGAGCAACACATCGTGTCGGATTCGGCACCAACACAGGCCTACAAAACGGCACGTCGACCCCACAGCATCACATCGATCGATCTCAATTCTCAAGGGACGACACGCACACGTACGGTGGTGTCCGGCGATCGACCACGAACGACATTGTTTGACACACCATGGGCTCCACCACCGGCAACAACAGCAGCAACAGCGTGCTCACCCCGGCGGCGGCCGACCACGTCAACATTGACACCATGACCGTCGCCACCGCCGAAAACAACAGCAGCAACGGCGCGCCCTCGCCGGCGGCGAGCCAGGGGAACGCCGGAGCTGCCTGCGTCAGCTGCGACGGCGTGACGTTCACGGTGACGACGGAGGGCAACAAGGTGGCGGAGGTGGTGGCGGGCGGCGGCGGCGCGGCGCGCGTGCTGCCCAGCGAGAGCTTCCTCGACGAGGGCACCGGCACACGTGTCCACTTCGTGGACGTGCAGGGCGAGGCCGAGGCCATGCTGTTCCTCGTGTCCGTGCAAGAGGACCAGCGCCGCATCGTCTCCATCGCGAGGCCCTTCTAGTCTCGCTACTAGGGTGGGTTTAATTAGGAGCTCTTTAGTTTGCATTGGCACACGCGGTCTGAGTCTGACACGACAAGATCATTTACGTGTAGAGAGATACACACGTGTGAGTTGTGTGTGGATATGGCATTATAAAGGCACCAACTTAACACTCGAACCAAATGAACTATAAGGCCAGTCTCAATGGAGGGTTTTATGGGCATTAAATACACTGCCACATCAGTAGTTTTGCTGACATGGCAGTGTAATTAAGAAGGGGAGTTTCATGGGATGTGAGGAGAGTTTCATCACCATGAAACCCCTGTGGCACAGTTACCTAGTTTCTATTCTAGGTAACTGTGTCCATGAAACACCCACTGAGACTGGCCTAATGTGACATTGATCCCATGGTCAATGGAACAGTGATATGTGGCAGCTGCTTTCAACCAATATATAGTTTTATATGGCATGTTTGTGTTTCCATACGTATAGAATGGACGGACTTGACTGTGGAACAGAAGTCTCTCTTTCTATATATATATGCTCAAAACTAAAATAGGGCCGCACAGCACAAGCGAAGTAATTGTTGTGTTAGAAAAATTAAAATGATTTCAAAGAAATAACTTTTATAACCTATGTTCAGGTGCCTGCATTTCCAGATTCGAGCAACTGAAAAAATGCTTGGTGCAAATAAAGAAGAATTACGTACGTATGGTGTAATAGTCAATACGTTTTAGAAATAACAATCCACCAACTACTGTTTCAGAAATAACATGAAAAGGGCCTCACCCTTAGTTTTTCCCTTTCTTTTCAATTTTTTTTGTTTTGTATGGAAATACTAGCACCATTGGTGTTATTTTTTTTTCTCCATATTCCTGCATTTTCCCCAAAATTTTCACTTGCGCAGTTGCGCTGATGCCTGTGGCCACTGCAACTCATGTTCTCAATCGAAGGATCTTGGCACTCTTTTTTACACCGATTCGCAGCCCGACTAGATCGGGACACTGAGCAACAAAGACATCGTGTCGGATTAGGCACCAACACGTACAGGTCTACAAAACGGCGGCACGTCCGATCCCCAGCATCACATCGATCGATCTCAAGGGATGACCCGCACGTACGGTGTCCGGCGATCGACCACGACATTGTCGACGGATACCATGGGCTCCACCGCCGACAGCAGCAGCAGCGCGACCGCGCTCTCGCCGGCGGCAGACCATCACGAGGACATTGACGCCATGGACTGCGCCACCGCCAGAAACAGCGGCGCGCCCTCACCGGCGACGAGCCAGGGGGACGCCGGAGCTGCCAGCTGCGACGGCGTGACGTTCACGTTGACGGAGGACAACGAGGTGGTGGCGAGCGGCAGCAGGGGGACATCTCCGAGGAGGCCATGATCTTCCTCGTGATCGTGCAAGAGGACCAGCGCCGCATCGTCTCCGCCATGAGGTTCTTCTAGCTAGGCTAGCTATTAGGGTGAGCTGTGATTAAGCTGTTTCAAAGTTTGCATTCGGCACTCTTTGACACGATCGTGTGGATTATACACGTGTCGATATTGTAAAGGCCACCACACCAGGTTATATATGCATTCGGTGGTAGGCGACGTCTCCGTCTACGCTGTACTGTGTAATTCTAAAAAAACACCGGAGCACTGAATACATCAAACTTGTAGTGTGTGTATTATTCGGATAGATAATGCGATAAGTAAACTAATTTATGAATGTTGTGCGTCCCATTGGTTGTTGATCCCATGTTTATTTTTTTGTGAATTTGTTGATCCCATGGTTAATGGAACAGTTCACGGCACTTTGCTGCTGCAGAGTAACTCGTATCTGCTTTGTCCTAAGTCAAATTTGTAAAAAAAAAATTACGCAAAAAAATCTTGTCAAACTTTGACCGTGTTTATAGAAAAATATAACTGACAATATACTATCACACACACACACACACACACACACACACACACACACACACACACACACACACACACATATATATATATATATATATATATATATATATATATATCTCGTAGTGGATTCAATGAGGATTTTTTTTATACTGTCATAAACTTGGACAAAGTTGAAGAAACTTGACTTGACTTGGGACAAAGTTTATATGACACGTAAAAAACACAAAGGGAGTGGTAATAGAGCAGCAGCAAAAATAGCATCATTGCTCTTACTAGGAGTACAAATAAAGTGAGTAGTGTCAGTGGGTTGTGGTGAGCGACGTGGCGCGCGAGCTCCATCTCGGCGGCGGCGGCGGCGGAGGCCACGACCATCCTGCTCCGCCAATCCGTGGCGGTGGCGGCGGCACGCCGTGGCCGTGGCTTGGGTGACCAAAGATTGGCAGCCCGGCGGCTCCCAGGGCCCCACCGCGTCCTCGTCGACGTCGTCAGAAGTGGACGGGCTGCTGCTGTGGTCGTCGTGGTGGTGGTGCGCCGCCGCTGCTGCCGGTCCGTCGTCGCCGAAGAGGCACCGCGCCACGGCGCAGGCGAGCAGCCTCGCCGCGGCGACGGCGGTGACCACGACGAGCACGGCCAGGAAGTAGTCCAGCGCCGACGGGTGGGCACCCTGCTGCTGGCACCCGCTCAAGCCCAGGCAAAGCATCGTGCTCGTGCTCGTGTTAGCTCCAACTGAGAGATCAGCAGCCACTACTGTAAACAAAGCACGAGAGCGAGCTGGTCGTGGTCATGTTTATATCTTGCAGAGACCGACCATGCATGCTTGCTTTGGTACTCGATTGGGGTGTGGATGTGGATGGATTCGTTTCTTGGCTTGGAGCCTGCTGCATCTGCATAGAGGATGGATGCAGACGTGTGCACCTGTGCCTTCCTTGTTGGAGCTGAGATGAGATTGCCATTGCGTTTTCAGACAACGACTGATCGGGAGGCCACTTGCTTTTTCTGAAAACGTTGAGAGGAACGGGGTCAGGCTAAGCTTCAGCTGCAAGTGACCGATGAACTGGCCTAGATTCTCTTGCGCTAGCTGTTGAGCACTGAGAATAACTCTATAAGCTAACTTGGCTCAAATTAAGATTAAGCTAATGAAACCATGAGTATTGAATATGCATTGGTTAAAAAAAAGAAAAGCAAAAGCAATTACGATGCTGATATGCCTAAAGCAGGCAGAATAGGATATTCATGGAAGCCTTTTCCTTTCTTCCTTCCATCCCAAGGGTATCCATTAGTATACATTTTATACAAGAACAGATCCACTAAGAAATTCCCAGAAACTACACGTAGAGAACGCATCGTGCCACCACACATCTCGATACTAACCCCTGAATTATCCCTTTTGCAATCGCAAATCCAGCACTATGCAAACGCCTGCGTTATACTTGTACCCGGTCAATCAGGGAGCACTTCAAAGCTCAACATAAGCATTAGTCAGGGCATCCGCATTTGGGCAGGGATGCCAAAATCCTTGATCCGGTTCCATCATTTGTGGTAAACTTCTATTGGACGATCAAAACCACTGACGGTACCCACCAATCTGTCCATAATCAACTCTACTGACCTAAATCCAACCTGCAAGGACAAAAACCAAAATAAACGTTTTAGTGAAAAATTCGAATGAAGGGGACAAGAACAGAGCATCTAGAAGCCCAAAAATCAAATAGAGTTTGCAGCGAATACAGAATACCTTATCTAGAAGTATCTCCCGGAAGTTCTCTGGGTATAAACAGATGGAGTTGAAGTTTTCTCTGGCAACCTGAAAACAAGTAGCGAAAAAGGGAGTAAAAATTGCAAGTCTACCATGCTCTAGGGAAGTTTAAAGGTCAAGAAGCACGGAAGAATGAAGCACTCCTATTAAGCTCTATCTACAGCCTGTTGTATTCTTTGTTTCTCCTCGGCTTGTAATGGCTACTGCTTTTATTGGTTAGTAGTATATGTTCAGGCTGATTCATTCAACAGGTCCACTGTTATTCCCACAATCAAAAGCTCAGGATTTTGAGCTTATATGGTATGTTCACCAATGCTTAGGATCAGGAGTGCAGCGGATAAGAACCAACCTCTGAAACTAATCTGTTTCTCCTGTATGAACTCCAAGGTTGAGGCTCCATGATAAAAACCCCACCCTGCAAAACAAGAAGGCCAACAGTGAAGATATGTAATTTTCCTATTACCATTGATGCGCGATATGGAAAAATTCCAGCAAAGAGAGAGCCATAGATACCGGTCTTAGAAGCCTCCAGATCTTCACGAATAAAGTAACTAGGCCATCATCACCCCAGTTCAGGTGGATCCATTTTGTTACACTTAAACTGCATCAGAACAACAAAATAAGCTAATGGCACCATGAGGATAAACAATATAAGCAAAACATAAATTCCTGAGAGATCTCTGCTCGTGATGTGTAACTAACCAAAGTATAGTGTCATATCGTTCTGAAGATCCACCCAAACTTTCTACAAAATTTTCACGTCGAAAAGAGACAATTTTTAAAAGGTCTTGGTGTTCTTTCCCATTTGACAATTCAGATGCTGCTTCTCCTGGAGAGCTCTGAGATGGAGAATTTGATGATTCTTGAGCATTAGCATTTTGTGTAGCCAACTTATCCTGCCGCGCTACCCTTCGAAGATTCCACTTGGCCGTCTCGATCAAACCTAACAGGGCAAGATCAAAATCATTTAAGTTGACCTTGTACTCAAGTTTCAACCACATAACATCCCAGGAGAAATCAATACAGGAGTTTATCATGACAATTCAAACCTGAATCAATATCAATTCCAAGAATTCTTCGGCATTTAAATTTCATGGCTGCACAATATTAAGAAACAGAAGTGAGAAACTCTAATGACAGTCATCTTGCACTACAGGAACAACTAGACAGCAATACAGCACCCTATACAAATGATATATCAGAACTTAGCAGGTGAAACTCAGTTCAACACAAATAATCAATACACCGAATGAAATATAAGTATATAACTAGTGCAGAAACAGCTGTCTAAAATAATTGCAGTTGAAAAAATGCAACATAAGCAGCAGAACAGAGCCAAGCATTACCTAAGCCAATTGTTACCAAACCCTGGTTGCATCCAATATCAAGACAATCCTTGTTTTCAAACCACTGCTTGTTGAATGCCTCAAGGCGAGGATCTTCACCGACATTACGATCAATCTGTAGAATGATTGAAGACAGAATCTATCAGCTGAAAATTTTTGAATCTCCTCCCTCCGTCTTAAGGCTAGGCATGCTATACAGTATACATATTGGGAAATATTATAAAACGAGAGCTCATCTACTCCATCTGCACACTAGCCTCGGAGAAAAAAAAACTCACGCCAGTTCAGGTGTTTCGATTCCTTGAATCATCCCCTAGGCTCATCACACTTAGGGTATGCAAGTTTTACTGTATCTGGATCATTGGGAGCATCCAGGATTCATCCAATTGAACTAATCCAGACTTTAAAGCAAGAAAAATCGTGTACAAATGAACTAAGTTGGTGACCCAGAAGTACCTATCGGGCAACCGCTTTAATCCCACACACTAGCTGATAACTATAGGCGCGCCTACCAACTAGCAGCCATCTATTTAGGATCAAAGTTTAGCCTGTGCATATGCTGGTATACAGTTGTACTATCAATTGTAATAGTAAATACCAGAGTCACCCTTGTCTCTGCAATTTTTATCAGTAAGCGCAACCCTTAAACTATGCCACCACACCAAGATGCGGAAACCGCAGCGGCCTCCGGCGAGGCATACCGTCGAACGGCTGGCGACCACGCGTAAGCAGGAACAACCCATGGAGATCTCCGTAGGGGAGAAGGCGAAAACGGAAGCGGTTTCGTGCTCACCCGGTAGCCGTAGTAGTTCCTGTAGTTTCCGTAGATGAAGACCTCCTTCTTCTTCTTCCGCTTCTGGCCGCCGCCGCCGCCGCCACCGCCACCGCCTGCCCCTCCCTCCCCCTGCTCGTTGCTCCGCTTCCTGTTGGGCTCTCCTTTCCCCGAGGGCGGCGCGCCCTCCGGCTCCGTCGCGGTGGCCATGCCCCCGAGAAGGGACCGAACGGATGTGTTCCCTTCCCTCGCCGCCGCCGCCGCTGCGGTCCGGGTGCGAGAGGTCCGCGAGGGAGGAGGGTGTTCGAATTGGAGCGAGGGAGACGGCGCGAACGCGGCGAGGAAGGTGTGGCGGTGGAAACCCTCGCGGGCTTTGCGTCGGCCGGTTGGGTTCTTCTGAAGAGGAAGGGAAACGAGCCCCGGTTTGGTGGGTTGGGCCGTCACCCGTGGGATGAGGAAGGAGGAGCGGGCCGGACCGGGCCGCTTGTAGGCGACCAAGCCGGACGGAAATACTCCGGACGGTAATATTTTATTACATTGTTTTATATTATTTCTATACTTATAATCTTTTCTTTACCTACTCCTAAAGCACGTAAAGTTTCTCTTTTTTTTCGTCCGTCGTACGGAAAACAGGCAGACCCAATCAGCTACATGCTCCGCAACAGAAAGTTGGGGAGCGGAATCGGCGTCGAACACGAGCTCCACCCGCTCTTCTCCTTCTGGTCTTTCTTTCTTTCCCTGTCTTCGATTCGGTGATCCATTCGAGTTCCATGCAAATCTGACACCGCCGCAACCTCCCCGACCCACCCCCTCTGTACAACGCTTCGTAGAGCTGCAACAGGGAGCTCCGCAGATGCCTTGCCCCCTGGCACGAGATCGCGGTGCCCGCTGAGGCAGCAGAGGAGATCTGCCTTTGGCGGCTTCGTGGGCTCGAGGCCTAGCTGGCTGGACTACTAGCCAGCTCCTCTTGCCCCTCTGCTCCAGATCGAGCTGCACAACGAGCGGGCAGAGGAGTTGCAGTCGTTGCTGATCTCACCAGCCACGAGAGTTGGCACTGGGTCACCGAGAGGATGCAGTTTTCTATTGCAAGAGAAAGGAGTTCGTGGCTTCTTTATGAGTCACTTGTTGAAGAACCTCAAGGTGAAAGTTAATGGATTATTTATACATGATATGCGCTGAAGGTGCTTGTGATAATGCCAACCTAGCTAACAAAATCAGCTCAAAGGTAGAGCTAAGCTACTGCAGTACTTACAAAATCTAATGTTATTTCATAGTTTATCTATGGCAGAAAACTATTCTTTATTTTTTTTCCTTGAAATCGCAGCAGGATAATCTATTTCTTTGGTGCAAGTGACTGATGACTTTGGACAAGGCATTGTCCGACTTGTCCACTGTCCACATAGGATTGACAGGTCCAGCTAGCAGGCCGTGGGTACCTGACCAGCTTATGCAAATGTGGACTGCCAACAAAATTTGGATCTGTCATTGGGATTCAGTGGCTTATTACTGAAACTAATCAACAATCATCCTTCAGAATTCTCATCTCTTGAATCAACTGAGATGTCTGGTATCTACTCCGTCAGTGCACTATACCTTCTAGACTGATCTTGTTGCTATGACAAAAACACGGATTATGGGAAAACACAAATTGATCCTGTTGCTATGACGCTTTCTTTTCTTGAGTGGCACTGAAAATGCTACCTATTTCATTGCATTACTGATCCCGGATGGAATTATTGTTTGGGTTGATCAGCTTTCACATGTCTTTGTTTCAAAGTTTGTAGAGTGTACAACATATATAATTATTGTGCTTTCTTCATCCCCATTCAACTAGATGTTTCTGTTTTCTAATATTGAATCTCACTCACTTTTCCTATATAAGCTGCCTATTTATGAATATCTAGAATGATTCGTGCAGCGGTCCGATTCCGATAAGGTGTATTGTTTTTTGTTGATGAAGTTGGGGACGGTGCTGTGCTGCCTGCAATTCCTCCAAAACAAAAACACGGATTATGGGCCCAGTCTACGTGCGTTTCATACTCCCATGTAGGTAAGAGGTTTTTATTAGTTGGAAAAAAGGACGGATTACATGGGATTATCGAGGAAAAATGCATAAATATTCTAACAAATACCGATAACTACTCAGCTAGAAAATACTGACAAAAATTAAGAGGGAAAAAGGAATGAAAAGATGAGCAATCCATCATTGTTATATCTGTCATTCGCCCGTAGCAACGCACGGGCACGTGTCCTAGTATTATAGAATATATGATTGAATTATTCCTACGGTATGTATGAGAATTTTTATAGTGTAGTTTGATTTTGCAAGTCCACATGATGTCCCATGATAATGCTCGCATAGTATTTATGAGATGTTTTATGTGTCTTTGGATTGTCCGCAAAATGTTCTATTATGTTGTTTGGATTGTCTCCAGAATGTAGGTGAGATGTTCCAAGATCTTGTTTGGATTCTTCTCATGATATATATGGATTATGGAATGTAGCATGGTATATATATGAAATGTTCGATTTTGCTAATTTGGATTTTTTTTTGAACCCGTGCTCATAATGAAGTAATGCATACATATTGCATGTGTACTTAGGAGGAGGCTGTGTCTCTGTAATACTCAAGCATTTCTTCCACTATTAATAATATATGCTTTCATAAGGTGTAGTGTCATCATTCTCGCATATGTTGTCGTTCGCTCCCTCTCTCATTCCTTACCTCTAATTGCTCTTTCCTTACCTCTAATTGCTCGTACCGTCGTCATGCAACTATATATGTCACACAAATCACACCACACCACATATGTTGTTGATGTCATGTTTGCTTCTAAGCCTATGGCTAATTGGCTGTGGGGGGAGAACTGGTGGGGGTAGAACTTTTACCACGAGATTGTTAACCTAATCAAATATTTGAAAGGAAAAATAGGTAGGAGAAGGTGGTAGAGAAGTCGAACGGGTGGCTGTCCATGGTGCCGAGGGTAAATGGGGAGATCTATATGGGCGCCAATGACGAGAGCCAACGGGACGCAGCATCGGTGACATGGAGGTTGAGTGGGGAGTTGGTGTCAATGTATAAGAACTTAAGAAGTGGTTGATCAATTGTTCATGGGAATTGAACTCCTGCATGTGTTCTATCTGATTTTGCAGGGTTCGTTACTGAGACAGCCAAATGTTTAACAGCTGACAAATTGCGTTCTTGATTTTTTTTTTTAAGCAGATCATTGATACCGTGATATTCTTCCTCTCCTTGCTAAGGCTCGTCGTTGTTGTCAAAGTCATCGTGGTATGGGCAGTGACAGTGTCACGAGTCACGACTGTAGGGGTTTAGGTCCACCATCGCCATTTGGGGGAGGTCCGACGCGGGTTGGAGAGGGTGTCGTCACGTGGCGGGGTAGCGTCGTGGCCCGCGTGCATGGAGGAAGACTTGAGATGCAACGTACACGGTGAGGCTATGGCTTTTGGGAAGTCCTCCTGAGCCTAGGAGCACAAACATCATTCTGATTCCATGTTATGTTTTCTCTTATAAATATTACTAGCAAAGACGCACGTGCGACACGCACGTGATACAAAGTTATATAGAGAGCCTATATTTCTGTTCACAACACATAATCCAAGCTACTTCATGAGTTTTTTTTAGTTACATCGGTATTTACTAAGATTAGCATGTATTACATCTACATAAAAATAGCAATTCTAGTGATCGGTTCCTATGGACAGCTTAATGTTGAATTGTGATAACTCTCCGACATAATTATCCTAAATATATGAATTATACTAATAATTTCATGAAGCCAAACAAGAAGCAAGAAAGTAATTTTTAGCCATTCAATTATCACTTTAGTTTTGTTTTGATAAAAAACGTAAAAATGTTTATACTTAGGCATCAAACAGTTTTGATAAGTAATTTTGCCGATGTGGATGACACATGACAAATATGCCCATCTCTCTCTTTGTCTTATGTCCTCTCCCTCTCCTCTCTCCTACATAGGCACGTTTGGCCGGCGGTCACATTGGTCGTACTCTTCATTCTTTAAAAAATAATATTTTATCCTGATAATCAATGTGAGCTTATCTATATGAATTTCTCCTGCACCCATCGTAATCTATACCCATACTCTATACCAACTACTACAACATATTTTTATTCCATCTTCAACTACCATCTCATTTTAACAAAGACATTTCTTTTTATTCTTCTATTTCTTCTCTCCCCTTTCCTTTTATTTTTCTTCTCTCCGAACTCCCGTTCTTTTTTCCACGCAGCTATGGCCTTCCCTTTCTTCTCTCTATCTCTCCCCATGCCGCTGCCTCTCCCAAGGTGAGCTCTGGATTCTTGCTGTTGCTGAAGTTCCCATCGAAGACGTACTCCTAATCTCGTAGTCGAGCCACAAATCCATCACCATCTACTCACAGTCCATCTCCCTCCTTGGGCGTCGCTTCCCTGCCCAGGAGGACCGCCGGCGAGCTCGCTTTGCTGGGCAAGTCCGCAAGTTGATGTGGGGGCTCGTTGACCCAGGTGAGGCGAAGCGCGGGCCACACAAGCACAGAATCGATCTCCCCATTGCTGCTCAATCGAACGTGGATGTCAAATCAAGGTCTACGGCCACCAAATCAAGCTGCTATTTAGAGGCACAATGCATACAACGGGTTGGACGGGGCACGCGATGCTCAGCCATGACCGCAGGGCGGCCTAACGAAGCTGGTTGACGCAAGGGGTGGCGACACGGCGGGGCCACCTTCCTGAGATGCCGACGCGGCGGAGCTCGACAGGGCAGCCACGGCGGCAGCGGTGTCCGTGTCCAGTAGGGTAGGCGGCGGAGAGCGGAGATGGCGAACTCAGTGGAACGAACGCCACGAAGCTCGTCGCGGGCAGGAGCGAGAAAAGAAGATCGGATTTAGTAGTAGAAAAGAAAAATGATTTCGGGAAAGTAAAAAATAGATTTAGGTGGGTACAAAAATTGTGGGTGACAAAAAAATTTCGATTTTGGCAGAAACGTTTTCTAAATATCAGTTTTGGTGGGTTTGACCCCCTCCCTACCTTTGTTGACCCTTACAGGTGGGTCCGGTGTGAGGGTACCGCGGGCCTAGATTGGGTAAGAAACGTTTTCAATTCTACTCGTTCTTTTATAGATAGATTCTTTGTGAACAAATGCAATGGAATATGTTGTTTTAAGCTAACGTCTGTAGCTTTCAGTACTATTTTATATGGATAAATTGTTTTAATGGTACTTTGTTCGTTGTCTTTCAGTTTCAGTGCTACCAAACAAATCTTTCCAAATTTGAAAATTAAAATAAAAAAATAAAAAAGAAGAAGAAGGTATTAGTCCCTGAACAAAAGAATAATCGACTTATAATTGTTTAAAATCTTAGCACGAGCAGTCATGGGCCTCATGACCGTTCCTGCTGCCCCTGCCAGTGAAGCATGCGCCCAGCTTAACCGCCTACCGTGTACGCGTGAAACACAAGCACAATGCCTAGCGTGACGTCACGCAACCCAACCCTATTCCTACTCGACAGAGCCCCGCCCGCCGTTAATAAAAAAAAGCCCGCGACACGCGGCGACGCGCGCGGCGAGCCGAGCGACAGGAGGAAGACGCCTCACGCCTTGCCTGGTCTCTCTCGTTGCCGCCGCGCGCAGACGAGACAGGAGGCCGGAGCAGCGAGGCGGCGCGGGAGCGGAGGCGGGAGGGGGCAGCGCCCGGCCGATCGGCGGCGATGGGGGGCTGCTACTCCGCCTTCGCCTGCTCGCGCAAGCTCCGCGGCCGCATCTCGTTCGTCCTCCCCGTCTCCGAACACGACCGCGACGACCGCTCCACCACCACCACCACCTCCACCTCCGCCTCCGCCTCCCCATCCCAATCCCCGCGCAAGCCCGGCGACACCACCGCCGCGCCCGCCGTGGTGGTCCGTACCACCGCGCCGGAGTTCGCGCGCCGCTACGCTCTCGGCAAGGAGCTCGGCCGCGGCGAGTTCGGCGTCACCCGCCGCTGCAAGGACACCACCACCGGCGAATCCCTCGCCTGCAAGACCATCCGCCGCCCCCGAACGACGCGCCGTCTCGGTGTCGGCGGCGCGTCGCCGGCGCAGCAACAGCAGCCGCAACCGCAGCAGGACAACGCGGCGGACGTGCAGAGGGAGGTGGCGATCATGCGGCGGATGTCGTCGCGCGGCGGCGCCGCCGTGGTGCGGCTCCGCGAGGCGTGCTGCGAGGACGGCGGCGCCGTCCACCTCGTCATGGAGCTCTGCGAGGGCGGCGAGCTCTTCGACCGCATCGTCGCGCGCGGGCACTACTCCGAGCGCGCCGCGGCGAACATCTTCCGCACCATCGTTGATGTCGTCCAGCTCTGCCACTCTAGTGGGGTTATTCATAGGGATCTCAAGCCTGAGAACTTCCTCTTTGCGAATAAGTCTGAGAACTCGCCGCTCAAGGTCATCGACTTTGGCCTCTCCGTCTTCTTCAACCCCGGTACCTACCATCATCGTCGATTATTATTTGTATCGTAAATTCGTAATCAATCCAATCATGAACCTCATCAATCGATTGATCGATCGATTCATTGATGTGCAGGTGATCGGTTCACGGAGGTGGTGGGGAGCGCCTACTACATGGCGCCGGAGGTGCTCAAGAGGAACTACGGGCCGGAGGTGGACGTCTGGAGCGCCGGCGTCATCCTCTACATCCTCCTCTGCGGCGTCCCGCCCTTCTGGGGAGGTAGGCTCCGGAGATCGCCAATCTTTAATTCTTCTTTATGTGCTCAACTGGTGATCATAACCAATCTGAAAAAAAAAATTGCAGACAACGACGAGAAGATCGCGCAGGCCATCCTGCGCGGCGGCATCGACTTCAGCCGGGAGCCATGGCCACGGGTGTCCGGCAACGCCAAGGACCTCGTCCGTAGGATGCTCGACCCCGACCCCTCCACCCGCCCCACGGCCAGGCAGGTTCTTGGTGAGTCATCGATCCACGGACACACATGAACAATGCCATTGATCGATGCAATCAAGCGACATATATATATATATATATATATATATATATATATATATATATATATATATATATATATATATATATATATATATATATATATCATCGATATTAACTGTGATCTGAATAATGCGATCATCAGAGCACCCATGGCTGAAGAACGCGGACTCGGCGCCCAACGTGTCCCTCGGCGACGCGGTGCGCGCGAGGCTGCAGCAGTTCACGGCCATGAACAAGTTCAAGAAGAAAGCGCTGGGCGTAGTGGCACGGAGCCTCCCTGTGGAGGAGCTAGACAAGTACGTGCAGATGTTCAGGGTGATGGACAAGGACCAGAACGGGAACCTGACGCTGGAGGAGCTGATGGAAGGTCTCCACATCAACGGGCAGCCGGTGCCGGAGCCGGAGATCCGCATGCTGCTGGAGGCGGCGGACGTGGACGGCAACGGGACGCTCGACTGCGACGAGTTCGTGGCGGTGTCGCTGCACCTGAGGAAGATGGCCAGCGACGAGTACCTGGCCAAGGCGTTCAGGTACTTCGACAAGGATGGCAGCGGGTTCATCGAGCTGGATGAGCTTAGGGAGGAGCTGGGGCCCAATGAGCAGGTCATACTTGAGATCATCCGTGACGTTGATACGGACCAGGATGGACGCATTAGCTACCAGGAGTTTGAGCTCATGATGAAGGCCGGCGCTGATTGGAGGAACGCCTCGCGCCATTACTCCAAGGCCAACTTTGATACCCTCAGCCGGAAGCTCTGCAAGGACAGGTCGTGATGGGCTCCTCCTCCTCCTCCTCCTCGGCTGGAAATTAACCAGCGGCAACGACCATGATCAACGACGGGCGCGCTCTCTCTGTCTGATATGATTGATTCCCTTGTCTGAGACGAGTAGAACATTTGGGTCAAGTTTTACACTGCCTGGTGATGAACTAACGCATGTACTTCGTCTGACAGAGAACCGTTTCTCAAGCAATGGGTAACTAGGATTGAATTTATAGATTCAAACTTATTTGGGCGTACAGAGAAGACTGAGCAACACGACAAATTGCCGCGTCGGAATTTGAAGATTACCAGTGAATAGATTACAAACTGAAACCCAGAAAAAAAATGGCTTTACAAACTGAAACCCAGCAAAAACTAAAGGCATTCATAGTACTCAATCAATAATGCCTGCGCCTGTCTAGTGGCGAACGCCAACTTTCAGACAGTCCAACGAACCAAAACGTGACGCATAACACAAACAAGTCCAGAATATGTTATGGAGACAAGCTTTCAAACGCCAACTTGTTTTCAAGTCTCAAACATTTGTTTTCGTAGTTCATGCCTGTCTGCCGGCAAACTTTAGGACCATTTCTACCCCAACGCCAAACGAACAACAAACATGTTCACATGAATATTGTCAGGTCCAAGAATAGGTGATGAAAACTGACATTTCAAGAACATGCTGAAATAAATCAGCTATTAACATATAGCCCAGCCACTCCTAATCGGTCAAAGTGGAAGTGAGCATATCGTCGAGGTTTTTCAACACAGAGAACACGATGCTGGCCGCGGTAATATACAACAGCAATGTAGGTAAGAAAGACCGTAGCAAGCCCTTAGGTGCAATATTACAGAGAACCCTGTAATATTTGGGGTCATAAATAGAGCTACCTCCCAGTTTAGTTTCACAGTTCCGTCAGAGGCAAAACCCACCACATAACACAGATTACCACTTCACAACAAATATTTACAAGCAACAGACACAGGCTAGCAAACCAAATGGAACGCCACACACACGTAACGATTCTTCAGCCTCCACTCCATTTGCAACCGAGGCCATTCCAATACTCTGTACACCAGTAAAGCTGCTGGAAGCTCGGATTTTCGGCATCCAACGCAGGATGGAAAGCGCCCCTCTTTCTCATGAGATTCAGGCTTTTCATGGGGTGCCTTCCCTTTGAGCTATTCTCTCGACTAGTACCTACTTTTTTCGCAGACACTGCACATGTCCACTGAAGGTGGGTTGAGATATGTGCAGCGCTCGCAGGGCCAGCCATCATCAGTGTGGTCAGATGATGGTCTAACATTAGGCTTCTTCTTGGATTTGGTTCCTCCTTTCTTGGAATTGGTGGCAGTGCTGGTCGTAGCAGCCGCCTGGCTAGTAGCACGGACATCCTCCAAACCAGCTTCCAAAGCTTGAACAAGGTTCTCAAAGTAATTTCGAGTAACACTGCAGTCAAATTTAGCATAGTCATCACAAACTGTAAACAAAGCTTATCAAAAGAAAAAAAATGATGGGAAGATGACATCCTTCTATGGGCAGGGGATTAAAAGTGTTTCTATGATATTGGAAACACACAACGGTATTAGGCAAAAGATGTTCACAGAATAATAAGAATGGTAAAACAGAAACGAACAGAACCCTGACGTTAAGCATAGAAAGGGAAACTGGAATTATGGAGCAAAAAGTACTGCAACACAAGGATCAAAAGCATGGCCAATGTACTACCTTGTGAGCCCAGCAAGCTTCACACGGAAATCACCAAATTCCGCCACTGAAGGTGTCGTAGTTTCACTGATATCAGGTTTCACTGACGGCAAAAATACTTGCAAGTCTTTCTCAGCACATTGATGCAGACGTTCCAAACCAGACTCAGCTTCACCTGTAAAAAAAATAGAATTCACTAATGTTCCAAGAGTTTTTTGCAAGCATTAATAAACCCCCGTAATAATTTTGGCATGTATATAAATAACCACCTTGCAGGTACTCGAAGAATTCACTCTTGATCCTATCGTCTAGATAATAGCCATAGGCATATGTCCATTTCAGGACTCGCCTGCATTCTATAATCTGCAATTCAATGTAGTGGTGAAAGCATCAGATGTAGGAGACATTGTAAAGTGCAAAATTCATTGAAACCATAATATAAAGCAGTATAGCAGACCTGTGACCAAGCTTCAATTATGAACTTTAGCTGGGTTTCTGGTATCCCAAACATGTCAGTTAACTTTGCAAGCTATGACAGAGGAATAGAGAAAGAGCATATAGTTAGTCCATGATGGAAGAAAATTAGGATCAAAAGTCAAAACTGCAATGTGGTTAGCCTAGCGCAGAAGAGTACTAGAAACCAGCCACTACAAGCAGATAAACTTCTGCATAACACACTTTGAGAGCCCTTAAGGCCATAGCATCATTTATTTCTTACTTGTTCCTTTTCCGCTTTAAGGAGATCGGCTTGGGCCTTCTGCCTTGACTGTCAATAAAGGCAAACATCATAACATAAATTACTGTTGAAATATGCATTACAAAATTCAGAAACATTCGAATACTCAGCACAACCATACATTAAGGATCGAGAATTATGCACATTAGGTATAAAGATATGTCTTTCGGATAATCGGATAATATACATGCAAGACAAAAGGTAAGCAATTATTTTAGCTGAGATAGTAGCCATGAAACTGAGTCTCAAACATACTCATGGACCTCAAAACAATGCTAGGCACGGATAGTATACAGTTGATGTAAAAATGATTTTGGTCAAGACATTATTCTTCTAAGCACAAACAATATAATATTGTCAAATAGTAGTCCTCTAAGAACTAGACTACATGATAAAGTTAACCATATTAAGTGATAATATCGAAAACATTACATCACGAGCACACAAAAAAATGTAAATCAAACTTATGTATCTTGAACATACTGTCTGATTGGATGCCCAGCGCTCATAGTAATGCATATATCTCTCAAGAGAGTTTTTAGCTCTTTCCCTTCTTGCTTCAGTCTCGTCATACTGCAACATAAGTAATTAAGTTCAGAACAAAATATCCTTGGAAAAGGACAGTGACATTCACAATCACAGAAAACCACAACAGTATCCCAAATAAGAATTGATGTTCCCCTAGAATCAAACTGAAGCACTTAATCCCATTGGAGCAGCAGTGGCAGAAATAATATTATAATTATACTAGAATTTTACAGAATTGGTAAGATGCATGATGAAAGGCATACCACTCCCTCTTTCTTCGCTGATTCATAACGATTGCAAGCATAAAATCCACCAGTTCTCTCTCCATGATCTGACCATGCCCCTAGACATAACCTAAAAAACAAGAAACATCAGACACAAGAAGCTAAAAACATGACACATCTACTAATCTTTCAAGAAGTTGGATTGAACTATACCAGCAAAACTCGAATTTGCAAGGAGGGGTGCAAGTCATGTGCATGCATCCCTGGTTTTTCTCTATTGGCCTTTTGCATTTTGGACAGGGCTTAGAATTAGCCAGTATCCTGAAAAGATCAAACATATCATGATAAACCTTTCACACAACTTACCATAAGGAACACAATTATCAGCTAAACATGATATTGACACACTGTCTGAATGACGAATGCTCCCTCCGTCCCAAAATAAGTGCTCTTTTCCAGATGTACTGGTAGTTGTGAGAAATTACTATGTTACCCACAATTACTCATACTAGTTGTGATCGAAAGCCACACTATCTGTTTGTTTCTGGATCCTGAATACATACATGGTGCATTGAATCCAGAAAAATAACATCAATTGATCATTTGATTGGCTTCATGTGTTTCTCCATAAGTTTTGTTTTATTGATGTTTGAGTGTTGATTTAATTAGCTAAGCCTTACTAGAAGCTAAATGAACACTCTTCGTGGGACAAAATTTTAATGCTAAAAGAACACTTGTTTTGGGACCGAGGGAGTAAATGCTATTGCTATGTGCTCACATTGCCAGGTTCTGTTTAACAGAATCTTGTCTGCTTGTGCCAAGCACTTTTTTTCCCAGAAAAGCGAAGACGTATATGAAAATCGAATCAATCCTAAATATTCAGAATCCACTTCAAAGCAAACTAGCTATCCCAAATCTAGAACTGTAAGTCTGTAACAAAGCCAATCCCAAGCAAGTTGGAGTAGGCTAGAGATGAAACCAAAAGGGAAAAAAAAAGGCTACCCTAAATGTCTTTAAATTGCTAGTATATTCTCCAGCGTTGACAAGATACAATTTAACCTCACAAAAATGTTGAGCTTTGCTTCCCCCACCCACTTTTAAGTCACTTTAAATCGTGGTGTCAAAGACGTGCAGTGCAGTTAAGCACATTTATTCACCGCATCAGATTTATTCCACTGTACAATAAACTGCTAAAAGGTTGACAATTGAAATTTAAAGGAACTACTTAGCATTGTGCTCGGTCTGAACTGAAACACGGAATGCTACGAAACAAATAATCATGTGATGGAAAATCAAAATAGGCCGTACTGCTCAAAACAAAATAAAACGAATGTGATTATCTACATGTATGAACTAGAATAATGGTGACGCCAACAACAGAACTTGAAAATGCATCTAATGTTACAGTATTGAGCTTGTGACAAACCAGTTCATGTTTTCAGATTCTGCACTGTTCTTCAATATCCACTTAGAAACAGTCTCACAATTCACTGGACGATGAGCTTCCTCAGTGCACTGCAATCAGCAATTTACATACTTGATCACTAGGATTCATGGAATCAAAAAGTATCTGAGTGTTACGAGAACTGAACCAGCATACATTCCAGCAAAAGCTGAACTTGCAATTGCATGAGACATCGTAGTTCTCATCACCAAGAAACTCCACAGCACATTCACAGTCAGGAGCTGGACACCATTTAGTCTGCACGAAATGATACTAAATGAGTTTACAGGGAAAAACAGAGAAGAGTCAGTCAGCTTGTTCAAACTTATTACCTTCTTGCTACCCTCAACATATGCACGTAAGAGAAATCGTGCATACTTTTCCTTATCCTCATCTTTGGCTAATTTATTAATCATCCCTTGAAGAACCATAGCACCACATGATGGATCAGGACACCGCAACGATAAACATCCTGGTCCACCACTTATTGCCGCACTAATATATCCTACAAAAATTTTACTTGGACCATCAGAAATTTCCCCTTTCTTAGGATGGAAGAAAGAATTGTGTTAGGGAAAATGGAAGTAATATGATGAATGAACTAATAAACAAAATAGACATGCTCTAGTTAAATGCCATTGCCTTCTATCTTATGTATGCAGAATACTCTACAATAATTCTCATTAAGCTACTCCTCACAACCGAAGGATAAAAAAAAACATGCCTAAACATGTAATAACCATATAGATAAGAAGTACAAGAGGGAGGGAGGAGAGAAAGGAGGGAGGGAGGGAGGGAGGGAGAGAGACCTTCCCAACATTCATGGCAATAAAAGTGAGCACAACCAGTAGAGCTCATCATGTCAGAAGAATACCCTTCAAAACATATTCCACAAGTTAGCTGCAACCAAACAAGATGTTAGAGATTAAGAAATGGTGAACAAGATGTTAGAGAAAGGCTATACCAGACCAGATATTATGATTCGATGAAAAAAGAAAAAAAAAAGATAGGTAAAGCTTGCCTTCCTCGAGCGAGGACGGTCATTTCCGTTCAAAAGTAAGCCAACAGTATGGCGGACTTTTTCTTCATCTGCAAACCATTCGTCACTCAACTTGCTGATGTTCCTGCATAGTGAATACAGAATACAGTTGCATAACATTAGTCCCATTTCCACACCATCTGGCTGTACGAAAATGTCAGTGCATTGCTTCTAGCCAAGATTTTATTTTATTACCAGAAACTAAAAACAGAGGAAATTAGTAGGCTCAGATTTGTAAAGGCAGAAGTTTTGAATTTTGACATCTCGTGCCCAAAGAGGTTTACAGGTTATATGTTTGGCTTCATAGAGGCAATTTTCAACATTAAAAAAAGGGACCAGAAAGCTACCCGGGAAGTGTTAAAAAAATAAAAAAGGCCTACATCTTCTGTTGTACGATACTCTTGTTCAAAGAGATGTAGAGTACCATCTGATTTCAGTAGCTTGCGTATTAGAATATTAGAATGCAGTATAATTTTGCTAAATGGCGTTACAAATGTTGTTAAGAGTTTGCTGGCTGAATGAAATCTGATGGATCACTTGCATAGCAAACTCACCATTTGTAGTGATGAAGGAGAACACATGCCTCTTCCTTTGTAATTGATAGCACGGAAGTTATCTTGCTTATATCTTCCTCCTGACGTTCAGATATATCTTCTTCGCTTAAAACCGCGAACGTCTGTTCATAACAAATACAAACCCTCTTTTAGTGACAAAAGAATATCCCATGAAACAAGACTACTGGTAGAAGAGTAAAGCAACAGAAAGGGAAATGAGCCCAAGCATGATCCTAATCCTGAGACGCCTTCCCAAGCCCACAGAGGCAGCAGATCACCCATCTAGTTGCATGATAGCGGTTAACAACTTATCCGTCCACTGTTTTTAAGTGCAATTTCAACAGACACAGATATCTGCAATCATATGGGGCCAGACATCAATCTGCCCAATATATATATATAGGTCCTATAAAGGCTGCAGAGCATGGACAGTGAGATGTCGAACATCTAACACTTCACTCTTCCGATGAATCGATCTACCCCGCTCCAGTGTTTCAGTGTCCGAACAACTAAAATAACCCACCATTCCATCCGACCTCGAACCCCGCAGATTCCGACGAAAACCAGAAGACCCCAAGCACCGCGCCGCTCTATCCGTGTCCGTATCCGTGTCGTATCCACCTCATCCGAAACTACCCTCACCTGCTCGCGCCTGGAGACCACCTCGTCGCTCCCCTCGGCCTCGAGGCCCTCGTCGTAGTCCCCGGCCACCAGCTCCCCTTCGCTCTCGCCGCCGCCGCCGCCGCCGCCGCTCCCGTCGTCGTCGCTGTAGCAGTAGTCGTAGTCGTAGTAGTCCTCGTCGTCCATCGCCTCCTCGTCGCTAGCGGCGTGCATCTCGACGTCGGAGTCCATCGCCGCCGGCGATCGGGAGATCCGGCGGAGGGAGGGGGGAGCTAGGGTTCCGGCAAGTCGGAGCGGGGCGGGGTAGGCGAGAGAGCGGGGGGGATTGGGGCCTTATGGGCGGAGATCGGTGAGAGTTGCGTGCCCGAGTCGGCACCGTAATGGTGTGGTGCGTTTTTGTAATGACGTTTCCTTTTGGGTTTCTTTTCTATGTGCCGCGAGGGAGCGGGTGATTTGGGAAAGTCACCATGGCTAACCTCGTGTCATTGGCTCTTCGGTTTTTTTAGCTTCCACGCCGAATGTACAACACAGCACATCTTGGTGCACCACACACCACACGCCTATTTCTACGCCAAGGTACAATGAACCTACCTACCCTTACACAAGTTATTATTATTGAGAAGAAGTATAAAAGACCACAGACAATGGGTATACTGTTTTCCATTGTCGTTCAAAGGTGTTGAAGGCAAACAGAGAAATATGAGAAAAAACCTTGTGCAAGTCTGCCATGAGACGGGCTCGAACGCTGGTGGCGGACGCTCTAACGAGCGAGTCTTACAACCGAGCTACACGCTCATTCACATTTAATTCTGATGAAGTCTATTATAACAGTTTGAAGTTAAACCGCCTAACATTTAACGTGAAGTAGCCAGTTTAAAAGAAAAATGAAAGGAATGTATGTATGAAGATATAAAGTGGAGCCTAAATTGCCTTATTTGATGTTAAAGTTTGAACATTTATATTTCAAAGAATACACGCGCCATACAATTGGTTACATTTGCATTACGTGTACACAGAAAAAAAAGTTAAGGTATGATTGTAATTTAAAGATTAGTTTGCAGGTTGAACTAAGGATTCAATAGTATTTTTCCTTGATAAACCAAGTGAAATAAATAGCCTCTCAATAGGTTTGCTTGCGTGTCAACAAGGTAGAGCTGCACTCCTTTGGTTCTCTTAAATATTTATTTTAATTAGCTATCTTTTTGAACCATGATACCACTTAAAATGGGAGATACAAAGAGATATAAATACAGGATGGCTACATTCATGAAGCACATGTTTCTTTTAGGGCTTGTTCGGTTCTATCGGATTTAATCTGGGCCGAAATTGATAAATATACCCAAAAAAACAATCATGCTAGGTACAATAAAAAACCAGGATTCATTCCGGGTCAAGAACTAATTTTCTTACAATATTGACACCAAAAGACCTGAAACCAATCCACTAGTCAAGAGGTGGAGAATCATTACAGGTCTCTCATTGTATCCATCATGAGTAAATCAGTTTTCAACCCAGAATAAATCCTGGTCTCTAGCTTTACCTATCATGAATTTCTTGTTATATCTACCGTTCCCGGCCCGGATTAAATCCGATGGAACCGAACAAGCCCTTAGTCTAGTGTTGCCCATATCAAATATAACATGTAAAGGATTTTATTTTATAAAAAAGACAAAGACTTGTCCTTCTCCATGTCGTAATACCACTTTGATATTTATTAATTTGGTGGCAATAAATCCATGTGACTGTGAGATATATCAATTTTTTTTTCTAAAAATAGTGTGTGTATATATATATATATGCTACTGCTGAAAATACGTTAAAGATGTTTGTTTGGTTGGTAGGTTATACTTACATAAGAATTTATGCTAACATGTCAAAAAAATATTATGGAGATAATTAAAATAAAAAACATATTGTGCAAAGGCACATCCCAACGTACGGGTGTTTTAATGGAAATAGTTTGGCGAAAAAAAAACACTAGCTAAGCAAACTCGTCTCGGTCCAAACCGGACGTGCCAGAGGGCTTGATGCTAGTTTTGGGCCACGCTTGGACTATAATGTATACCGCAGGCTCGTTTGAAACTCGAAAGCCCGAAACCCACGGGACGCCGCCTTGCGAGTTGCCACGCACATCCTCTGGCAGCCGCGGGCCCGCCATGGGTTCGGCCCTACCTAATGCAGCCGGAGGCTCGTTTGAAGCCCGAAACCCACGGGCCGGGAGCGGGTTCCCCCATCGTCGACTCGCCTGCGACGCCGCCTTGACCCCTCCTCGTTTGCCGCTTGCGAGTTGCCACGCGAGTACGCGACACGCCGCCGTCTCCACCAATCCGCCTCCGCCTACTCCACCGCCCCCCTCCCCAAGGCCGGACCCACCAGGCACCTCCTAGCACCCGACCCACGCCCCCCACCTCGCCGTCCCCTCCGCGCCGGTACCCAGGCGGCGACGCCGCAGCTCGCCGGATTCGCCTCGCCTCACCTCGACGGAGCCGCTCGCCGTCGCTGGCGTAGCGCCTCGCAGGAGCGGCGCCGCGCCACCCAGAGGGGGTCCACGCGCCGTGGAATCTGCTCCTGCTCCCCTCGGCGCCGGACCGCCCCTGCCTACTTGCATCGGTGGTCGGCTGGCGCTCCCCGCGCCGCCGGATCTTTGAGGTACGGGACTACTGCTACCTTTTGGCGATCGCCACTTCTACTGCTAGTAAACTTGTTCAGTGTACTGCCACCTACTACTGTCGATTGGTAACGTCTGAGGACATTGAGCTGCTAATGTTCGTTGCTCTCTTCGTTCGTAGTTAATTCGTGAGCTACTAGATAGTTTTTAGCCTTGTTTATGCACGGGGAATTAATTTTTGAGCAAAAGCAACACTAGAAATTCTAAAAAAAAAATCCCTCTTCACACGCGGCGAGACAAGGCAAGCCCACTGGCTGCAATCGCAGCCAACTGCTGCTCTGCTCGCCCCAGGCTTGCCGCCAGATGCTCTCTACTGAGCACATGCGCCCACCTCGACGCCCCCCTCCCCCTTACGCCCTAGCGAAGCACACTGCTCACCTCAAAGAAATCATCACCCCCTCACCCTCGCCTACTTGTTATGTACTGGCACGAGGTGGAAATCCAACTGGACTGCGTATCACTTCTTTCTTATAGTAGGGACTAGGGAGTCCCTATATAGCCTATCGCTTCACAGGATCACCCCCTTCCAAGCCATGGCCAATCAAGCCCAGATCTTCGATGCAATCTGGACGACTGATCATATAGGGTGTGTTGATATGCTTTCAGTTACTATGAGGGCAGTTGTGGTTGGGGTTCATGCTGTCCTGTTGCTGGTGGGGGCTTTTGCACTATGTGAAAACTGAAATGTTAGTTGGGTATATTGAAGGTGTCCCCTTGTTTGGAGCTTGTTAAAGTAGGAAACCTTGCAGACTTGCAGTGGCTGGTATGCCAAATAAGGGTTCAAGGTCAGACAACAAGAACAACACAGCTGAACAAAGCAGATCAGTCCTGGACTATCTTTGCACTTCTATAACACCATCCTTCCTTACAGTTCTGCATGACTTAGACAGTGCCACAGTGCCAGCTCATGTTTACTTGATGAGGCAGGCTTGGACACTTTGCTTAGCTAGTTGATTTGGACATGATTTGCTGCAAATCTGGGCCAACTGTTGATGATTAGGCAATGGCTTAGCAACATTATCCTGGACCATAGGAAACTATCATGATTAGCATGACACACAGCGATGCAATTCATGGCCTGTCTAATGAAGTAATGAGTCTGTTCTCTATGGAAGGAATGATCCTTGTCAATGTTCAAGGGTAGTGTTTTCCTCTCCCTGTAGATATGTTTGTTGACAATCCTGTTTTGCTAAGCTGTTGCATTATGATATCCTGGCACTTTCGACCCTCCTTTTACTAGGACCACTGGACCAGACAATTCATGAAAATTCTGCAACTCATTGATTTTCAGTAATATGATGGTACCACCTATTTTTGGTGATAATAAAATTCTGCGCTTCTACACCAGGTACCTTGCACCAGGATAACATTGCTATGTCAGAAGCTACAGATGGTCAGCTGCAAGCAACAGAGCAGGAAGTAAGTGTTCATGGGAGTCAACAAGCAGGACAACCAAATCTGAATACAACAGACCAATTCCCCAAACCAGAACTGGTAGCTGAAGGTTCAAAAAGTGAACAACCAGTCAAAGTAGAGCAACAAAATCCACAACTGCAGCAATCACAGCCAGAAAGTCAACTCCAACAGGTTGAATCAAATAGCTTCCAGTTAGCCGAGAAAGAAACAGGGTCTTTTGGTCAGCAGAATTTTTCAGGCTCCAAGGTTGATGTAGCTCAGCCCTCAGCAGTTCAGCAGAATGCAAAGCAAAGTGTTGGCCAGCAAGCACCATCTGGTGCCCAGGATACAAAGAAAGGGCCATCTATACCATTTAATATGTTGATTCCGATCCTACAGGCACATCTTGACAGAGACAAAGATATGCAGCTTCAAACTGTATGGGCAAAACTTAGGGTGCGTTTTAATCCCTCTGTTGTTAGTTGCCATGGTCTATGCACGAATCGATCGGCTACATTGACACAAGTTAGAGCATCTCCAGCAGCTTGGCCATCTGGATGACCATCTCCTATTTTGTCTATTTTGGACAAAAGCTGAGCTCCAGCAGATTGGCCAAATGGTTGGCTACCACTGTGCACTCGCCATATGAAGCACAAGCCTGGCCAAATATGGCCAGTCCTTTGGACATCACCATGCTACTGTTTCTGGATGGATGAGAGACTAGCATGTGGGTCCCATATAATAAAATATAGGTCAATTGGATTTGGTGGGTTGAATTTGGCTATTCTGCTGGAGTGCTTAGCAATATATAGATCTTTTGGAGTGAATAGGCTAGTCAGATTTAGCTAGTCTGCTGGAGATGCCCTTATTGGTTTGAATATATAATCCCACTGTTACTAAATTGTGTCATCTTAGAATACATGTAGTCATGCAATATTGGTTTTGACCATTGACATGTAAAATTATCACATGAATTTGGACCGCGATCCTTTTTTGAAATTTATTTCCACAGTATATGTTTAATGCACAAAATGTTATATGTAAGGTAGTCCAAGCACTATGCTGGAGAGCATGTCAACGTCCAACTCTTCACATTACCGATATCATTCCATATAGTTTAAGTATGTGTGTGTCGCTAATTTAGTGGAGAAAGACATAATGCATACTAGGGCTTCATCCGAAAGGGAAGTACATGACAAAGTAGATGCAATCAAGGTTTGCATTTCCTTAGTTATATGTTTTGCCAAAACAAAGTGAATGCATGACAAGAAAAAGCACATGTATTTTCTTATTTTCCACTAGTTTGTGGAAAAGTAGCAGATAAAACAACAGTGACAATGGTTCAAAGAACACACTTAGCACCAAGTATTTGCCCAGTATTGCTAAGTGAACTAATTCAGCTGTACTGTTCTATGTTTATAGCGTAATGAAGTGCACAAAGATGATTTCTTAAGAGTGATCAGGAATATTGTTGGGGATCAAATGCTCAAGCAGGCAGCCCATAAAGTTTTTCTACAGGTGAATGAATTACATTAACTTCATTGCCTTCTTTTATTTCCTTGACAAATGACTACTCATCAAGTTTGATATCCGCTCTAGATCAGAATGTTTAGCTAGTGATTCAATTCTATGATGAATACTTTTATGTGCTTATTTGTTTTGTTTGAACATTTTCAATAGATGCAAGCCCAGGCACAAAGGAACAACCAGGCAAATCCAAGTCAGCATTCTTTATTCTCTCAAGTGTCGGCACAGCAGATGTCGTCCGGTGGTTCAGCACAGTTACATGATCAGAAAGTACGTCCACCTGGACCACCCAACCAGGTGTCACCTTCACCTCAGGCATCACTGTCAGGCACTCAAGCACAAAACAGTGTGCATTACCTTTCTCAGGATACCCACAACCAAAACCCTGACACAAAGGGAATAAATACTGTACCAAATCAACCATCTAGAATGAACTCAGCGATTTCATTGCAAACAAAGAACAAACAGCATCTACCCATACAATTCCAGCAGGCCTCACAGCAAATATATGGAGCAAGTAATCCCGGTGCCCAGGGTTATCCTCGGTCAATCACTGGGTCTCTTAGACCACCAAGTTCAGCTCCGGAAACACAGCCATCCATGCATGCTCCTGGAATGCCTCCTGTGAAAGTTGCCCCTCCTCCTACTCATCCAATGATGCAGCACAATGCAGCTGCATGGCAAATGCATCAAAATAAGGAATTGAAAACCAATGCTCTCCCTCCAAATGCTAACGCAAAGCAAAATTCTGAATCTGTTGGCAAGGCCCGCACATGTGGCGCAGGAAATTCTTCAACTAAAGGAAAGCAGGTGAATTCACCTCATTGATCATTTAACCTCTCTTTGATATGGCACGGGCTAATTACATCTAGATGCCAATATGGTTCAGTTGCTTTACATACGAATGAACAAGTAATTTTCATTTATGCAATTTATATTATATACGCCATATTTTTCTCTCACCTGAATTTCCCATTTAATGACACACTAAACAGTAACTTAAAATGTATACTTTCTAGATGACTCAAATAGAAGTTTGTGCATTGACTCACCTAGGATACCAAGCACTTCGATTTATTAGCATATCTGGCATAATCAAATATTGGAATATAGGAAATAGGACCCTTATTAGGGCCTTGGAGTTAAGTTTTTTTTTTTCTGAATTTCAGAAAAATAGATACCCCAGGTCACCATTATTTGGGTCATCTGCCAACATTTAAGTACCATATGATTTGACGATATTGACTGGTTGGGCATATTTTGCACAGGTTCCAGTTTTTGCACGCAGGATAGTTTCAAGACTGTAAATTCTGTACATGGTTATGAGGGTAGCTTCTTGGTGTTTTGATGGAGCTAGCGGAGAATAAGGGTCTACTAGACAATAAAGAAGCTTGTAGACAGTAAAATCTGCATGTTCCAGTTTTTGCTGGGGGCATTTACTTACAAAGTAAAGGCTTCACAACAGCAAATGAACTCATGAAGAATCACTCGATATATAGTCACGTATATAGTATTCCAATCTTTAGTTCTGTTGTCAGCCAAACTCCAGTTATGAGTTCCATTTGCTTAGTCACAACCTTCATCCAGATTGAGTGAAGTCCAAACACATTTTTATTTTCAAATGACAAACTTTTAATAGGTTAGTCAGGCATGAAATGAAGGCAGGACTATTTCCCTACCGTGTGACTACCTTTGTTATCTTTTTTTATGTAGGGCTACACATTTTTGCATGTTTTCCAATTTCCATACTTCGTGACAACTAGGAGTCATCTGGTGCCTGTTTGCATGCAATTCACATATTACTAATCTTTCTATCTTGTCAGGGACCCCCTAACTCATCTACACAGAATGCTAGTGGAGGTGCGAAGAGTAACAAGAAATCAGGTGGGCAGAAGAAATCATCGGAAGCAGCAGGTTCTACGCAGCCTTCAAGGTTTTCTTTTTTTAATATTAACTGAATTCTAATGTATTATACTACCATGTACTATTTACATTTTGTGGATAGGATTAAGCAAAGTTCTCTTTTGTCATCAGCAAAAAGCAGAAGACATCTGGAGCATTCCAGGAACAAAGCATCGATCAACTTAATGATGTCACTGCTGTTAGTGGTGTTAATATTAGGGTATGCCCATCTCTGGTTAATGCAAATGAGTCTATCTTTCCATGCAGAAATAAATTCTTCCTGATGGACATTAACCTCTATTCTGTAAAGATATGTGGTTGCACACCTTCACATCTTCTACATAACCATGATGTAGCAGATGTAATGTTGATGTACTCTCTAAATTATCAATGTAGAGTACCAAAAGGGCAAGCACTACATCATCTTTAGTCTTAATCTTAATTTTTACACGAGTGTAAGTGTATTTTTACATTAAATAACATCAGTTTACATTTGCTGCTAAACTTGGTATTGCTTATACTAATCAGTTGGACGGCAAGAATGTTCCGAAATAATCATTTAAAATTCTTGCATACAAGACAGCTAATGTCTTGTCTATCTTCAAAATGTGACAATGATATCATCCACACACCACCTTATGCATTCTCTGAGTCTCTTGACAGGAGGAGGAAGAACAACTACTCTCTGCCCCAAAGGAAGAGAGCCTTGCCTCACAAGAAGCACGAAGAATTGCCCAGGAAGAAGAAGAAAAGCTTTTCCTACTGAAGGGTCCACTCCTGAAGAAACTAGTAGAAATTGGTTAATTTCTTTGAACTTGTCATCAAAACTGAAACCATCCTATATAAACTTTAATAGCAACATTAACAGATCACATGTTTTTGACAGCTCGGAAATGCAGTCTGCAAAATGTTAATGTTGATGTTGAACATTGTTTATCAATGGTGAGTTATCTGTACAATTTCCTGAAGACTTTTGCAATATCTATATAACTTCAAGCCAACTCTTCTGCAGTGTGTGGAGGAACGATTGCGAAGATTGATAAGTACTCTCATACGAGTTTCAAAACAGGTTTGTTTTATTTTTCTGTTCAAAAGCACCTGATAATGACATAGTTTGCTACTATGTGGCACTAACAATTCTTATTTTTGTTAGAGAATCGACACTGAAAAGACTGGACATAGACTAGTTATTACTTCAGATGTTGGCCGTCAAATTTTTCAAATGAACCAGAAAGCTAAGGAAGAGTGGGATAAAAAACAAGCAGAAGAAGCTGACAAGAACAAGAAGCAAACTGAGGTATTTCATTAATCCTTTCGTCTTGAGTAGTGTAAATTTGCTTGAACTTTTTCATATTAATTGACTAGTCTTAGGTGTGTAACCATACACTGTTGGAAACTTGGACTTTAATACTGCTTACACAGACCAATGCACTCACACATTCATCGACTTCATTTGAATTTCAAGGTTTTCCTATACCAAGGTTTAATGATTCTACATTTTCTAAAATTGATTTCAGTTTTGGTGTCATTTTCTTGCATATACTTAACAAGCTTGTTTGAATATAAATCTGCCCTGATTTACTAGCAGTAATGTGCCTGTTAAGTTTCTGGGAGTTTTCTTCATTATGTGATCATGGTGAACTCAAGTATAAGATGGTCAATTTGATTAACTAAATTCTTTGTTGTAGGCCGATGGCAGGGGTGCTGCAGAATCAGAAAAGGAAAAAGAGGAAAGTCGCTCAAAGAATGTGAAGGTACCTTTACTGAATTACTGCAGTGACTTCAAAGCTGTGACTGTTGGATTTGCTGACATGCTTAACCCCCCATAGCCCAACAAGGAAGAAGATGATAAGATGAGAACAAATGCGGCGAACGTTGCTGCTCGGCAGGCAGTTGGAGGAAGTGATATGCTCTCAAAGTGGCAACTGATGGCTGAACAAGCCAGGCAGAAGCGAGAAGGCCTCGATGTGGCTCCTGCATCGCAGTCAGGTAGAGGATCAGGTCCCAGGCCATTATCCAAATTTGGAAAAGGTCCCGGTGAAAACCAGGAAGGTTCAAAGAGAAGCCATTCTGCAGCATTCGGAACTGGTAAAGCAGCAAAGCATGACCCCCACAGCCCCCCCCCCCCCCCCCCCCGGTCTCTTTTTTTTTTGGGTAAACTGTTTCAGCCCACGATGTGATGGTTGCTTTCATTTCAGGAGGCATGAAAAGACCAGGCAGGACACCATTTGCGGGACCGCAACGAACGATATCTGTGAAGGATGTGATCTGCGTCCTGGAGAGGGAACCTCAGATGACGAAATCACGGCTCATCTACCGGCTACACGAGCGGATGCCTGGAGATTCTACCGCAGACTAAGGCCATTGTCCTATTTCAGCGTGGTACCAGCCCATCCATGGCATTTAACAGCGTAGAAAGCATAACCCGTCGCCGCGCCTTCCACCCGGTATGGTTTTGAGTGGAGTGGCACTGTATATTGGTGGCAAATCTGTAACACATAAAGGCATCGAAATTGCCAGCAAAAGAGCTTCTGTAGAGAAACTGCAGTATAAGAAGGTGCTCATGCATTTGCCTTAGCTGCAACCAGTGGGTTGATTGCCATATGCTGCTGGTGCTTACAGTTGTGGTTTCACGAAATATGTCTAAAAAATTGTAGCTTTGTCCAACATTGTATCAAATGGCAATGTTTTTTTACCCCTTGTTTTCACAAATACAACAAAATATCTCCCTTATGCCATCGTTTCTCTTGCCTCTCGCTCTGGTGATCATACACTACACGCGTTCGATCGGTTGCACAAAGGATCAGAGTGTCATCGGCTTTTGTGCTTGGCTGCAAATACATTGCTTGTCGCAGAGTGAAACGATCGAGATGTATCTTTATATAGAAAAAAAAATGCATGGGGGCTTATACGCTTAAACAAAGGACTGAAAAAATAATGTGTGGTAGGAACGACATCCCCAATTCCCACAAACCAAAGAGGCCTTGCGCAGAAACATCTCGATCAGACAATGAGGCAGCCATGTCGTCCGAACTGATATCATCCACATGCAAATACAATGCGTGTCGCCGAGTGAAACGAGATGCATCTTTATATCCAAAAGAAGAAGAAAAAATGCATGGGAGCTTATAAGCTTAAACAAAGGACGGGAAAATAATGCGTGGTATCAACGACATCCACATTTCCCCAAACCAAAGATGCCTTGCGCACAAACAGCATCGATCAGAAAATGAGCCATGTCTGAAGTGATCTCATCCACATGCTCATGCATGACATCTTCGATCACACAGATCTAGACAGGGACACAGGGTGGATCCAGTCGATCAAGCTGGCTATCAGGCTAGCTTCTTCACCGGCACCACGCGATGGTGATGCAGTCGCTGGGGCAGGCCGTGCACGTCCTTGACCTCCAGGGACGGTCCTCTACTGGGAAAAGCTTATATTAACTATAATCCGCAAAAAAAAAGAAGCTTATATTAACTACTGTGTATTGTGATGTCAAATTAAACATGATAATTTGGCTTGGAAGTTTTAGGCATGAGACGGTGCATACGGAAAAACATATGGACCATGTGCATCAGTGCATGCATCAAGTAACAGTATGGACCAGATCATGTGCAGCTGGAGAGTCTCCATGAACATGCACCGAATGAACAAATTCATTGCACTCAAATAAGAAGGCATTAGCTTAACGCGTTGTGCCGTTGCTGTGGGAGGTGTCGGCCGGCCGACTACGTGCCGTACGTCTCTGCATGCATGCATGGTATGTACGGCAGTACTGGTACCGTATAGCTTCTCCATTAGGTCATAGAAGTATAGAATATATTTTCATTATTTTTGTATAAATATTTATGAAATATTTTAAGTAATTTTCTAGCATTATTTGTTGCGATGTCCCATGTCATCCTAAAAACCTTGATACTTAAAAACTCAGTATATAGAGAAAAATAAGATACTTTATTATGGGGACATACTACTGGATCAATTGGAATAATTTGGACATACAGTAAATTGAACCAAAAATTTGTTTAGGGGCTTAAGAAGGCAAAGCAGATTGTTCATGCATTCAGAGATAATAAAACAAACCTTTTCCTATTTAATGAATACAATGGTGGATCCGCGCTATGCTAAAGGACCAAGCTGCTTAACTGTAAACCCGACTCAGTTTCTTATATATATATTTATAAAAAATCATATATTTTTATTTTCCTACACTGATACATCAGTCAACAGTTTGAGCTCGAATGCTCAATATCCAGTGAGGATGCCAGGCCAGCTAGTTTATTCCTTGCCCACAGCAAGCAGAAGGGATTCAAGCCGGCAAGCGGCAAGCATGATCTGAATTGCTCTCTGTATCCCATGCTGCCATGCACATGACATGGCACGCCATCTTCACAGCCCGGGTTATGTCAGGCATGAGCGAAGCTTTTGGCCGTTTGCTCACAATCTTTTAATTTCTCTCCTCTCCGTACATTTAATCCTTCATGGCGGTTCTGTTTCCTGCTGCTTCAAGTTTTCAACAGTGAGTGGAGTGACTCACCGTCACTGACCTCGTCGATCGTTCGCCGGCGAAGATGGACGGGGAGGAGCTCATGAGGAAGATACGGGCTCTGGAAGAAGGCCAGGCGGAGCTCAAGCGGGAGGTTTCCAAAATCAACCAGCTCCGAACTGACCGCCGCGGCGGCGTGCAGAGCCAGCAGCCGCTCGCCGCCGCCGCCGCCGCCTCGCCGCGCCGCGCCGCCGGGTTGTCTCGCCGGCATCATGCCATGGTCATGCAGTCTCTGGGCCAGGCCGTGCATGTCCTTGACCCCTATGGGAAGATCCTCTACTGGTAAGCTTGATCGATGCATCTCGAGTTCTCGACCAACAAGCTCTTCACTTGCATTGCATCATTGATCTCTCCAAGAATCATGAACTCGATCAAAGCTTGATCATCGATCAATCTTATTTGTTCTATGTACAATATCCAGGAACCGGAATGCAGAGCATCTGTACGGGTATTCTTCAGCAGAGGCGGTTGGCAATGATATCACGAGGCTGATCGTCCATTCTGACGACATCCCTGCATTGAACAGCCTCGTCGGCAAAATATTCGCGGGGAGATGCTGGAGGGGAAACTTCCCTGTGAAGAAAAAGTCAGGGGAGAGGTTCTTCGTGGTCGCCGATGGTACTCCCTTGTACCACGACGACGGCAGCTTGATAGGCCTCGTCTGCCTCTCAGAGGACACACAGACGTTGAGGGAGCTCATCGATCCTTCCAACTCAGGATACTACTACGCAAAGTATTGATTTCTTGCACACCATTGATTTTCCTGCTTTTATGTGTCACCGACAAGGTGGGCCCAATGACACAGCAAGCAGTTTGTTTCTGACGGGGTGAAAATTCGGATGACACACAAGGAATTGCCATTAAAATAAGAAGAAAGTTCTTTGGTACCTCATGCTTCTGATTAAGCAGAAGATCGGTTGATTTGTGATTGGATTATTGCTCTAAGTTATGTCAGTGCATTTTTTTTTAGAATAGCAATACAGCTACCAAGGTTGTATTACAAATAGAGCTCTAGTGTATTACAACCATGTTATATACTTCTATGGATTGGACAATGCAATCCCAGAGCCAAGGCCTTTGTTGACAGATAAGAAATCTCAAAGGTTGAGTTTAAAAATATGAGACGATTGAGTGACAACTCACAGTCACAGGCTGATTACAACAGCCCCAGCCAAATTTAAACATTAGACCCTAATTGAAGGACATGAACAAAGAGAAAAAATGATGAAAAATACAAATGCATAGATTATCTGCAGCAGTTTTCAAGCATATCAAGTACATGTATTGAGAAATAATTGCGTTACTCCTTTTCTTCCTTTGCTCTACAGTAAACACACAATTCAGAGGCCTGAAACACAATTAATTCATAAAATTGGCGTACCAAGAAACAAATGTTACTTCTTTACATGAGTGTTGAGGTGAACATTTTGTCAGGCATCTGAAGGTGTATCAGGAGCAGGAGCAGCCTGATACGGTGTGTTTGTGAGAAGGGGAGACAATGCCTTGACTACAATGCTCATGCTTGGTCTGAACTCAGATTCGTATTGAACGCAGAGAGCTGCCACTGCCGCAAGCTGCATTGATACCAAAGAAAACAATTGCTGATGGCTTTGTATTTCACAAATTTGTTGCTGGTACTGCATATTGTGTTGAGCTACTTGTAGCAACATCAAAATTTTACCAGCCATTAAAAATGCATATTTTGGGTAACAAGAGCACACACGGAAGGAGAATAAGACATACCTTGGCAACTCCCTTTGGAGGGTACTCTCCATTTAATCTTGGATCAACACATTGTTTCACCTTGTCCTCACCGAGCCTTGGTGTTGCCTGAGTTGAAGATGGCACAACAAACATGATAAAATCAGAGTGTTAGCAATAGCAGCATAAATTTTGGAACATCTATTCTCGGCCATCTCGTGTTTTTCTCTAGATTATAATAAATATAATCTAGAATTTTTTCTAAATGCCTTGTAAGTAACTTTTCAGGGATAATAACAAAACAATATGTACTTTTCAGGAAATTGTGAAGCACAATGTGAAAAAAAGTTAATGCATACCCAAGTAACAAGACTCTGCTGGCCCCTTGGCATCGTATGGTCTACAGGTTTTCTTCCTGTTAGAAGCTCTAAAAGGACAACTCCAAAGCTATAAACATCACTTTTTTGAGTCAGCTGGCCAGTCATAGCATACCTGCATTGAATAAGACACCTCTTTCATTATAAATCAGGCAGAGATATTTTTCCAATTAAAAAAAATCATCGATTCTTCTGTTCACATCAGATCTAATTATGTAAAAACTAAAGATTATAAACTCCATTTATTTGTTCATTTGAGTTTCATGCATACATGACAGTCTTGTTTAGTTGTACTAGAGACCTATTTTTGCTTTGCTATTTTCTAGTTGCAACACAGTCAAAGGTTCATTATATGCTTCTTCCTATGAAAATAAAGCCAAATGCTAACCGAGAATTATATGGGAGTGTCAATACCAAGTACATTATGCAAAAACTACGAACAAAGTAAAACCGATATCTGAGTCAGATAATTACTCTGGAGCATGGTATCCAAAGGTTCCAAGCACACGGGTAGAATGTAGGCGAGCAGCCATATCTGGAGATTGGCTTGAAAGATTGAAGTCTGCAATTTTAGCCTTGTAGTCCTCAAATAGAAGAACATTGCTTGACCGTATGTCTCGATGGACTATGGAAGGTTCTACCTTCTCATGAAGGTACTCAAGTCCTTTTGCAGCATCAACAGCAATTTTGACTCTTTGCATCCAGTCCAGAGCAGGACCAGGCTGCGCACCAGCAACACCTTTTCTTCCTGTTGAAAGTACATGAATCTTTTTCATCTCTGGATTCATGGCAAGAATATTTTTTAAAGACTGATTAGTTAAGTGGCTAGATGCATACCATGCAAAATGTCATGTAGGGAGCCCATTGTCGCGAACTCATAGGCCAAGATACGTTGTTCTCCTTCAATACAATAACCAAGCATGTCCACAAAATTTTCATGTTTTAATCTTGAAACAATGGAGACCTATACCCAAAGGATAGGGAAAAGGGAACAAATAAATTGTTCAATAATAATAAATAATATTTAAAACATCCTTGCAGAGAAAGATACAATTTGCAAAACAACTTTTATTACAGTTAATAAAAGTGGAAGAATTTGATACAATTAAGTATTGCAGCATTGGTGTCCGGGGAACCATACCTGTGCTAGAAATTCATTGTCGGGCTCAGGGTCTACTGAAGTATCAAGCTTCTTCACAGCTGAATCTTTTCCATTTTCCAGAACAGCATAATATACTCTTCCATATGACCCCTCACCAACCAAAGCCTTTGACCCAAAATCGTCTGTCTTTTCTTTCAGTTCATCAAATGACAATGCAGGTACTTCGATGGAAGGGGGTTTTGCAGGATCACCGTTTGAAGTAATGCCGTTTCCTGGAATACATATGTATGGATAAGGGATATGCAATGCATAGCAATCATTGGTTTACCACGCACACCCTCATTTGACTGAATAGCATGAAGCAATGGATAAAGTAGTAAGAAACAACTAGTTAGAAGGTAGCTGAGCCACGTAAAAGTTCAATCAACATGAAGTCTAACTAATCAGTGTCCTCATCTGTACCAAACATGCCACCTGAAAGGCCTTGCGTAAGTTCAAATTTGCCTGAATTTGCGTTGAGAATATGGTGTGGTTAGTGGTTACATTAATAATTGTCTGCACAAGTCATTATTTTACAGACCCGAGCTGTACAGTGAGAAGGAAAAAAGGTCACCAATGTGGTAGATAATGCTGCGTAGTCAATTCTACTTGGCTCTGTTTTCTCGATAGAAGGATTTTGCATTGTTGGAATATCATCTGGAGAGGCTAACGCTGGCCTGATAATCAATTAACATAGCAGTAGAGGTCTGTACTCAGTTAGCCTTTTAAAATAAAAAATTCAGGTGGGGTTTGCGCCTCACTCTCAGCATTTAGCTCTGGAAAAAAGTAGCATGCTTGAAAATAATTAATTAATCTTTTTCAATGTACAGCTACCTTGCTCACCCAGCCTGCACCAATATTACTTTAGACTTCAGGTTTTTTGTACAGCAAGGTTCAAGTTCAGCTGCATAGGTCAACAATACGATGCATAGCTATTGAGTGCTGAGATACTTTTTTCAACATATCCGTAGCTATTGAGTGCTGAGATACTTTTTTCCATCAAAACAAAAAACCAAGTGGTGTCCAGATATGTTCGTCTAATACAAGTTTTATCAAGCAGTAGGTAACAATGCCACAAGTAATCATGCCTTGTGCTTTCAAGTACATGCTGAGATTTGCATCCTAATCTGCTGTAGGATGATAAGGTAGCAGAGGTAGACATCAGAAACAACACACATACCACTTGTTCTGTCCGGGCTGCTCTTGAATCCATTTTCATTTTCAAGATATGGCGTGTCAAAATGAGTACAGCAAAACCACCGGCGCATAGTGGCCTGCCTGCCTAACTCTCCTCTTGCTTGTTCTTGTTCTTCCTTCCTGAGTAGTTCTATTTTCCAAAAACAAAAAGAGAAAGGAATTATTTGATGCAAGTTCCATGGAGCAGCCATTCTCTTCACCACAAAAGTTCAACCTGGAACAAAACAGAAGCGAAGCCCTCACCTGCTTCCGTCGGGGACGCCCGCGAGCAAGCAATAGAGGGGACGGCGGGCTCGAACTGACGGATGGTCTGGACTGGCGGTTCGTCAGCGAAAGGCAGAGAGAGTCGAGGAGATGAAGAGGCAGAGAAGGGTGGGCTTTGGCTGTGGCTGAGCTGGAATCAAATCATTTGGCCGTCTGAGCTCAAGCTGGGGTGGGCAGCGGCGGCGGCGTCGCCTTTCCGGCTGCAGCCTCCCTGTCGGCCTCCCCTCCACGCGCCGGCTTTCCAGCTCGCCGCCGCGGTTTTCTTTTCTATCAAATTGCGTTCGTTTGGTGACACACATATATCATTATTGGCTTTGCACCTGCTGTTCTCTTCTGTTCTGGAGGATTTGGTCGCGCTGGTCCTTCTCCTTCCTTGTTGGCGTTTTCATTGATTGATGGTTAAACAACTGATCGCCATCGGCATAAACAAAGCTTGAAATTCCGCTCACAGAGCATCTGCTTTGGCAGCGAAATGATTTGTTTTTTTTTTTTTTAGGTGTGGAAAACAAACTGTTCTTTGGTTGACAGCCAATCAGCCATGACAGCAGGTAGGCGCTTTCGTCCAAGGAAGACGGAGTCGCCGCCGCCGTCCGGCACGTTTTTCCCACGGAGAAAACGGCGCCAGAGTAGCAGGGCCGCCGGCCCAAGTGAATCTGAATAATGGGCCCATCTTGGCCTGGCGAAACCTCGGCCCACGAACAGAATTTGCGAGAGAGCAGCAGGCGACCGGCCCAAGAGAATCTGAAGCGTAGGCCCAGATCGGAGAAAATTCCGGCCGATCGAATCAGGTCCAAAACACACGATTGAAACAGCCACGTAAAAATTTCAAAATCCTACGCCACATCCTCCAAAGGCCAAAGCTTGAGGTTCGGACACCATAGATTCAGAAGGAGCAGCAGCAAAAATTTAGAGAAGTGGCGATTGCGCGTTGGGCGCTGTCCGGAAATGAACCGAATCAGTATTCAAGGCTGGAAATTAACATAGCCCACGAGAAGACTGACGAAGCGACTTGTACATATAATTAAATATAATATGAAAATGAAGTGCTGTGGGGAACTCCCCACAGTTTGCCCTTAAAAAAAAGACTGACGAAGCGAAGCGTAGATGCATATGCAGGATGGAATTGATCTGAGCGGAGCCCCGGAGTGATCGATCGAGCATACCACGTCTGAATATCAATCAGGGCAGCAGCTCTCGATGGCGATGAGCTGAATCTGTCTTCTAGGATTGATTAGCTTTTACTGATTTTGATGGCGGCCACTCAGCGCACTCTACTGCCTTACCCCCACACAAATCCTTTTCGGATTGTCCTAGGCGAGCTTTTAAAATGTTACTATCAACATATTATATTATCATATAAAGAGCACACACATAGATTGATCACGGAAAATAGTTTTGATTTATTTGAGATAAGATATAGTATAATCATCATATGGTGGACCCCGGGCGGCCATGCAGTGATGCAGAGGAGGTAGTGAGGTACCCACGAAGCTTGCTTGTGATTGTGCAGAGTTAGGGATTACCATGTGTTCTTGGCGAGGCAGAACTCCACTGTGAGTCTGTGAGTGAGTATGTGACAAGTCGTGATCCTTGCGGTGGGGAAAAAAAAGAGCTCGTGTTGGAGTAGAGTGCCCTTTCTGTCAGTGTCAAGTGTGGACGAAGAAGATGACTTTTGAGCATGACATGATCAGTAAGGAGAGTGCAATAATTAACATAGTGACCCTTTTATCCTTTTCAGCTCCCAGCATTGAATAAAAGCACCCAGAGAGACACGTCGCACCTTTTAAGCTTGCGGTCGTGGGGTATGGCTTTTGCCCTTAGAAAGCCGGCTGTTTTTATTAAAGCATAATTTGCAGGGTCAAAGTCTCAAAAAGCAGCATCTTTGTTGCCACACTTACGTCTCCAACCCAATCATCAAACCAAGACCACACCACCATCCGTCCATCCGTTCGTTTTCACTTGTTGCAAAAAATCTACCGAACAGTATCTATGCCTTTTTCTCCCTCTCCAAACCGGAAAAGGTACGGTCTGTATGAAGTCAGGCAGAGGTTCTCGTACGGTGAAAACAATTTTAGAGATAACACACCCCTGTTTTAAATCTATAATTTGGCGACTTTACTACTGGACTTTTGACCCGCTTCAAAAGAAATATATGAATTTTCAACAAGTTATAAAAGGGCATTTATTTCACTGCTTTGACCTTTACAAACAATTCACCAAATCATTACCCTACCAATCTCTTTGTGGGCAAAATGCTGCGACAGGATCATTACCCACCCTACTAATCTCCGAGAGTCAGAGACGTCAAAGCGTCAAACTCCATCACCAACCCTCCGATCCGATGCGCCCCCAATAATGCCCATCCCCCATCCATCTCCCTCCCCTACCTCGTGTCATCTCCTTCCCGGCTTGTTTGAAAGCGCAGAGGAGGGCGACGGCACGGCGTCCAGTCCAATCTCAACCGCCAAGCGCTGGCAGTTTGTTGGGCTTGGCTTGTCAGCTTGCTCGCTTCCCCGAGCGCAACACGAGGAGCACCTGCTGCCGCCGCCGCCGCCGCCGCCGGTCGACGTCGGAGGGAGGCCGCGAGGAGGAGAGGAAGCGCGCGGCAGAGCTGATTGGGTAATGGCGCCGCCGCCGGAAGACGTGGGCGGCGCGGCGGGTGGCCGGTGGTGTGGCGGTGCGCGGTGGGTGCTGCTGGGCCTGGCGCTGGGGCAGTTCGTTTCGCTGCTCATCACCTCCACCGGCTTCGCCTCCTCCGAGCTCGCCCGCCGAGGTTCGTACCCTCCTCCGTACACGCACTAGATTGATTCGTTTGCTTCACGGCCGACGACGGCGAGTGCTCGCCACTGTTTGTTGGGTGGAACGTGGAAGCATAGTAGCAGCTCCAGTGCTCCACGATGGGGAAAAAATGTTTCTTTTGACGCGATCGACAAAAATCTCCCGGAAAGATCGCTCTTTTGACCCTTCCTGCGGTCCGGCGAGCAAGCACCGGAATCTTGGTCGATCGGTTGCCGGCTGCCCACCTCTGTTCTTCACTTGCACCGCCGCTTTTGCTCACGTCGCAGACCATAAAATTCTCTAGCCTTTTTTGGGTTAAACATCAGGCTTGTTCCCTTTCCAGGACTTACCCAACATCTGATGCCCTCTGCTGCTGTGTTGTTGTTTCAATTTGTTTAATCTGATGCCTAGTACTAGTAATTCTTTAGCGAATCATTTGGGGGTAAAAATTAAGATGAACTTTTTCTTTATGACCTTTTGTTTCACTTTGGATGCACGCACGGGGATTGTAAACTTGTGACAGTGCACTTCAACTCATGTTTCTAAAGTGATTTTCGAGTTGACTGACAGACACTTGCATTTTTTCAGGCATCAACGCGCCAACATCGCAGTCGCTGCTCAACTACATCCTCCTCGCTCTCGTCTACGGCTGCGTCGTCCTCTACCGGCGGCAGCCACTCACGGTACATATGCGTCCTTTTACGTCAGAACCAAGAACTGCCATGTCCAGAAATTACCTTATAATTATTATTAAAAAAAAGAAATTACCTTCCAACACGAAAGTGCATGTTCAGTGACGTAAAGAAACTCTAGATTCCAGTTCTTGGCCATTTGCGGCTTCTCGAGCACATGGCCAGCCTTTGGTTTTATTCGATGTTGACCAGTAGGTGGCATTCTTTGCATCGTCCTCTTCTCTGTACCGTTGAAGCTTTGCCGCCTACAGGCTTTGACGTATCTTATCTTATCGCTTTTGCATGGAGGGCCTATGAACGCCGCCTACTTGTTATTTCGCTCAGCGTAAGAACATGAGTGCAGCAAAACTGATTTTTTTTTTAAAAGAACAATACAGCAGGACTGATGCTTATTCTGATTCTGTCTTTCCCTATTAGGAGCTGTAACTGAACTCATATAAAATCAAATTGGCATAATCTCATGCTGGCGGTTCATTAAAAAGTATCTTATTTCTATTTAAATGGATCTTGGTCTGGATGTGTTCCTCCCTTTTTTTTTTTCACCACGGCAGCACCATAATATGATATTTTTTTCTGGCAATCATAACATGAAATTTGTAACCTTTTTTTAATGTCGTGTGCAGATAAAATGGTACTACTACTTGATCCTTGGAATTATCGATGTGGAAGCTAATTATATTGGTATGTAGCTGGTTGCCACAAATTTAAAATTAAATAATGCAGTTTCGGTTGGTTCTATGATTTGAATGGTTTTTTGTTTGCTTGTGCAGTTGTGAAGTCATACCAGTACACATCCTTGACAAGCGTGATGCTACTGGATTGCTGGTCGATTCCGTGTGTCATTGTTCTTACTTGGGTATTTCTCAAGACCAAGTACGGGCTCAGGAAGTTCTTTGGCGTAGGAGTTTGTGTTGCTGGTCTTATACTGGTTGTATTTTCAGACGTCCATGCCCCTGATCGAGCTAGTAAGAATATGCTCCTCTCAAGCTATTTTGAGTCCCATTTAAGACAACAAAATATTTTCTTTCAGGAATACTTTCATGAACTCAGAACAGGACAATAAAATTGTTCGATTTTTGTCAAGATTCTAGAGCATAACATCTATTACGTTCTGAAATGCCTTGCAGAAGGACCTAACCCTCTCAAGGGTGATTTGCTTGTCATTTTTGGCTCCATGCTTTATGCTTGCAGTAATGTTACCGAGGTAATACTGGAACTCTTGACAAGTCACTTGCTTTTACTTGCGTGGAATAATTGCATGTCAATTATTTCTAGTTGGCTGTACAATCAACCTTGCTGAAAGCAGGTATATATATATTTTTTTTCTCATTTAAATTTTAGGAGTATGTGGTCAAGAAAGGTAACAGAGTGGAGTTGATGGCGATGCTGGGGCTTTTTGGAGCAACTGTCAGTGCGATACAAATGTATCCTTGGTTAATCCATCTTAGTATATTTCCATCATATTCTATACTCTCCCCATGCCCAAAGATTTTTCTGTACTGCTTTTCCCTTGACATTGCTACAGAAGTATACTCGAGCGAAATGAACTTCATTCAATTACATGGAATGCTGGTGCTGTAAGTATATGTCACCACCCTTCTCAGCGCTTGCACATTGGCAACCATATTTGTTCAGCAGTAGTAGCCCCTTTATAGTACACATAAATACCAAACATTCTGATTTAGGTCTTCAAACTCTGTTTTGGTGTAAATTATAGTGGTTTTTCTTTATACTATTATCTGGAGAATTTATGATCCTTTCTCATGAGCTCTTCTATCGTTTCAGGTTCTCCCTTTTCTTGGATATGCGGTGGCCATGTTCCTGTTCTACTCAACTGTGCCTACAGTATTGAAGGTGCTGCAGGATTGCTGAGATTTAAAAACTGATGGTCCTCATTAGTAACACGTTTTTTTCCCAGAATTTCTGACGAGCTTGCAAATCTCTGTTACCATGGATGTTGCAGATATGTGGTGCAACCATGCTGAACCTCTCTCTCCTGACTTCAGACATGTGGGCTGTTCTGATCCGTATCTTTGCCTACCATGAGAAGGTCAGTCCACTCTGTCTTCCTGGCAACCAAACTCGCTCTAAATCCGAGCTGAAGAGGATTTCGGCTTGTCTCATTCCTGTTTTCAACTGTAAAAAAAAAAGTACTAACGAAGCATGGCTAGGTCGACTGGATCTACTTTGTAGCTTTTGCCTGCACAGCAGCTGGCATAATCATCTACTCATACAAGTACGTCTCCACCATGGGCTACGGCCGCATCCTGGCATGCCTATCACTACTGAGACTGAGGCATCTGGTATTCTGGTTGCACGCAGGGGTTCCAAGGAGGCTGAGGAGACAGCGCAGGTTGCTGGGGCTAGCGACGAGCACGGCAAAGAGGGGGGCGAGGAGGCTGGAGCGGAGAATCCAGCGTGAAACACTGGTGACTTGGTCTGTAGCAAGGAAGAGCCATCAGCTGTCCAGACATCCAGGAGGTTACCAGGTTAGCTATGAGTTATAGCATGCTGGGCGAATAGCTAGTAAGAGCCTGAGAGAGTTCAGGCTTCAGAGCAGCAATTTATCAGAATCAATTTGATCAAGTGTAGCAGGACTTACTAGAGACTTGACAAAAATGGAGGAATTTCTGTAAACAGGGACCAGTTGGTACCCCACCAACAGTCAACTGTCAGAAATTTAGGCTCAGGCACTGCTGATTATTCATACTTAACTGATTTAACCTTATATAGCTCATTGATTTCCAGAACTGTTGGATTTACCAAACTCCAGTCACGAAAATGAAGTACTTCACAGTTATATAGCCTATCCAGAGGTAAAAGAGGTCAGGTTTGGCCCTCTTCTGAGGATATCTAGAGCATGTTGCTCAATGCTTTCTTATATCAACATCGCTAGACTGCCAGCAAAGTTCTCCATCACTAGAGTGCTTCACAAACTATTTAGGTAGCTTGCCTAGATCCTAGAGCTAAAGAGCTGAATGATCTCAATGTCCTCCAGAGGCAATAGCTCATTGAAATGGCCTGCACTGACGAGTGTACATGTCTGAAGTTGGAGGTGGCTGGAGCAGTTCTATCTGTCACATTTCTGATAATGCGCACAACATCTGGCTTGCGCAATTGGGTAAGCTTTTTTTTAATCTCTGTCAGCATGAGCTTCGCTGTTGCAAATCTGGCAATGGGTATGCACGGCCTTCAGTCTCCCAATCCCTCTTTTGGCACTTTAATACGACACAAATCCAACTGTCTAAACTAAATCCTGAACAAAAGGTAGAAGTCCAATCAGCATCTTCAATTCCAGCTCTTCTCTTCCTTAATAAATAGGTCCTTTTGCTCGGAGCAGACGTTGAAAAATCATCAAAGGGAGGCATAGGATCAGTTGATGGAGCCATGTCGGTGTTCCAGGTTTGGTATGTTCCCAGGAAGAAGAATCTTCAGACCATGGCGTGTCTCCAGGAAGAAGAGTCTTCACACCATATGTGTTCTCCATCAAGAACTTGAAGCAATCTCAATTCTCATGTCAAGGATCTTATGTGGGACAGATGTACTATGTTTTCAAAGGCCTCTTCTTACGTTACCTGCTCTAGCCACTGATCACAGGGAGATCATATTTACCTTTTGTAACTTTAGCCTTCTTTTGAAGTACCTCCTACAATACTAATAGCTTGAGCCTTGAGGAAGACCAGTGTGCTTCTGTATGATCATTGGCTCATTGCTGCTTGCTCGGTCAAGTTGTTGCCACACAAAATCAACCTATACCTGCAAGATACACGACATTGTCTAAATCACCTGAAAGAGAAGCTATCATTGCTAAAGAAAAGAAACTGAAAAGGGTTCAAGCTAAGGGGAAAAAGAACCCAAACCCTACACGATTCAGAATTAGCATATTTCAACAAAAGATTTATTTATCATTGATTCTTTTCCAAATAATTCACTTTATCTTAGATCAATTATAAACTACATTTCATAGAACCCAATTGAAATCTAGACTAACTCCTAAGTGCCGATACAAAAATAAATCCACAGAAACAATTTAAGCAGATGTGGTAAAACTTTATTAAATTTCCTCCTTGGCATCTAACAATCATAGTTGGACACAAAAAAGTCTCATAGATTCATTCATAGTAAAAACTCCTCCCACTAATCATGATCTCTGGAGCTAAAGAAAGAAACTCAATTTTCTCAAATACATTCTGTATTCTATGACTATTTAATGATTCATGGATATCAAAATAAGACTCTGACCCCTCGTAAAGCACAGATAAGAGTGTCTGAGCTCCCAACAGCAAACAAGATAGCATTTTCTGGTTTACAACTAAGCTGCAAGGCCTTGTATTATTCTCTGTGCCTCAAAACACACAATTGAGGTTGCCCAGGAATTTCGATGACTATGTGCCAACTAACCGTCCAATCACTCAAGATCTGACGGCTGCCAGAAATCAAAGCATATGCAGCAGCAACAGCAGACTGAGCGGTGAGTGCCTAGTGGCATACGTGTGTGCCCGCGTGGATCGCCGAGGCACGTGATTACCGCATGGAAGAACAGAAGCCAAGCAACGATGACGCAATGTGCAGCGCAGCTGTCTTAAACACATGGAGTCCCCGTCTCTGACCAAACCCATGCATTATTCTCTCTTTCATCAGCAAACCTGCACCTGCGCCGGATAGATACCATGAAAGGTGAGGAACCAATAATTGTTGACCTTTGTTTGAAAGAAAAAAAAATGAAATACTAGATCAGAAGAAAATCTCATCTCATTCAGAAGTGACGATGGCCAAGCAAAAACAGTCCACGAAAACAACATCAGCACCACCAGAACAATCCATAATTAAGCACGTTGTGTATATAGGTCAGCTCTGCAAGGTGATAAAAAAAAAGGCAAAAAAGAAAGAAAAAACACCTAGAATGGAACAGTGCATCAGTACAGAAACAAATGTTTCAGCTACAACCTTACTCAACTCAGCACGGGGTTCATCTAATTGACTAACAAACTAGGTGTACAAAAGGGGGAGCTTAGCGCAAACCAGAACAAAGTTAGCCCTGCTCGATCATTTACAATTTTCTATGGGACTGAAAGATAGTGTGTATGCCCAGGGCAGGCTGAAGCAAAACGGGCGCAGATAGAAGGCACCACCTACTTATCAGGACATGCCGCTCAGGATTTCAACCAACTCATTTTTCTTCTTTTTCGAGTAGCCTTTGATTCCTCGAGACTTTGCAAGCTCCCGGAGCTCTGCAACCTTCAAAGAGCTTAGATCGAAAATTTTGGCAGCACCATCATCATGTGATTCATCAATATCTGTAATGTCAGCAATTTCCAAAGATGGTTCGGGATACTCCTCATCAGTTAAGTCTTCGGTGTCAGATTCATCGTCTGAAAGAGCATCAAAGTCATGCAAAGAAATATTTTCTGGTGGTATTACAGAATCAGGTTCATATGGAGAAACTGTGTCCGGCTCATCTGTAGCAGTCCTCTCCTCAAGAGCTGCCTTAGCTTTTTGTACAGTTTCGGCCACATTATTGGTGATAGACTTGTGATCGGCACCAGCATCAGCATCTGCATTGATAACAGGCTGGAACTTCACTCCAGGAACCGGAGATCTTCGCCTGAAATTTGATGCTGGCCGTTTGAAGGGCGCTGGAGGTGGATTCTTCTGCTCTTCCTGGGTGTCACTTTTTGTACTAAAGATGGTTGAGCTTTGTCTATTTCCAGAATCATTGCTTCTCCTTGTTATATCAAAGTTCTGTTCCTTGTCATCACTGCCCTTCCTTCTTTGGTCCACAGAGTGTTTCCTAAGCAACTTCAGAAGGGAGTCGACGCTGCCCCTCTCGCCCTGCACTTTTGCAGGTTCAGGCTTCTTGTCTTCCCTGCTTTTCCCCCTAGCTCGTAGCTGTGCTTGAACCCTTTTAAAGAGCTCCACAATCTCCTTCTCTCTTTCCCCTGGAGCTGATGTGGCTTGAGGACGAGAATTGCTTCCCAAAGAGATTGGTGGTCCATTTTTGGATAACATGATATCACTATCAAATTCATCAATGCTCTCAGAATCATCTTTATCTTGGTATGGCCTGCCTTTCACCCTGGAAGATCCCCCTTTTTGTTGCCGTGATATATCCGAATTCCTTGGCCTATGGTTGTTGGGGCTCGCACTGCATACAAAAGATACCCTCATTGGCCCCAACATAGGTGATGTACCCAAGAAACAAGCTCCTTGAGGGACTCTGCAATCTCCATGTACAGGTAAGGTTCCTCTGCCTGAGACTCCTGGCCAGAAAAAAAACACTGTACATTAGTTACTGCTTTGGAATAAACTTGTGGATTAGGAGGAACAGGCAGCTTAAAATGGAACTGTGTACATTAATTTCTGCAGTACATGAGATAGTATATAGATGATAAAATAAACCCCATCCGTATGATTAAAAAGGCTCCACATGAGTGAGACCTATGCTGCACGGATACGCGCATATGCCATTCTCCCAAAAAAAAAAATGATACGCGGTAACATTTCATTATTTTGTAATACAAATAAATACGGATGCAAAACTTAGTTCGCAATAATAATTAGGTAGCAAGTGCTTGCGGTCTTGCTTGCACTAGCAAAGCCTTTTTCAATCCCTTCTTGTTCTTCTTTTTGTTATTGCCTGAAGGAGAAGGTGCAGTCGGCAAGAAAGCAGTAGCACTAGCACTGGTTCGAATTTGTTGGTAAATAACGGAAGATCAGGGAGAGGAAATGGATCGGAGGAATCGAAGAACACAAAATGAAGAACCTAAGAACAAGAAGAATATATTTTTGACCGAAAACAACAAGAATAGATTGAGAACGGGACGGGCATCTGAATTCTCAACAAACTGAAGAAGGGGGAAGAATCTCACCTGATATGGCCCGTCTGCTGCTGAATCTCTGCCGCGAGCATGCAGAGATGCAAAGCTTCTTCGTGGCAAAATGGAGCTGCAGAGCATACTCCGGCGGACGTCCTTCTTGGGCGGGCGGCCGCACTTGTATGGGAGTCGCGCGGACGAGCATGCCGGCAAAGGCTGCGCAGAGCAGCGCTTGTGTTGGTCAGGTTGGGGATGAGCTGCGCCCAGGCAGCGAAGCGCACCGGCGGCGGAGGGCCCTCGTGCAGGTGTCGCGGCCGGGGATGCGGGTGAGGACTGAGGAAGATAAGGCTCTGCTCGCGCAGCACTAATGGGCTGGGCCGTACTATTGCAAAAATCAGCCCTAAACCCTACCGTCCGTGTATCGTTCTTTTTTTTTCTTTTAATTATTTTGCTTACTTGCTGATACCTACCCATGGCGTGTAGTAACTTAAATCACTGCATTAGTGAAAGTAACTTATTTGAAAGAATTGGGTGTTCACTTGAACCCCCTACAACAGGTAGCAAGATCACAGGAGGTACAAACAGCAGGAGAGAAGAACACCAACTGTCAACCTTCAGAATTCAGAAACTTGAGCTAAGACATCGCTGATTTCTTGAACTTAGTGAATCAACATTGTATAAGTCCCCATTCCAGCACTGAAAGAGTAGTCTTGGCCTCAGAATCCGTTCATAAGGACCGTGGTTGGAGGTGTCATAGTCAAATCCCTTGCAGTTATTCTTCCTGATGCAAGTAATTCCTAGCTTGTGCAGTTGGGTAATTCGACCTCATTCAGCATGGTCTTCCATCGTGCAACATTGATAACATTCATTCAGTATATGCAGATGCAGGGCCCTCAGCCTCCCAAGCACTTCAACACTACGTGTATCCAAGCATCTAAACCAATCAGTGACTGTAAGATAAATGCAGTCCAAACTTTAAATCCATCTCCTTCGTTGCTGAGCAGAGCTTGAAAACCATCAAAGGCAGGCGTGCTAATACTGACAGTGTCATCAATTCTGAGATACCATCCTTGTTCTCATGTTATGTCTAAACTTTGGATAATCATCCTACACAAGATAGACAGAACCTTTTTCATTGCCAGACAACAACAGAGATTATACAATGAGCTACGACCGAAACCAAGATGCACAAGCACAACCCAGAAAAACAGGTCTTCCATCTATCTACACCATACTGCAATGACACAAAAAGCCCTGAACAGAATTGTCCTTACCAGTAACCATAGCCTGTATTGGGAATTTGGGATATAGACCAGCTTTGCCACCCAGCAAAACATACCTGAAATTCGAACTGAAAATTGAAATCGGTCTTCTGATCACTGATTCCACATTACAAAAATGAATCTGGCAATCCATGAAACATAGTGTAAAAGCGAAATGTTTTTTTTTTGAAACAGTAAAAGCGAAATGTTACTCACTATGGAATTGTAAAAACCAGCTGAGCATCATGATACTTCCATATACATTTTGGCATTTGCCTGAATGTGGGGCAGCTCCAGAGGACGACAGATTGGAGTTGAGCACGGGGGCCTAGAGAGGGTGGACTGATGAGCACGCCAGTCACTGAATCGTCCCGGAGAACCTGCGGCCCCTCGACCCCCTTGAAGACCCTGCCTGTTACCAGGCTTGCCGGCGGCCGCAAATGGAGGCAGGAGGGCGCGAAGCAAGGAGGCCGAGAAGAGAGAGGCCGCGAGGATCGCGAGGAGCGCCACGAAGACGTGTGGTGCAACCGTGGGCTACGCTTGTGGCGCCGGCCATGTCTTGCCGGCCGGTCCATATCACTGGCGGCGGACGGGAGGGGACAGGGCGCACGGCGACTCGGCGAGGGACTGCTTGGTAAAATTGATGGTCCAATATTTTACAGAAACCCACCTAAAATGGATCGCGACTATTGATCGATCGCAATCCATTTTAGGGGTCTATATGCAAAAACTCGGATCGCGATTATTAATCGCGATCCATTCCAGGGTGTTTTATGTAAATAGATGGATCGCGGAGAATAATCGCGATCTAAACGAGGGACCGGCATGTAATTATGTTGACCGTGCCCAGCGTCGACGGCGAGCCCTCGGGAGCGGCGGCGGCTTCCGCCGACCCTGCCCTTGGCATTGGACGGCAGCGGAGGGGGACGTTGACGGAAGGGGCACGCAGGGCCGCCATGAGCCCATGATCCCGTTGCCAGCTTCCGTGGAGATGGCGGCGACGATCTGAATCTGATCCTGAGAAGGAGTCGCTCAAGCTCGGCGGACTCGAGGCTCAAGCCTGCACACCTGCAACTGGGGAGGTTCGATTTCTTCAGACCTTTCTTTGCACTGCCCAATCCATGGCCATCCGTAGAACTAGGCAGGGGAGTCGCATGGTTGCCGCTGGCCGTCATCGCTGTTAGTTTTTTTTTTTTTTGGCTGCATTTGGACATTCCTACATGGTTGGTTGTGTACTCTGCCGTTTGCGGACAACTGAGAGGAGTGAGACCTGTGCTTGGACGCTGGGGCTCTGGAGAGATGGAGTAGATGACTCAGGCTGCCAGGGGGGCATTGACAAGCAGGGTAAGGAAGGGGATGATGAGGGAAGCTGGAATGCAGAACCCGGCCTGAAACTCCGGTGTCAGCATTCCAATGGCAACCCCATACAACAGGAAATTCAGCTACCACATGCTCGTCCAGGTGCAGGACCGCTGGATGGGTACAGGCTTGGGAACACAAATCAGTGAATCACAAACGCTATCAAAATCACATTTGGCTTAGTCTCAGAACAGCATTGAGAAGAAAGAGCAAGGATACCATCAGGTCATTGTGGTCAGTCAATACTCAACACTACAAGAGCTCAAACGAGTAACAAAATGAATTAAGAAAGACAGCACCAGGGACAGATTTATCCTAGAACACAGGCTGGAGTGCAGAAACAGGATTGATAGTCAAGACTGTCGGCACCATTCAATATTCCATCTTCAGACTAGGACGATTTCGGTTGCCTTCAAGCTGGTCCAACAAGTTTGCCTTCAATTCTTGGTTCTTCTCCCGCAGCTCTCGCCTATTGGCCAACCATTCCTTGGACCTTCCAACGTCGAGGTCTTCGCCACAATCCAAACCATTTAGCAGGACCTCCATGAGATTTTGTAGATACAAAATTCCAGTAAATGAACAGCAGTAATTAGCTGTACGCCACCAACACTTCACCTTGAGAAGCTTAAGCCTAGCCATTGTTTCTTCTTCAAACTTGACTGCTTTGGTGCCACTTAGTCCATCCATTTCTAACACCACTAGACTAGGAAACATTTTGCTCTGGAAATGGAGTTCTTCGCCCTTGAATGAATATCTCGACAGACGTAGAGAGGTCAGATTCGGCAGTTCTCCAAGGTCTTGTACAGCAGCTTGCTCCAACAGTGTGCTCCGAAGAGTCAACTTTGTCAGCCTCTGAACCTTTCCAATCCATTTTGGTAACTCTCCTATATTCCCATAAAGTTTAAGACTCTGAAGGTCTTCTGGAGGTGATATGCCATTCAAACATCCAACCAGCCCATTCTTGCCCTGAGCACGCAATGACAAGGTCTGCAAGTGGCTGCAGCTGCAGATGGCTGACCTCAGTTCCTCACGGTGATCCTTCTTGATGCCGGTTATACCTAGCTTGCGCAATTGTGTGAGCTTCTTGATCTCCTTCAGCATGTTCTTCCCTCGTGCAACATTGACAACCCCCAGTGTGTGCAGGGCCTTCAGTTTCCCGATCCCTCTTGGCGCCTTAACACCAGATACATCTAAACCTCTTAACCAAACAGTGACCGCAAGACAGATAAGTGGTACCACCATCTTCAAATCCTTTTCTTCATAGACAGTTTCTGTGCTAAAGCATTTCATCAGATACACCAGGACATAGTAATGTACTATTTCATAGCTGGCACCCTCACCATAGGCTATGATACCAGCACGAAGGTACTTCAACTTTTGAAGTTTAACAATGCTTGATGGCAGCTTCATCACCACTGTACCCCTGATATCTAGTGTCTCCAGGTTTGGTAGGTATCCAAGTGAATCTGGAAGATGAAAGATCCCTTCTGATCCCCGGAGAGACAGGTACCTGAGATGATAAAGCTTACCAATGGATAAAAGGTCACGATCTCTTAAACCATTGGCCTCTTCTAAATCCAGCACTCGAAGCAATCTCATCTTCCTAGAAATGAAAAAGGATTTAAACTCTCCGAACACCGTAAAGGATCTTAATCGTGACAGATCTACTGCAGTTTCCAATACATTACTCTTCCTCTCTTCTCTGCTCCAGGTACTCATAACAGTGAGATGGCGCGTTTTACATTTGGACTGTAAACTGTGCTCATCTTCGTCAAGCACAAGAACATGATTTTCTTCTGCTGAAATTTCCCTGCTGACTGAATGCATGAGTTTTTGGATTTCAAAGTAATAAGTCTCCCCCCTATTACTGATTTTACTCATTGTTGTTCCTGATGACTGCATCATGTTTCTACTTATAAGGTCTTGAAATTGTTTATTTGCCACTTCCTCACTTGAATAGCCCTCTGCAATCCACCTTTTTTCTAAACGTCTTCGCCTAATTTTGCTGTCTCGAGGGAAAACAGACAGATAGACGAAACAAGGCTTCAGTTCTGGAGGCAGACTCGTGTAACTACGCATGAGCATTCTATTGACATCTTCTAGATTTGGATAGCTCTCTAACTCGGCACTCATATGACCGAAGAAGTCCCTCCATTTCTCAGTACGCTTCTCTTGCAAGCTACGAGCTACATTGATAATGACCAAGGGAAGCCCAGCACACTCCTTTACAATCCGTTCAGCTTGCTCAGGCAAATTGTCACCATGCAAACCACCTTTAAACTGCAAGAAACATGAATATGCTTCAGAAATATTCATTTCTGAATTAATTTGTTCTTACTTCTTAGAGATAAATGTATTAATTGGCATTCAACTCAAGACAGTATTCCATATGAAATTGCCCCGGCCTCATCATTGCTGACTCCTAACCCATTTTCCGTTAATTTCCTAGGCGGTAATAATAACCTAATAACATGGATAGGTTTTATCCATGTTAGGTATAAATAGTAAACTATTAGGATAACATGTTATTGGTGTTGGTTCTAAATAAGAACCTGTACGGGTATCACAGAGCTAGACCTAAGCATTTTTAGCCCAACCAGCTCATAACTTTAGGTCTGATTCGAGCCTCGCCTAAAAAAATTCTTAGGTCCAAGGCAGTTTGTCCACAACCATGTGTGGTGCCTCATCTTATCGTGCGGTGTTCCAGGCTTTAGGATTCGTGCAGGTCAACTTCTACTTTGCCTGAGACCTTCCCCTGGCGCTCGTGCCCCTTGCGACATTGAGGCAATTATTTAGGCAATGTTTCCCCTCAGGCAGATTCATTTCCAACACCAGGTCACGGGCGCCCAACTGCTCCAAACGTACCCTGTTCCCTTCATCTTCAACCTCCCTCTCCTCCGCCATTGCTGCGCCCCCACTCTCGAACAGAGGAGGCCCTCCATGAATGGAGCCACAGAGAACAGAAACCACAACAGTACTGGTCCGGGAATACACTGCGTTGCTGCTTCTCCAATGGATGCTTCCAAGTTCAACGCATTTAGTGGCTCTATAGAAGCAGATCCACTTCGTGCTTTCTCTGATGTCCACGATGGGACTCAACCAGGCGATTGAATAATCTATCCGAGGACGGCTGTGAGAGCTTGTGTATTTCACATAGATAACATGATTACAGAGGGGACTACAATATATAGGCTTAAGCAGCCAAGGGATCATGGTGTGAACACTAAACTGAAGAGGCACTAGAGAGTAAAGAAGGCCCAAGGCACTAGGCCTAACCGACAGAATATGAGGGGTTAGCAGAGTTAAAGAGGCACAAGTCATTAAGCCTGTGCGGCAGCCTAGGAGGGATTGAGACTGTCTAACACGCCCCCGCAGTCGAATCGTCTGGTGTCTAGACGCTCCTGGGCCAGGACCACTGGACGGGCTCGAAGCAGAGGAGTTCGAGTTGGAGCCACCGGTGGTCAGACCGTCGGTGTGCCAGCCCACGTGATCGCCGCCGGAGTTGCGGATGCCGCCGCCGCCCCCGTGCTTCTTGCCTCCCCGCTTGCCGCGCTTGGGGAAGCCCCCAGATTGGAATCCAGAGGACTAATGCGGCTGGGGAGCAGCGAGCGGGCGATGGCCACCGGAGGAGGAGCCCGAGCCACCGGTGGCGCTGGAGAGGAGAGTAGTGGCGGGAGCAGCCTTGGCCATGGTCAATTCCTCGACGCGCAGATCATCCCGAACCTGCAAGGAGCTGGGCAGAGGATTGGTGCGGTGGAGGTGGAGACCAATGGCAGTGAACCGTTCGTTGAGGCCGCGGATGATGTTGAGGATGAGGGTGCGGTCGGAGATTGGTTCGCCGAGGTTGCGGAGGTCCTCCGCCTTCCGTTTGTAGAGCCGACAGTAGTCGTCGACGGAGAGATCGCCTTGGGGGAAATTGCGGAACTCGGCGTCGGTGTAGAGGACGCGTGTTGCTTGATTGTTGAGGAATTGAGACTCGATGGCGAGCCAGAGGGTGCGAGCAGTGATGTCGGGCTCAGAGACTGTCACACCCGAAATTTGGATTTCGGGATGTGATTAGAAAATAAAATTAAATAAATAATTTTCACAATTTATTAAAACTTTTTCAACATTTGTTTAATTTACAGGGAATTTACCATAGGAAAATAATCGATTTCCTGAATTAAATAAATATGCTATTTGTTGCATTCATGCTGTTGCATTTAATATTTCTTGAGTGTGAGATTTCAAAATACGTTTAGACGTCGATCAAATCTCTCCTGAGAATTTCCTAGAATTTCTGGGAATTAATTCTCTTTTCCTAGAGTCAAATTCATTTATTGGAAGGCTTTAAATTATCTTTTATCGTGCTCCAAATATTTTATTTGGGTTCTTAGTCTCCAACTCTATCTCTGGAATTTTTGCTAGGATTTTTGGAGATTTTGGAATATTTTCCATGGTTCAAACACTCTATCTGGAATTTCCTGGATTTGTATTTGAACTAGAAATCTATTTCTCAAATTAAAATCTAATTCTCCTTTTGGGCCGACGCATCCCTCCAGCGGAGCCCAGTCCGGCCCATCACATCAGCCCAGCATCGCCGGCCCATTTATTCTCCCAGCCCAACCCGCAAGCTCTCTCTCTCCTCTCTCACTTACAAGCTGACCCCACATGTCATCCTCTCTTTTCTCTTCAGCTCTCTCCTTCTCTCCTCTCGCCGACAGATGGGCCCACGTCGTCATCCTCTACCTCTTTCGTGCCCAACTCGAACTCGAGTGGAGTGCGAGCAGAGCCCGACCGCCGAGATGCACATGGATCTTGCATTAGCAGTTCCTCACTACAAGACTTGTCCTAACATCTTTGAGCAGATTTTTACAAGTGGCGAATGGTTTGGGGCGGAAGTTTGAACCATGAATTTTGCGCTTTTTAAAAAGAGAAGATGGGGAGTGTTGTTTAACTCATCCTCTGGCAGATGCCGCAGGTTGTATATACGTGGTTCCCTTTTAGCCCTTTACGGCAACGTGATCCATGTGCATACTCCTTCCTGCCTAGCACGCACTTTAGTAAAGGGCAGGCCAGGGATATGGGAGTAACGTCTAGTTTAGGTTATCACAACAGGCATCGCTAGCTTTGTTCCAAGCATCCACGAAGCCATCCATCCATCGCTCAGAGAAGAAAGCAATGGTTGCACTAGTATTACAAAAATGAACAATGCAGATATACGTAGGGGCTCGTCGTCGCTTGATTGGGCACCGACATGGCCGGGCAGTCGGGCACCACCGGCCTTGCATGTCAGCGGCGATGAGCAATGGCCAATTGGCTCCTCGATGCCAATTGGTGGATGCATGCGCAATTAGTGGATGCCTTTTTCTTGTCATGGTAATGCTTTTATGATATCATGATGAGCACTGGGAATCAGGCCATTGTGCCTTTCTCCACCAAAATGAAGATTTGTCTCTTGAATGATAGATTGATAGGGAATAAAACCAATTTCAAAATTTTCCTTGTATCACGACCGCAGGCGCCGACAGATGCTACTACACAGATTGGATGGAATCTTGGATTTTGTGCTGTCGAAGAAAATGCAGCTGCACCTCGTATCGAAATGCCAGTCATATGGTGGCAAAGCAGGAAGAGAAGGCATCCATGGCGAGTGAGCTTTCCCTTGTGTGGTGTCAGGACTCAGGATTTCATCTCTTGTATTAGTAAAGGAACCTGGGAGGAGTCCTCAAATAACTGAGCTGACATTGAACAATTTGCACCTATTCAGAGTTGCTGTCTTTAGAATACCAGAAATACATGCCTTTGCCCTGTCGGACTCCACATGCATCAGATAAACATCTTTCATTGTTTGTTCCCGTGTTGATGACGTTTTGCCACCATGGTTGCAGGTAACCTTTTCTTTTGTTTTTTTAAAAGGAACCTTTCGCTCTGATCTCATCGTATAATTTGTCATTGTCCACCATATTGAGCTCAAGCATCCCATCAAGCCCATGATCTGCATGAACCATTGACTCTACAGGTCATCTGCAGTCCACACGTACTGGCTGCTCCAAAAGATTGCTGTGAAGCTTAAGCTTGTGTGCTATACTGTTATATCTGCATACCTTTCCTGACAGAGTGTTTCATCAGACTGCTACACCTGTAGTGTATCATTTGAAAACTCAGACTGCTGCAAACAGAAGGCGCTATCCACACAATGTTCAAGATATAGAGGTAAGGAGCCGACATGGGTTTGCATGACCTAGCTGACCAGGAGGGCATCCATGTACTCTTTGCCCACTGCTAACTGATGCAGTGATCCCTCGTGCATGTCTGGGTTGGTTTCCATGTCATCCCACCTGCAATTCCATGAGTCATTCCATGAAAAACTGGCTCTGCATCGCCCTCCCATGACATCAGAGCTGTTTGCGCCTCGAACTTTGCTTCTGTTGCTGCCTTTGTCCTCCAGAGATATTTTATCGAACCCTTCATCCATATAATCAATGGCAAGCTTCTAGACAAGGGGAACATCCTTGACATGAGTTAACTCATCACTAAAGAACGGCTCGGCAGTTGGCTTCTTCTCCTCGCTGATCAAGTCCTCTCCACCCTGATCCATTTCCTCCAACACAATTGGCCCCTTCAATGAATCCAGCTTGCACACTGCATCTGCTCAACAGGCCACTGAGCTAACAGTTGCAACGAGAATCCATGCTGCACTTCCTCATCCAAAACTACATCTTGCGGAGGTATTTCATCGAACAGTGGTTGGGCATGACGAACCAGATCAATCAATGTCTCCACCCGACTCGGCGGCGGCGAGCCCCTGTAGTTGTATGCACAGGGGCAGGCGGGCGCGAAGCATTGAGGCGGAAAGAGAGAACAGAGACAGCGAGGAGCACGAGGACAGCCGCCGAGGCGGAAAGGGTGAACGGCAGTGGCTTGTCAGCCGACGAAGGTCTTTTTTTGTAAAATAAATGGTCCATATTGGGGGGTTTTATGCAAACAAACGGATCGTGATTATTAATCGCGATCCATTTAGGCCGTTTTACATAAATAATTGGATCGTGGAGAATAATCGCGATCCAAACGCGGGGGTCATATGTAAATGTGTTTCGCGTTCCCCCACTGTCTGCCGGCGTCGACGGCGAGCCCTCGGGAGCGGCGGTGGCGGCTTCTGCGGAGCCTGTCCCTGACGGACTGGAGGCCCCGCCGGCCGAACCTTGTTGTTAGCTTTTATGTTGTTGCTGCACCTGGGACATGCCTTCATGGTTATGTATTCTGCCATTTTCTAGCAACTGAGAGCTCTCTGGTTGTGTTTGGAGTTGGACGCAGGGGCTATGGTCTGGAGAGGTAGAGGAGATGGTGCAGGTCGCCGGGGCCGTGACGAGCAGGTAAGGAAAGGAGAACCCAGGCTGAAACTCCAGTGTCGGCATTGCAATGGCGAGTTGGCGACCCCATTCAGCAAGCAATTCAGCTACCGTGATCGTCCATGTGATGTGATCACTAGCTAATTCACTAGACTGCCGTGGGAATGGTGTAGAACTGCTGAGTGGGTGCAGGCTTGGGGAAACACAATATATCAGGATTACATTTAACATCCAGTCTCAGAACAACATTGGGAAGAAAGAAACAGCAAAGGAGTCCATACTCAATACTACGACAGCACTATGAACAAACGATTTTGGTTATGCTCCTGGTCTTGCACAAACTCAACTAGAAACGACATCAACAGGAACAGATTTATCCTAGAACACGCGCTGGCATGCATAAACAGGATTGACAGACAAGACTATCGGCGTCATTCAATATTCCATCTTCAGAATATGACGTTTTTGGTTGCCTTCAAGTTGGTTCAACAAATCTTCCTTGAATGCTCGATTCTCGTCCCACAGAGGTTTCCTCTCGGCTAACCATTCCCTGACGTCCTCAGCTTCGAGGTCCGAACCCTGGAAGCCTTCTGCCGATTCGCCGCAATCCAGACCAATTAGCAGGACCTCCATAAGATTTGGCAGATGCAGAATTCCGGTAAATGAACAGCAGTCCGTAACTGTATTCCACCAACAGTTAACCTTGAGCAGCTTAAGCCTAGCCATTGTTTCTTCTTCAAACTCGACTGCTTTGGTGCCACTTAGTCCATCAATTTCTAACACCAATAGACTAGCAAACTTGTTTCTTTGGAAATTAAGCTCTTCGCCCTTGAATGAATTTCCCAACAGATGAAGAGAGGTCAGAGTCGGCAGTTTTCCAAGGTCCTGTACACCATCTTGCTCCAACAGTGTGCTCCGAAGGGTCAACTTCGTCAGCCTCTGAAGCTTTCCAATCCATTCTGGTAACTCTCCTAGATTGCCATATAGCTTAAGGCTCTGAAGGTCTTCTGGAGGTGATATGTCATCCAAACATCCAACCAGCCCATTATTGCCCTCAGCACGCAATGACAAGGTCTGCAAGTGGCTGCAGCTGTAGATGGTTGACCCCAGTTCCTCACAGTGATCCTTCTTGATGCCGGTTATACCTAGCTTGCGCAATTGTGTGAGCTTCTTGATCTCCTTCAGCACGTTCTTCCCTCTTGCAACATTGATAACGCCCAGTGTGTTCAGGGCCTTCAGTTTCCCGATCCCTCTTGGCGCCTTAACACCACACACATCAAAACCTCTTAACAAAACAGTGACCATAAGACGGATAAGTGTTACCACCATCTTCATATCCATTTCTTCATAGACATGCTCTGTTCTAAAGCAATCCCTCAGATACGCTGGGAGAAAGTCATGTACTAATTCATAGCTGTCATCCTCACCATAGGCTATGATACCAGCACGAAGGTACTTCAACTTCTGAAGCTTAACAATGGTTGATGGCAGCTTCGTCACCATTGTACCCTTTATATCTAGTGTCTCCAGGTTTGATAGGTATCCAATTGAATCTGGAAGATGAAAGATCCCTACTGATCCTCGGAGAGACAGGTACCTAAGATGATAAAGCTTACCAATAGATGAAAGGTCACGATCTCTTAGACCATTGGCGTCTTCTAAATCCAACACTCGAAGCAATCTCATCTTCCTAGAAATGAAAAATGATTTAAACTTTCCGAACACCGTCAAGGATCTTAGGTGAGGCAGATGTACTATACTTTCTAAGGCATCTCTCTTCTTCCCCTTTCTATCCCAGCTCTCCAACACAGTGAGATGGCGTGCTCTACTTTTAGCCTGCAAACTGGAATGCTCATTTTCATCAAGTACAAGAATGAGATTTTCTTTTGCTGACTTTCTCCTGCTCACTCCATGCATGAGACTTTGGAATTCAAACTCATAAGTCTCCCAGCTATTACCAATTTTACTAATTGTTGTTCCGCATGGCAGTACCATGTTTCTACTCATAAGGTCTTGAAATTGTTTATCAGCGACTTCTTCTACACTCTTGCCATGCTTCTCACTTGAGTAACCCTCTGCAGTCCACCGCCTGACTAAACGTCTTCGCCTAATTATGCTGTCATGAGGGAAAACAGACAAATACAAGAAGCAAGACTTGAGGCTGGAAGACAAATTCTTGTAGCCAGAGGTGAGTGTTTTGTCATAATCCTTTAGTTTTGGATTATTCTGTAGCTCTGCAGTCAGATGGTCACGGGTCTTCTTCCACTCCATAACACTATACTTCTCTTGCAATAAACCAGCTACAATGATGATGAGTTGGGGAAGCCCACCACACTCCTTTACAATATCAATTGCTACACCAGAAAACTTGTCATGCAAATCAATGTTTACCTGCAAGATAATGGACTAATAAATGTTACAAAACTAATCATTGCTCGAGCAAATTGTATTTTATGGACCAAAATTATGTTACATGATACCATACAAAGATTACAGGGCATATATATAAACCGATACATGATATTGCCTACGTTATTGTGCCCCCGGGGGTTCCCGGAGCCTTAGTATTTTTTTTTTTTGAGGAAACAAAGGGGGGAGACGCCCACCTGAGGAGCCTTAGGTTTTGGCCAGTTTGATGGTTTGCCTTGGTTAGTCTTTTCCTGTTATTTGTTATTTGTGCGAGTCTATAATCATAACTAGCTGATGCAATGGTGTGATTCCGGAATCCGGATGAGGCTGTCTTATTCTCAGCCTTGTAACGCTTTCTCAATGAAATGACATGCCTGTTTTTCGAATGAAAACAACGGAGCATCGTTTTTAATGATGCAGCCAGTGATGCTAGCTGCGAGGATTGTTCATTCCTCGATGCTCAGTCGTGCTGAAAATAAAATAATCTTTTCATTAGCGATAGGACTCGCAAAGGAGAAAGTCATAGCTGTGATTGCACGAGCCTATCGTATTTTAAATTTTCGGTAATGCCCACGGGCGTCCCCACCAGGCCACCACTCGTTTTCACGAGATAAAACTAACTACACGAACCCTATGTTAATTCACGAGATGAATCTATTAAGTCTGATTAATCTATTATTATCACATGTTTATTGTAGCACCATATTGTCAAATCATGAACTAAATAGGCTCATTGAATTAGTCTCGCGAATTAGCCTATGCAATGGGTTTTGTCATTAACTTACATTTACTACTTTTACTTGCATCAAGTATTCGATGTGATGTGATAGGGTTAAACTTTAGCCCACTGAATCCAAACAAGGCCCATGTTGATGAGGACTAACTTGTTTATGAGCAAAATTCAACATAGGTATTCTGTTATGGGTCCTTAATTATTCTATTCAGATCTCATATAGGGAAAAAGCCTACATCACCCCCAACATATGGAGGGTCGACTACATCACCCATCAACCTATGAAACCAAATATTTTATCCCCTGAATTTTTTAAAACTTGACAAATTACCATATCACTCTTAATGTAAAAAGACCAATACACCCGTAGATTTATTGTTTGAATTAGTCCCGGGCTCACAACTTTTTGGTACAGGCCCACATTTTGGTTCCCTATGACGTATTCTTCTTAACTTTTAACCATTAGATCTGAAGTAACGAACGGTTACCATTATTCTCAAGCACCATAAAATTTCTCTCATTTAGCATATGTAAAAAAAGTTAGTTTCCTTAAATGCAATGTAAAAGTTACTTTTATTATCACCTCCCAATCTCCCATGAGGTAAATGGAATAATAACACCCTTTGATCAACCCCGCAATATATAAATCCTAAACCCTCGGAATACTGAGAAAATAGTGACCACGGTATGGGCCTTACTGGAAAGGGAGTGTCTATCCAACACCCATGTGTTTCTAAGGGGGCTAGCATCCAAACTTTGGAATTTTGAATCTCAAATCAGTTACTCAAATTTTCGTCTTTTCTCTCGTTTCTCTTTATCTCTCTCTCTTCCCTATCCTCTTTTTTTTCTTCCACCCACCCCGATGGGCCCCACCTGCTGCCTTTATAGGAGGGAGAATTTTAGATGGGGAGAGAAGATGAATCCGAGCCATCCATTTCCAGTGGTCATAAATTTGGAAGCTAATTCCCTTAGAAACACTCATGTGTTGGTTAGCTTTTCCCTACTGGAAAAGCCTATATTGATTGTTTTGTAAACAGGGGAAAAAGAGAGGAACATCCTACTGGCTCCGGGAGCTATGTTAGCTTAACGAAATGTGGCTGCATCAATCGATGGCATAAAACACAAAATGGAACATGTACAATATTACTCTTGTTGGAGTATGGATAGTACCTTCTTTCTGAAAAGCTGAAGTGCATCTCCATCCCGCAGAGGTTTGAGGTTGTGACTCCTTTCACAAAGTTTATCAACACTTGGTTCCCTTGTGGTGATTATGACTCTACTCATGTTAAAACGATCTTCAAGCAGGGCCGATTTTATGCGAGCCCAATCTTTCTTGGATGATACATCATCAAGAACGATGAGATTCCCCTTGGGGCTCTTGTCAGGTAAATTGGTGTCTTTTCCATCTGTCCTCTTGGTTGGCAATATCTTCTTCTTGTTCGGGGTTAATTTGTGCTCTACAGTCCTGGTGAACTCATGAAAATTGAAAGGCTCTTGCATGGGGATCCAAGCAACCATCTCAAACATGCCACGGAGCCTTTGGCTCTGGCATATACTTTTGACAAGAGCAGTTTTCCCAACACCACCTAGTCCACACACAGAGATACATTCTTTGGTCTTGGCAGATAGAACGAGCTCGATGAGTTCAGATTCATCTGAGTCTCTCCCGACAAGTCGATTTTCCTCCAGAGCAACTGACATTGACTCACGGCTGTCTTGCATCCTTCCTTTGGCTCCTGAGCTGGGCTGACTGCCCTCTAACTGAGTGGTGGTTTCTGAACTTTCTCCAGCAACTACGGAGTTGGGTCTGACCCCTTGGATCATTTCAGTGGGATGTGATCCACTTTCCTCCTGGCCCTGCAAATGCATATTGTTATTACATATTTGGGCAAAACATAGCAGAGAACGCGCAAGATGAACTTCATCTGATAAATATGTGAACAGTTCCTAAATCAGAAAAGCAATGAACCATTCTTTACTGGAACTTGCAGAATTCGCTCCTAGAGGGTGTATCGGATTTCCCCCATGTCAAACTATTACCCGAAGTCGCTCAGTTATTATTAAGACATCGGGTCTGTTGGTGTTCGTGGAGGCCATATATTTATTCATTTTGGAACTCTAAGTAAATGATATGAATATATAGATGGAGCCAGGGGGTGGCGGTATCCAGATTGAACACTCGCCACACCAGACACCGCTGTCCTAGCCCACCCGTGGTGAATACTCCCTCCATACTCATATTAGATGATGTTTTGGACAGGATTGTGCATACCAAGGAGTCATTGAATGAGGTGTATTTTTCCCTGTTTGCCCTTATTAAATAGGCCTGCGAGTACATCTAGACACCAACCCAACGCAGTCCAACTGGCTATTGCACCGACGTTTGAGCCATCAGGTCTTGGGTTCGATACCCCCGGCTGCACCTTTTTTGCCGTCGACATGAATTTGCATGGCACTATTCAGGACGTCCGCTGCATGGTGCTCGTTTTTTTGCCTCGCACGCGCTCGTTTTTTTGGCTGGCGCTATTTCAGTTGGACTTCCGCTGCATGGCGCTTGTTATTTTGCTAGCACGCGCTCTTTTTTTGGCTGTGGCGCTCTTTTCTGCCTCGCGCGCGCTGGCTGTGGGATGGCGCTCTTTTGTTTTGCCGCGCGGTAATTCCCCCCTGTCGCCTGACTCTTCCGTAGCCTTGGTATTTAATCGTGACTCATCCAGACCTCGTGCAGACTCTCAGCCATAGCCGTACTCTCCTCTAAAGCTCAGTGCAACTAATGGACCTCAACCTCGACTTCAACGCGTTTGATCTTAACTTTCCACTAGATGAGTTCGGCGCGGTCGTTTTTGATTTCGTTCAAAACAATCTTGATAAGTAAAACTACGGGCGTCTTATTTTATTTTTGCATGTTACAAAAATGTGTTTGCATGTAACTTTTGTTGTTTCCGTTCATGTAGAACAAGTTGTGGAAGCTCCTGTTGAAGCAAACAACCGAAGAAATCAAGAGATGTCAGATGAGCTTAGAAAGCAAGTTTACCAAGCTTTGTTAGCTAGAAGCAAGAATGGGAGACTAGGCAACAAAGATACAACTATTGTTGCTGAGCATTTTGGGGTAAACATTTAGGCAGTCCAACGTTTGTGGGCGAGAGGTAAAACACAACTTGCAAGTTTCATTCCAGTTGATGTTAGCAGTAGAAAGAAGGGTAGATGTGGTCGTAAGGCAATCCCTGTTAATTTGGAAGCATTGCGCAGCATTCCTCTCAAGAATAGAATGACAATAGAAGATGTGTCTAGCAATCTTAACATGAGCAAATCCAAGATTCAAAAGTTACTTAAAAAAGGTTGTATTAGACGCCACTCTAGTAGCATCAAGCCATACCTCACTGATGCTAACAAAAATGCTCGGTTAAAGTATTGTGTTGATATGATTGACAAGGATATCCTAGATGATCTAAGATTTAAGGATTTGTTTGACATTGTGTTCATTGATGAGAAGTGGTTTTACCTCTCTCAAAAATCAGAGAAATATTACTTGTTGCCCGATGAAGATGATCCCCATCGCACTTGTAAGAACAAAAATTATATCCCTAGGATCATGTTTTTGTGTGTTTGTGCTCGACCAAGGTTTAGAGATGGAGAGTGTATTTTTGATGGCAAGATTGGTTGCTTTCCATTAGTTACTTATGAACCGGCTCAAAGAGGTAATGAGAGAACTGGTCGTGTTCGTGGAGACTTGATGGTAAAGCCTATAACCTCAATCACAAGAGACGTGATGAGGGACTTCATGATCAACAAAGTGTTGCCGGCAATTAGAGCTAAATGGCCAAGAGAGGATGTGAGCAAACCAATCTACATTCAACAAGATAATGTACCTTCTCATTTGAAATTGGATGATCCTGTTTTTTGTGAGGCTGCAAAGCAAAATGGATTTGACATTCGCCTAATGTGTCAGCCACCTAATTCTCCAGATTTTAACATTCTTGATTTGGGATTTTTTCGAGCTATTCAAGCCATACAGAACAAGAAAAATGCAAAAACAGTTGAAGCTCTAATTCCAGCAGTACAACAGGTAAATTCTTCAATTCTCTTCATTTTATCATTCATAATTTCGGGTTTATACTCACTGAATTTTTTTCAACACATGTAGGCATTCATGGAGTACAGTCCACACAAGGCAAACAAAATTTTTGTGACCCTCCAAACTGTTCTGATGGAAGTCATGAAAATTAAAGGATGCAACAAGTACAAAATCCCTCACATACATAAAGAAAGATTAGAGAGAGAACAGCAGCTGCCCTTGCAGATTTCTTGTGATCCGTCATTGCTACTTGAAGCCATTGGTAGTCTAGATGCATGAAACAACTAGAACTCGATTATTACTTGATCGTAAGCATTGTAATGCATGAAACAAGAGCAATGTAATCTTACTATTTCAGCTCGCCTACTTGTTGTTCATCCTCCTCCACTCCCGCTCATCTTCCTCCATCTCGCGCTTCACTTCCAGCGCTGCGACACAGTCGAAGTCATCGATTCTACGAATCTTCGATCTAATCCAGTAATCCATGTGGACGATGCCGTAACGCAGGCACGGCCTCAAACGCGAGTGCGAGCGCTCCCATGACTCACGATCTTCATGAACAAAGTGGCAGCGAGGACACAGGAAAGCGCCCGGCGGCAAAGAGTTCGGCACGACCGTCGACTCCGGTGCCGCCAAGGAGTCCGGCACTATGGTGGAGTCCGCTACGACGTCGTCCGAAGCGACGATGGGCTCCGGCGCCGCCAAGGAGTCCGGCACTATGGTGGAGTCCGTCGCGATGTCTTCCGAAGCGACGATGGACTCTGGCGCCGCCAAGGAGTCCGGCACGATGGTGGAGTCCGCCGCATCCATGACGCTCGAGCAGCAAGAGAGAAGGCGAGAGAGAATGCTTTGGCGAGAGAGAAGCAAGGCGAGGCAACGGACGAGTGAAAGAGCAGGCGATGCCTTAATGCGAGCATGCGCAGCGCGGGGAGAATCGAGGCGTTCATGCATGTCGTGGAGTTACTGCCTTGTGCTGAGATCGAAGAGCCTAAGGGCAATCCCGTCCAAAATACTGCATGCGCTCCAGGACATCATCTATTCCGCAAACTCTTTGTTTCTCCAGGACATCATCTAATATGAGTATGGAGGGAGTATGGGGGATTCCGCCCCATACAATTATAAAAATACATAAACTATGGACATTGACATAGTCCTGAAGGTGTAAATTTGAAATCTAGCTAGTTTATGTTAAAGGTAACTTACAAGTGATATGTATTTAAATACCCAATAAAGTTACTTATGAAGGCATATACATACTTAAAAATAGGGGGAAATCCAGTTTACACCCTCAGTATATTGTAAAAGTCTAATATTCAATCCACAATTACAAAACCAAACAAGGAGAGTTATCCAAGTATCAAAATTGGGCAAATTTGTCTTTTTTGGTATTTTCAAATGTGGTTTTCCATTTTATGGAAATATATAAGAATATTGTTTAAACTTAAAAATTCACAAATAATTCATTTTTTAAAAAAATATGAAACTGGTGCCAATAATCTTCTAAAATGTAAACGATATATATATTGATATACTATTTAAAGTTATTTGGGTATTATTTGTTCATGTTGCTAGTGTTTATTGTTTTTAAAAAATACTAGGAATTGAAATAAATATGCTGAAAATAACTTCAAATTGTGTACCAACATATAGTTCAAAGTTTTAGAAAACAATTCATGCTGGTTTCATATTTTTTTTGAGTTAAAACAAATTAGTTATGAATTATTATATAAAATTATTTTTTTATATAATTTAAAAAACTGAAAACCACCCTTTTAATTACTCAAAGTGCCAAATTTGGTCGGTTTTTATAGTTGGATGGACTTTGTGTCCAAGTTTTGTTGGCGTGGGTTCAAAATTAGACTTTGGGGGTGTAAAGTGGACTTTTCCCTTAAAGATATAGTAATTTTTGTTTGATCCAGATTGTAGGGATTTAAATCATATGTACTCCCTCCCTTATATGCCCCTAGGGAGTGCGACTTATTTTTATTCGGTGCGCTCAGTAAGGTATGTTACTTAGTGGATGGATGCTATGCTTATCACACCCATGTACTTATATGCTACTCCTAGATTCCCAGTACAATTATGAAAAATCATGCTACCTAGTAAATCCCTGAGGGTTAAAGAACAAGGTAATTAATTAGACGCGGGGGGGGGGGGGGGTACCTTGGTGAACATGAGATAGATGCATGGCTGACCATCCGGCAACTCATAGTTGAACACTGAATCTGACACTTGGGTTAATACTGGATGCTTGAGGCACATCATTGCAATTTCCTTGTGCTGCGTGCGCACAACGATCCGGCTCCCGTTCTTGTCGAGGTCAGGACGAAGAAGATACGTCTTGATCCAAATCCACTCCTCCACATCAGCCAGATCGTCAAGGACGAAAATATACTTGTTCTCCTTCACCAGCATCACGAACTCCTCGTCGAGTGATAATGATGGCCTCCCATCAGGCTCTGCCATCATCGTCTTCTCCATCTTGCTCATGGCCTCGAACTTTTGGATGGAGGTGGCAGCGTGGAACTGCACGACAAGGCTCCTGACGAACTCGTTCGGGCTGAACGGATGCGTCACCTTGACCCAGGCGCGCCATGTGAACCCCCCGCCGAGGTCGTCGTCGTCGTAGGCCTCCTTGACGACGGAGATGGACGCCCTGCCATGATCATCTCTTCCCCACACCGAGATCACCCGGATGCCGTCCCCACCGCCGGCGATCAGGTCAGCCAGGCTACCTTCGCCGGACCGCTGATCTCCTCCGCCGCCGCCGCTCCACATCTGGTCATGGCGGCCTCGGGTAATGAGCAGCTGACGATCCGCCGGTGGCTGAAGGGACGATGATGATGCCGGCGGCGCGACGTCGTCGATGAGGCGGTAGCGCACGTTCCGGCCGCTGAGCTCCTCGACCCTGGCCCTGAGCTTCTTGATGTCGCCGGCGATGCGGTGCCTCGCCTTGAGCTTGCGGGGGAGGAGGCGCAAGCGCAAGAAGAAGAAGCGTAAGCTGCTGCTGCTCTGGCGGCGCCGGAGGCGGCGGTCGAGGTGGAGGGTGGAGTCCTCAAGGCAGTCCTCGACGTCGTGCGCCAGGGAGCGCACCTGGCGCACCCAGGTGTTCATCACCTTGCCCCTCTTGGGCCGACTCCGCCGGGATTTCTCGGCGGTCTTGAGGAAGGCCTGCATCATGGCGAACTCGTCGCGGATGAAGGCGAGGTCGGTGTCGGCGCCGAGCTGCGCGGAGATCTTGAGGAAGCCTTCCAGGGTCGAGTTGGCTAGGGCCAAGGCCGACGCCGCCACCTCCAACCCAGGCATTGTTATTATTAATTCTTCCTTTTATTATCTCTCTTGTCTACTGATCGAAATCGAGATCAGCTAGCTAGCCGGCGGCTCTCTGTCTGTCGTCGTCTCGATCTATCGTGATGAGACGAAGAAGAATGAACAATTGCATGCAGCTTATTATTAGCTTGGAACCAAGAGAGATCGTGCTAGGCAAATAACGTACTGAATGCAGCTTGTGTTGTGGTGATGAGTGGTGACTCTGTATGTGAGAGCTCAGCTAGCATCTAAAGGAATGCCAGATGCGTGTGCTAACAACAATGCACTAATGCAAATACACAGGCCGGATCGAGCAATGGTTACTTAATAAGCAAGGATTATATTAAAAAAGCTATAGCTTTATTCCTTTAGCCTCGTGAAAGTGATTCGCTTTGTTATCCAAATTGGCCTTGTATTTTAATAACCAAATGTGACCAATAGATGAATGTCGCTTTATTATTCAGTCTCGTCGTTTGAATTGATTTGGCGCCTTCCACATGGCCAGGCATGGTGTCGGCGTCTCTTTTGTCTAGTACTCCCTCCATTCATCTATTCAAGGCCCATTACGAAATTGAAAAAAAAATCCTGCTTTGCAAGGCTTATTTCTCTTTTCCATGTGTGTTTAAGGTGTTAATCATTTTGTTAATCGGTTCCATAATTAATCCGTCGCATGAGCCGCCTCAGGAGTTAAACAACTGCTTGTCCGATTGGACGAGGAAACTTTAGAATAACTACAAGAAACTCTCAGTTGTGGTTTAACGAGGAAAAATAAATGTTGGATCAGCCTAGCTTCTCTCTCTTGATCTGTGAGCCAAGAAAATATAGATGAATGGAGGGAGTATTACTACCGTAGCTATATCGATCGAGCTTCGCTTTTATCGGTCCTATGATCCTGCATTGCATAACATGAGGGGTAAACAAATTAAATACTTGTAGTCTTTAATCTCTTAATCTACATTGCCAATGACCATAAAATAGGATGGTACTTTCATAGTTTCATTCCACATTTCACAATAATTGGTCTGATAATTGTTGATAAAAAAATGAAAAAAATAAAGTTGCAACCTTGAAATGTGCCCTTTGTTTAAAACAAAAAAAAGTATTGTAGTTTAACTCATCCTCTGCCAGATGCCACCGGTTGTATATATGCGTAGTTTCCTTGCTTTGGCCCTTTACGGCAACGTGATCCATGTGCATACTCCTGAACGTACTGCAGCTGCTTGCATGTTGCATCCACGCATGCATGGCATACTTAAGGCACGCACTTTAGATGCCAAACAAGTAAAAAAGCAGTCCAAGGATATGTGTGCAACGCCTAATTTAGGTTATCATACCAGGTGTCGATCGCTAGCTTTATTCCAAGCATCCACGAACCATCCGTAGCACAAAAAAAAAAAAGCAATGTCATGCACTAACATTACAAAAATAAAAGGCAATGTCGTTCGGATGTAGCTGTACGTAGGGGCTCTTGGTTTGATTATTGGGCACCGACATGGCCGAACATCAACAGCCTTGGCATGTCGGCGGCTAGGAACAATAGCCAATTATATTGGCTCCTCGATGGCATGGATCATAGATGTGCCCGCCAAAAGATGCCACTGACCGCCCTCAAAATACGAGAGTTCGGTCACTTTTGGGCAAAAAGTAAACGAAACTCACATAACAGGCCTGCGTAACAATACGATCCCGACTTCTATGTTGAAAACAAGAGATATAACAACACGACAGGGCAGTAGTTCTAATAGCTGCCCTCTTCACTGTACCTGTGTACCATGAGTCCAGCTAGACCAGACAGCAATTCTTACAGGACAGATAAAATGCTGAGATGGGTATACTGACCATCCGTGCAAAGCAAAGTCGACAGGCCGGTGTGAAACATGATCGATCATACTGGAACTTAACCAACAGTCTATGTGTCTATGGGAGACATGGGGGTTTAAAGGAAGGCGTCCTTCTCGAGCAACTTGAGGACCTCATCCTGGTTGTTGAGCTTGGCGACGTCGATAGGCGTCTTCCCATCCATGTTCTGGAGCGTGCTGCAGTTCAGTGCAGTGCGCCAGAGACAGTCAGAGCAGCGCTGAGGAAGGTGCCACATTTGGGAAATTTGGGTAAGGAACGGGGTGATTTAACTTACACAGCAGCACCATGCTTTAAGAGGAGGTCGACACATTCCTTGCGCCCATAGCCAGCAGCATAGTGCAGCGGGGTGTTCTTGTTCTTGTCCAAAGCGTCCACTGCGGCACCGGCCTCGAGAAGGATTTGGGCACACTTCAACTGAAATCCATAAGCCACCAAATTACTTATATCTACTATCAGTGCCTAATAGATGTTTACATCTAGAGTGAATATAATAAAATAAAAATAGTAATGACAATTAATATAAACGGCAAGGTACTGAAAACTTCTTGTCTGATAACCGTTTACAACCTCCTAGTCCTAGGAAGTTATAGGTCAGCCGTAGTCCAAAAATTGGCCTAGCTAGACACCAAGGCCCAAGGAAGTGTCTGTGCAGCCCTGACTATGGGGTAATCAGCATGTCAAGGCAGTTCCCTCCTAGGGAAACCTAGGGAGGTGATCTAACAAAGCAACTAGATTGTATGGGCTCCATAGCGACAACTTCAATTTCCAGTGGTTTATCAAAAAGATACAAGCAAAACTAATTAAGTTAACCCCAATCGGTGAGACTCGGATCATAGCTGAACAGTATATGACACTCCCTTCAGTCCCTAACCAAGCTGATTATTTGAGCGCTGGCTGGTTATGAAACGGTAACAAGCTAATTAAAAGCATATAAACCTTTGGATGCTATTGAACATCGAAAGCATACAAGTTTCTGAAAAGTTCAGGAAAAAAGGATATCACATGTGCTTTGCAACTTAAATATGAAAACGTTTTTCATAGCTCTTGCCTAATCATGTGGTCTAGTAATAAACAATTTTAAAGCGTTGGTATCAATCGGACATTCATTAGTCCCGCGAGTTTAAATCTTATCATGCTTGAATCAGGCTGATGAGATCCACAAACCTCGCCATATCCACATGCAAAATGTAAGGCCCTTCTTCCCTCGGAGTCTTCTTCATCCTTGTCTCCTCCGTCTTCTAATGCCTTCTTCAGACCCTATAAAATAGATGTCAAAAGGAAAAATCAGTACATCAGAACCCAATAGCAACATGTGGCAACTGTATTTACTGTGAAGATAAGAGAGACTTTTCAAAACGAAACAAGCTACATTGATGAATGCATTAGTATCATTCATCATATGTAATACCAAAACATTCAGCAGTTTATGACCATGCAAATACAGAACATACTATTGCAGGCTCAAGTATGAGCTCAAGGCCATAAAGGCAATTCATGAGCATATCACAACAGACTGATAAGCAGAAGAGATGCAGAGGATGAAGTGCGAATTGCATATATTCATCTAGCGAATTCACTGAGTATAGAAATGTCGATGACTAGAGGTCAATTAGTCAAGAGCCCTCGTGTTTTAAGATACCAATATAAGTCAGTTAATCTTATTTGAAAACATAAAAAAATTACAAAGCTGCATGATTAATGTGCTTAATCTAGTCCATCCTATTCGAAAACATCACCATGATCATGAATTATGATAGCTATATTTCAAGGGTACCACTCAGATTAAGTAGATAGGGCAATTGCCAACACTGAGTTGTACTAATGAACTTGATAAAGTAGATTTTTAGTCTCATCAGCACAATATAAGAACACATACAAGTTCAGAACAGGCCAACAAAAAAAAAATTCAAAGTGATATCTCCATTACCTCATCATCACCAACACTGGCTGTGTGATGGATGATGGACTCCTCTTCATCCCCACCTTCCTCTTCAGTTTCTTCAGTACCAGAAGGTTCAGCAGAAGAACCAGCACCAAATGGGAAGCCACCTCCCATTGCTTGGCCAATCTTTTGAAGAGTATCAGGGTCGTTCCAGTACCTGGACGAGGAAAACAGAAATGTAACAGACAGGCTCTATAAATAATGAACATCTAAAGCAGATATAACGTACTTCATCATTGCAGCAGGACCCCCATTCTCTAACTCATCAATAATCGACTTCAAAGCTGGATCTTCCTTAATGCGAGACATACGCTCTTCCAGCTGCTCCTTGTGTGATGGACTACTAAAGGTTTCCAGCATACTGGACATTGCAGGATCCTGAGCCAAATAACTGTGAGATGTAGGGAACTGATGGCTAAATAATGCTACGGAAATCAGGGCGGACATCTGGTGGAAGTAGGAAACAGAATGTGGTACCTGCATAAGAGCATTCCCGAGACGCTCAGCCATTGTCATAAACTGGGGGTTTTCCATGACCTTTTGCATTGTTTCCATGTATTGTTGAGGGTTCAAAGGAGGCATTCCCTGTTCTCCTGTACTCTGAGCACCTTTCTGTAGCTGCTCAGCCATCTGGTTGAATGCAGGATCCCTTGCAATTTGGTCTGCCATCTCCTTAATAGATGGATCCTGCACATAACAAAGATAGGATTTGAATCAACTTGCAAAGAATCCATGACATGAAATGAATGAAATGAAGGTTCAGGAAAGCTAGAGCGCAAACATGAATGCAGATGGCAGAATCACATAAAACTACAATAATGTGTTGTGTACTGATTGAGTGCACATGCCCGTCTTGTAACAGTCACTAGGAAAGTCAGCATGTATTACAGATTCTTAATGGACAAAGAGGGGCATACATTGAGTAAACTTTGCATAGAAGCAAAATCAAATGGATTTGAAAAGCCTGCTGGAGGAAGCCCTTGATGTTCGTTGGATGATCCTTCTGGTTTTGGAGCCTTCTTCTCATCTGCAAAAGTAGCAGATCAGAACATAAACATGGATCATGTGGTACCTATGGAAGCAAATTAAAGAATAGTGAAACTGCCATTTAAAGTAACCGAACAGTTTGGTAAATAAATAAAGTATCATGGTTGGTGTGGGTGTAGAGTTCTGACGGACTAAACAACCCTGGCGGCCCATCCTATGGGCCGGCCCATGAACAAGACTTGACGCACAAGACAAGGATTAGTCCTAGTCGGTTTGGATATACTGTATTAGGGAATTAGAGATAAACTTGTAAAGGTCTCCTAGTCCTATACGGTTCCCATGTAACCCTGCCCTCCGGACTATATAAGGGGAGGCAGGGACCCCCTCAAAACAATCTCATCAATACAAGAAACACCATACAGGACGTAGGGTATTGCTCTCTGGCGACCCGAACCTGTCTAAAACCGTCTCTTGTCACCTTCGGCTCTAGATTCTCGACGACTTTTCCCTAAACCCTTCTCTCGGGGCACCCCCTCGAGAACCTAGTCAGCATAAATCGCCTAGAGAGTCGATGGCCTCCTTCAGCGCCTCCATTGTCACCAAGTTCGAGGCAGGCGCCTCCTTCATTTTCGGCCCCTGGCTTTGCATCGCAAACCAGGAAGGCGAACTCCAACACCAACTGCGCGACGAGGCGGCCGCACCAGCTCCGCCACGCGCGCAAACCACTCCGCGAGGATCTCGGAAAATCTCGAATTCCGACACGATCCCTGGATCGTATCCTACTCGAAGGAGTACATGGCGCCCGAAGCAGATTCAAGCCCGGGCCGACCACGTCAACTCAACCCCTATCAAGGGGCAGGATCAAGCCACGTGTCCACGACTCCCCGGCGCACTCCGGATTACTTCCGAGTCCCGCCAGGGTTCAACGATCAGGACCGTGACAGCAACCCCGCGGGTACCCAGGAACCCTGGCTCCAACCCCCGCGGGACGAAGACTTCACCACGTGGATCGCGCACATCTCAGTTTCCCTTCGGGTTAACAAATTCAGCCGCGATCCACCAGAAACACCTGAAGAAGAAGGTTCTCCAACCCCGCGGAGCAACCTCGGATCTTGTCATGACCTCAACTCCCTCGGGGGTTATCGTTCATTGGCCTGACATGGACCCTGAGGTGGCTCTCCTCGAAGCAAACGTACCTTCCACGGTACGGGATATTCTACCTCTGCTTCCTTTCCAAGAAGGCAGAGAACTCCCTGTTGCCACGAGTAACAGAAGAACCGGGCCTAGCAACCCCGGTCGCCAGTCCTGCGTGATCCTCAATGATCACAGTGACGAAGAAGTTGTCTCCGACGACACTCCAACAGAGGAAGGAGAAACCGATGCGGACCGAGAACTCCGTATCGAGCGAAACCGCAACCGTGCCCTCCGACGTCGCTTCATCAAGAGGAAAAATCTCAACTCTGAGTTCGAAAGGAAGGCATCTTCAACTCCCCTGTGGCCAACATCTTGTTCGGGGTCAGCGTCTTCGAGGGGTTCCAAACTACCCCTGAGATCAACCTCGCCAAAGCCCGCCTAGAAGCCGCAGCGGTCATGGTTGATCGCCTGGACGGAGGCCGCTCCGCCTCCAAAAGCAAGAGTTCTTCGCGTCACCAAGCACCGTCAGCCAGGCGTCAGAGCAGCCACTATGGCAGCTCTGCAGGACAAACCAAGGACAAGAACAGGCCTCGCGAAGAACCCCGCCGTCCTCGCGAGGAACCTCCCACGTCCCAGCGTCGCGAAGAACCCCGTCCAGCCCGCTCTCACGTCACGCCGAACGACGCCCGCAACGACATCATCCGGATCCGAGAGGGGAGAGCTACCTCTCACGTTGCGGATTCTGCAGGAAGATGCGACACCCCCAACCCCGATGCTCTGCCATGTTACACACGCGCCATCCGCGTCAGCTCTTTCCCGCGAAAGTTCAAGCCGCCAGGCATCGCCAACTTCGACGGGAAGCAAGATCCAAACATTTGGCTGCGCAGATACTCCTCTGCAATCGAAGCATCAGGGGGCGACGACATCTCCAAGATGCTCTACTTCCCAGTTGCGATGGAGCAAGGTCCTCTAACCTGGCTCGAGTCCCTTCATCCAGACTCCATCGACAGCTGGCACGCGCTGAAGAAGGCTTTCGTCTCCAACTACCAGGGTTCTTTTGAGCGCCCTGGCAGCAAATATGAACTCCGCGCGTGCAAACAGAAGCCAGACGAGTCCCTGCGCGACTACAACAGGCGATTCTTCGCCATCAAGGCATCCTGCGTTCCCATCCCCGACTCAGAAGTCATCGACTACTTCCAAGAAGGGATGACCGATCGCACCCTCTTCCGTGACTTCGGTCACAACCGTCCTCGTGACCTCGAGGAATTCCGCGCACTGGTGTCCAATTGGATGGACACCGATGATCAAGAACGGGAGCGCTACGGCAAAAGACCCAACAACCCTGGTCGCAAGAATCAGGAAGATAACAGGGATCAGCCGCGCGACTCCTTCCAGCGTAACGGCAACAACCCACAGAAGCGACCACACAACACGGTCGCAACCGTCCAGACCATCCGCGCCGCCAAATCCGCGCAGCAACGCAGGGAAGAATTCAACAAACTTCTCAAGAAGCGCTGCCCCTACCACCCCGACAGCAAGCACACCATGGGCGAGTGCGTGCTCCTCCGGGAGACGTTCAGCACGCCCAACAAGAAGCAGAAGTCGGCTGGCGACGGAGACGACGGGCACGACAAGGGAGACAACGGTTTCCCAGACATCACCAACACTGTCAACGTCATCTTCGGAGGCATGGCAGTCAGCGACACCTCGCGCAACCGCAAGAATGCGAGGCGCGAGGCCTACGCAGCAGAACCAGCGGTGGTTACACCGCTACGGTGGTCGGACACCACCATCACCTGGTCCCGAGAAGACCAATGGACGGAGATCACCTCTCCTGGACGATATCCTCTTGTCCTCGAGGCTCACCAAGGTCCTGATCGACGGAGGCAGCGGGCTCAACCTCATCTTCGCCAAGACGATGAAGTCCATGGGCCTCGACACGAGTACGCTGCAGCCGGCGGATACTCCTTTCTACGGCATCGTGCCTGGGAAGGCCGCCATCCCCCTCGGGCAAATCACCTTGCCCGTCACGTACGGTACGTCATCCAATTACCGTATAGAGTTCATTAAGTTCGAAGTTGCAGACTTCGAAACTTCCTACCACGCCATCCTCGGGCGACCAGCATTGGCCAAGTTCATGGCCATCCCCCACTACACCTACCTGGTGCTGAAGATGCCAGGGCCTCACGGTGTTCTTTCCCTTCGCGGTGATATCAAGCGCTCTTACCTCTGCGACAAAGAGGCAGTGGAGTACGCCGTCAGAGCCGCGTCCACCATAGATCGCCAAGAGCTCCAACCCTTGGCTGCCGCCGTCGTCGCAGAGGATGATGATGCCCCGACGCAGAAGAAGACACGGGCCATCAAGCCTGTGGAGAAGGTCGCAACGAAGACGATTGACCTCCAAACAGGAGATCCATCGAAGACAGCAGTGATTGGCTCCACCCTCACTCCTGCATAGGAAAGCGCGCTCGTCGACTTCCTGCGAGCCCAGGCGGATATCTTTGCTACAAAGCCTTCCGACATGCCTGGAGTCCCCAGAGAGTTGATCGAGCACAAGCTAGACCTCAACGAGAGCGCGAAGCCCAAAAAGCAGCGCCTCCGAAGATTCGCCACCGAGCGTCGGGAAGCCATCAAGAAAGAACTAGCTAAGTTATTAGCAGCCGGCTTCATCAAAGAAGTCTTCTATCCGGATTGGTTAGCCAATCTGGTTCTTGTAAGGAAAAAGAATTCGAATGAATGGAGAATGTGCGTTGATTATACCGATCTCAACAAACATTGCAAGAAGGATCCCTTTGGGCTTCCTCGCATCGATCAAGTCATCGACAGCACCGCCGGGTGCACCCTACTCTGTTTCCTCGATTGTTACTCAGGATATCACCAGATATCGCTGAAAGAAGGGGATCAGATTAAAACTTCATTCATCACGCCATATGACGCATACTGTTATACAACCATGCCTTTTGGCTTGAAAAATGCAGGTGCCACATATCAGCGGGCGATACAGGGTTGTCTTCAAGATCAACTTCATCGAAATGTTGAAGCCTATGTTGATGATGTGGTAGTCAAGACAAGAAATCCCGAGGATCTCATCGCTGACCTCACAGAGACGTTCGATAACTTACGCAAATGGCGATGGAAGCTTAATCCCGCCAAGTGTGTTTTCGGCGTTCCATCCGGAAAGCTCCTTGGGTTCATCATTAGCGAACGCGGCATTGAGGTTAATCCAGAGAAGATAGCAACTATTATGAACATGGAGCCGCCGCGCACCGTCAAGGATGTCATGAAGCTTACGGGCTGCATGGCTGCACTCAACCGCTTTATCTCCAAACTGGGGGAACGCGGGACTGAGTTCTTCAAACTGCTCAAGAAGCAAGATAGATTCCAGTGGTCTCAGGAAGCTCAAGTCGCCTTCGACAAGCTCAAGCTGTTCTTGACTACACCACCTGTGCTCACTGCACCGCTCCCGGGCGAAGATCTCTTGCTCTATATTTCAGCAACCACTAACGTCGTCAGCGCCGCCATTGTTGTTGAACGTGATGAGGAGGGTCACCTTCATCGTGGTTACTGGTTATCCTATTGGCGAAATTCTCCATAATCAAGACGCTACAGAGTGTATCGCCAAGTGGGCTGTTGAGCTCGGAACATACAGCATCGAGTTCCGTTCTCGCACGGCCATGAAGTCTCAGGTTCTTACTGATTTCATATCGGAATGGACCGAGCACAATCTCCCAGTCGCCACCACCAAGCCTGAGCATTGGATCATGTATTTCGACGGGTCACTCAAGCTGGAAGGTGGAGGCGCCGGAGTTCTGTTGATCTCACCTCGAGGAGATCAACTCAAGTATGTTCTGCAGCTTCAGTTCGCTGTTACCAACAACGCTGCAGAATACGAAGCACTTCTTCACGGAATGAAGATGGCCATTACCCTCAGTATCAAGCGCCTGCTGGTGTATGGGGATTCAATGTTGGTCATCAAGCAAGTCAACAAGGATTGGAATCGAAATCATGAAGACATGGATGCGTACTGTGAAGAAGTTCGGAAATTGGAAAAACACTTTCTCGGCATTGAATTTCATCATGTCGAGCGAGATTATAACGTCGCTGCAGACGTCCTATCAAAGCTGGGATCTTCCAGAGCAGAGGTGCCTAGCGGGGTGTTCGTCAATGAACTCTCCAAGCCATCCATCTCTGCAGCGGTAACTTCTGATGATACAACCTCAGCTCCTGAAGTTATGCTCATTAACGCCACTTGGAGTGCTCCGATTATAGACTACATCTTGCACAACAAACTTCCTGCCGAGAAGGCAGAAGCTCAGCAAATTGTCCGCCGTAGCAAGTCCTATGTTATAATCGGCGATACACTGTACCGACGTGGCGCACGCTCTGGCGCATTGATGAAATGTGTCTCACAGCACGAAGGAGTCAACATCCTGGAGGAAATTCACGCGGGAGAATGTGGCAATCATGCAGCTTCCCGCACCATCGTAGGCAAAGCCTTCCGTGCCGGGTTCTATTGGCCTACAGCTCTACACGACGCTGAGGAAATTGTTTCGTCACTGCAAGGGTTGTCAATATTTCGCTCATCATTCACATCAGCCTGCTCACAAGATCAAATTGATACCTCCGTCATGGCCATTTGCATGCTGGGGGCTTGATATGATTAGGAAACTACCCAGGGCGCCTGGTGGATTCGAATATTGCTTCGTCGCAATTGACAAATTTACAAAGTGGATAGAAGTCTTTCCGGTTGTTAAGCCAACCTCTGAGAAAGCAGTCCAATTTCTCCAGGAATTGATTCTTCGCTTCGGGATACCACACCAAATCATCACAGATTTGGGTACCACCTTCACAGGCAACAAGTTCTGGGACTACTGTGAAGACCGCAGCATCGAAGTATCCTATGCTTCGGTTGCTCATCCTCGTGCCAACGGACAAGTCGAAAGGGCCAATGGCATGCTCCTTGATGCACTTAAAGCTCGCATGGAACGAACCCTGAAGAAGGCAGAAGGCCGGTGGATGAAAGAACTCTTTCCAGTTGTCTGGGGCCTACGATCTCAACCCAGCAAAGCTACAGGGCAATCTCCCTTCTTCCTGGTGTATGGATCAGAGGCTGTTCTACCTGTTGACGTAATGCATGGTGCTCCTCGCGTTGAGGAGTTCCAAGAAGCCATGGCGGACGAACAACGGATGCTGGAAGTCGATACGGCCGAAGAAGTGCGACTGGCCGCCTTGTTACATAATGCTGCGTATCTTCAGGGACTCCGCAGATTCCATGACAAAAATGTGAAGACAAGATCATTCCAGATTGGAGACTTGGTGCTACGACGAATCCAGAATACAGTCGGTCACTCCAAGCTTACTTCACCCTGGGATGGTCCATTTATTGTTTCCAAGGTACTCAAACCAGGCACCTACAGACTTCAAACAGAAGACGGTGTGGAATTACCAAATCCTTGGAATATAGAACACCTACGCAAATTCTACGCGTAGCTCCTTCACTACAACAGTGCTTCGGCACCACAAGAACCAATCGCTTCGGCATCCAGGGTTCTTCTGTACACATTGCTCCGGCAACACATGAACTAACTGCTTCGGCATAATATGTTCTCTTGTACCGTTGTTCCGGCAACGAGATATATCTCAATAAAGCTCCCTTTACTGGGTTGTTTATTTGTCTTCGTGACATCATCTAAAACTTCAGTGTTCTTTTTAGACTCGGACAGTTTCTTCTACATGCATTCGGAGCTTATAATTGAGGTCTATCCGGGTTCTTTCGGGGCCAAGAACGGATCTGTTCCTCCTATTACGCTATTCTGTGATCGTTTTAAGCTTAACGCTGCCGCTCCGTGGGTCTTGCTGGGTTCTTGCTTCGGCAAACCATATACAGTTAGTTCCCAAGTATCCTCCCGGGGTACATTTTATTAGATAGCTTATGCTATAAGAAATCTCCCTGGGTTCCTTCGGGTCCTTAACAGGGCTGTTTTTCACAAGTTAAAATCTACGCCACGTACATTTTGACTAAGTCCTGATCAGCGACACAGAGACAACCCGGGAATTCATTGAAATTCTTGGTTTTCCTTCATAACATGGCAATACTATATTACATTGCATAATACTTATATTACAATAACATCTGTTTACAATTACAGCCTAAGGCTCTGAGCAATTGCTTCTGCAACTGGCTCGGCCCCTTGCTTCAGGTCCCTGAAGGGAGACTCGGTACAGCTCGGCTCTGCGCCTTCTACTAGTTTGCCTATGTCTACCTCCGGGTACCTGGACTTAACTACAGCAAGGACATGCACAAGACAAGCCTTCGAAGATCTCTTAATGTACGCCTTCAGTTGTCTTGGCATGGCCTTCAGGCGCTCCAGGAATGATAGCGGTGCTGAAGGGTCTTCTGGGACCAAGGCTTTCACCACCGGGTTCGCTGCCTTCTCTAACAGCGAGATCCGGTTCAAGGCTTCCGCCAGGTCGTCGTAGACTTCTTCATCAACCGCAATGACTCTTCGAGCTCTGACATCCTCCTGGCCGCCTGTTCGAGCTTCTCGTCCAGCACCTTCTTGTCTGCAAGATACTTCTGTGCCTGAACGAGATCCTTGGAAAGCTGACTCTTCTCTGCGCGAGCATCCTCCAGGTCTTTGGCAAGTTTCTGCTGCTGCTCGAGGACTTGGATTAGCTGCGCGTCAGCATCCTTGCGTTGTTTGACCGCCACTCTGAGTTTTTCTTTAAGGCCTTCATGCTCGGCAGAGAGGGTCTTCAACGCTTCTTCGTGACGGTTGGCCAAGTTGGACCAATCCGTCATCTTGCTCTGGGCTGTTACTAGCTGCTGTTGCACCCCTGAGAACACAAGACAACGACAGAGTTGTTATTCAACAAAGGCAGTGGACAAATTGTTACAAGACTTCGGTAGCGACAGAGTACCTTTGAGCTCTGCTTTCGCCGTTGCAAGCTTCTTCTTCATATCCTCCTTTTCCGCGGCCAATTCCTTGGTCCGCAGGTGCAAGGTGCGGATCATGTCGGCGTCTTCCGCCTCCTGGAGTTTACGATCTTCGCGCTCACGCTCCAGCTCCTTCTGGAGACGGTCCGCCTTGGCGTGCATCAAGGAAATGTTGTGGAGATACTCGGTTTTCTTCCTTGATGCCTCGCCAACAGCCTACAACAGAGTTGTTATAAGAAATGCTTCATCAATACTACAAGAACAGGGTTGTTTTACTAACCTTGAAGTAGGCTACTGCCCTCTCGGCGTGGTACAGTCCCCTGTCAATATGTTGCTCATCTTCCTCCGCATCTAAAATGTACTCGAAGGTCTGCGGGTTCGGATTGAGCATTGGGTCGAAGCTCCCGATGCGAAAGCTCCCACCCTCTTCTTCAGCTCCAGTACCCTTGGGTACTCTGGGGATCTCTTCAATCCTTTGCTCTGGGGTTGTTGCTTCGGTTTGTTTCCCCCTAGAGCACTCTGCTTCCGTCCCGGCCTGAGTTGTTTCTGTGACGCTCGGGGGCTGCGCAGAGGACTGGTCACGGCGTTCCAGTTCAGATTCTTCAATCACCGCCTGCGTGACCAGTTGTTCGATACCCGCCAACACCTCAGCAACTGTTTCATCGACTTGTGCTCCCTCTGGTGCTGGCGGGCCTGACGGCACAGCTGCTTGGACCTCTGGCAGGGTTGTTTCTTGTACTACCCTGGGTTCTTCGGGCACTGCGGCCTCTGGTACTACAGCTGCATGATCAACCGAGGGTTCTTCCCCGGTTGTCGATGGTGCTTCTTCAACTCTGGAATAATGAAGTTTGTTAGTCACGGCAGTATTATACGACGGTAAACTCTGTACTGCTTAACGGGATACTTACATGATGGAGGGCCGCATGGGGATTTCTGGCTCCCCCAAAGTGAACTCTTCCTCAACCTCCTGCTCCGCCGCCGAAGGTCCTGCTGGACAGGGTTCTTCAATTATTGGCGTTGTCCTTACAAACGGCGCGGAGACAGGGTTGAAAATCTCGTGGAGGATCTCTTCATCAGATAATGCTCGCCGAGCAGAGCTGCCTTGCTGCGGCATGCTGGTTCCAATTTCTCCGATAGATATCCTCACTGAAGATGTTGTCCTGGGTTGTGGGGATACCTTTGCCCTTTCCTCCGGGATCGTTCTGGCTCGGGGCTTGGGCAAGGTGCGTGCTCTCTTGGGCATTGGTGCTTGTGCTTCTGTTGGTGCCGGTCTCTTGGACCTTTCTGCTCCCCTGGAGGTTGCTCCTGATTTGGCTTGGGTTTTTTCAGGTACCTGTGGTTCAAGTTTAACCGTTGACTCGTCAGGATCTTCAATTGCAGCTTGCTTGCTTGGGCGACCCTGATCTCTTACCTTGGGATCCACACAGCGTGCTAGCACTGCTGCCTCTTCAGTGTTGGTCGGATCTAGAGGTGGCAGACTTACATACAGAGCGCGCCGGGCTTCATACTGTGATGATCAAGACATTAGTTTCTATTGTATTTCCAACAATAAGACAATATAAAGCTTTCAGACAAGGAATTTACCTCAGGTGTCATGGTAATTGCGGAAATTTCCATTATCTCTGGAAATTGTTCGTCGGTGACCACCAGAAATTTCTTCAAGAGTTGGTTTATCCTCTTGTCTGACATATCTCCGGTGGCATTCCTTGAGGGGTCTGTTTCCCCAGAGTACAAGTACCCTGGGTTGCAGCGTTGTTTGCATGGTTGGATCCTCCTCAGCAGGAATGACCGGTATACCATGGCTCCTGTCAGCCCTTGTGCTTTCAAATCCCTAATCATGTTGAGCAGCTCAGGGATCTGCATTGCTTGGTTCACTCCGACTGTTTCGCTCCAGAATGGTTTCATTACTGGAGGATTCCCCGAGCGGCTCTGAAGCTGTGGCTGGTGGTTCCATGCGTAGAACCACTCCTTTTGCCAGTCCTTGAGGCTTTCTTTGGTTGTGTAATCCAAATATACTGGCCTCATGCTCTGGCGGAACTGGATAACTACTTTTCCCAACCACTTGCAGTGGTCCGCTGGAGGTCTTTACCCTAAACAAATGGCGGAAAAGGGCAAAATGGGGATCTATCCCTAGGAATGCTTCGCACAGGTGGATGTAGATGGATAAATTCAAAATGGAGTTGGGATTCAGATGACACAGCTCTATCCCATAAAACTGCAGCACACGGCGGAAAAAATCACAAGTTGGCATGCCAAAACCAACTTCATAGAAGGCTTTCCATACCGTGATTTCCTCGGTTTCTTCGGTGGGGTATTCGTGCCCGTGTGCGCTTCTCCATTGACTGATTTCTTGCGCTGGCAAGAATCCATCTGCCTCTAGGGCTTTGATGTGTTTCTCCTTCAGAATACTGGTCGGCCAGTCGCTGATCGGATCTTCGATGATTGGCATGTCCCCCGCGGACGCTGCCTCCTCGGTCGTAATGACCTGCTTCATGGCCTCTGCTTTCCTCTTCGAACCCTTGCCTCGGCTGGATCCTTCACCACCGGCCATTGGAATCTTTGGTGATTTGGTGTGGATTGGATTTAAGATTGGGGGAGGCTGAGGATGCTTTCGCGCGGTCTTTGGATTGCGAGAACTGCAACTGTCGCAAACCCTAGATCTGTTTTGCGCGAGCGTACGGATACAAAGGGTCGCGGGCGGTTTATATGGGCTTTTCGAAGCGTTACTTCGGTAATTCTCAATTTTGGTCCTTTCTTGATCCTATATTTGAATTCGTTCAAATTTAGGCTCGGGGGCTGTGGACATATTTTCAGGAAATATTTTTCTGAGAATTTTCGGTTTCAATTGATAAATTTATGAGGAATTCTACAAGAATTCGGGTTTCTTCGGAAATTGATTCTCTTTTGGTTCGGACTTCGAAAGAGCCTCGAATTTCTTCTTCAAAGATAAACGAGGCTCGGGGGCTGCCCAATTGGGCGCACCTAATCGGTGCGCTCCAATCCGAACTTTGAGAAGACTTATGAGCACATCATTACCTATTGAACAGCATGGTTGCAACTTCCAAGATCAAAGAACCCTGTGGGTCTCAAAGAACCCTGGCGGATTTCAAAAGAACTCTGGAGGACCTCAAAGAACTCTGTACTTTCAACAAGGCTGTTCTTCAGGAGATAAGGTGCTCGGGGGCTTGTGGGTGTAGAGTCCTGACGGACTAAACAACCCTGGCGGCCCATCCTATGGGCTGGCCCATGAACAAGACTTGACGCACAAGACAAGGATTAGTCCTAGTCGGTTTGGATATACTGTATTAGGGAATTAGAGATAAACTTGTAAAGGTCTCCTAGTCCTATACGGTTCCCATGTAACCCTGCCCTCCGGACTATATAAGGGGAGGCAGGGACCCCCTCAAAACAATCTCATCAATACAAGAAACACCATACAGGACGTAGGGTATTGCTCTCTGGCGACCCGAACCTGTCTAAAACCGTCTCTTGTCACCTTCGGCTCTAGATTCTCGACGACTTTTCCCTAAACCCTTCTCTCGAGGCACCCCCTCGAGAACCTAGTCAGCATAAATCGCCGACAGTTGGGTAAATAAATTAACAACCAATCATTGAGCTTCTCGCTTGCCGGAATGGACTGTACCTTTTAAAAAGAAAAAGGAAATCAAAATAATCCATCTGATCGAAATGACACTAACAAACGGTGAAACCCAAAATATTCCCCTCCTCATAATCCCTAAAATTTCTCATAACCTAAACACATTTAGAAGTGATAAAAGTTCATAGGAATCTAATCGAATTGGGAAATAAAATGAACAGATCACGTATTCTCCTATTTGGTTCACTCTCACTGAACTCACCGGTGGGCAGCCAAATAAAGTAAGGAGTTCTCATCGAGCAACTGCAGAGGCATACTCCGTTTCTATAAAATTAGTATAATCGACAAGGCTTGCGTGCAGGACGGAAGACTCAATTCTATCGCAGTAATTTAGCATAACAGACGCTGACCTAGCATCGAGCTTGCGCGGCGCACTGAATCAAGCCACGGATGAATGGACTGGATTAGCACCCTACACGCAGCTAACAAATCCGCTACTAACTCTAACCGGACGGATCGTAACAGCTCCGTCCACACGGAAAGACGCGGACTAGATTCTCCCAGCAAAGCGGAGATCGGAACAAAACAAAGTGGAACAATCCAAGCAAGCAAGAGAGCGCTCACCAGCAGATCCGGGCGGATCCCCACTCGACGACATCGCGGTGGAGCGGAAGAAGGAGGACGGCCGCTACTACCAGAGAAGGAGAATCCGAGGCTGCTTTTGCCCCCCCTTGCTCCGGCGGAAGCTGCCCTGGAAGCGCCGCGGCGAACGGAGTGGGGCTCGGCGGCGCTGGTGGGCGGTGGCGTGCGGACGAGGGAGTGATGACGAAGACGTGGTCGTCGGAAGGAGGCGAGAGGTGCGGGGTGTAGATGGGCCGTGCCGGTGGAGTGTCTTATCGGGCCGGAAGCACTCTTCTGGACCATGGGCCGTATTGCTTAATGGCCCATTTCGTATCTCGCCGTGGCAGAATCCGTCTCTGCTCCTCTCGCTTGCTCCAATGGCGCTTCCCTGTGTGCCGGGCTCGCCGCCGCCGCAGGGTACAAGACTTAGCTGTGGATGGCGCGAGCCGCCATGCCGGCTTAGCTCGCCGGCGGGCGGGGGCCCGTGCGGACCTCCCGCTGTTCTGAGTCCGCGAGAAGGTAGTTGGGGGTTGGTCGCTCCGCGCGCTACAGCAACACCATACCTCGACTCCATCGATGATGGGAGTGGGAGTCTCGTTTCGTTCCATAGAAGATAAGAAAGGTTCGGTTTTGTTTCTATAATGCAGAGAGAAATTCCGATTTTATGCTTATAATGGAAGGGAGAAATTAATCTTGGTTTTAGGGGACGAATCAAGCAGGCTGACGTACAGAACCACCGGAGAAGCTGTTTTTTTTTTCTATCCCAGTAGCTGGGTGGCTGCAATCATTGCACTGCAATGCAAAGTATGCAACAAGCTCTCCCCAGGCACAAGCAAAGGTGTAAAGTAAATCTGTAGTCTTTCTCCATGTTCCTTTTTGGCTTTTTCCATCTGATCAGATTCTCTGCTCTGGCTTTAGTTCTTTGGATGATAGGGGAAGCATGATGCTTTCGCTTTAGTTTTTATTTGAAAAAAAATCCTTTTCGCTTTAGCTTGGAAGCTTAGAAAGCAATGATTCTGCTCTATCTGACATGTGAAACCTAAAAATACAGAACAAGCTTCAATTTAAATGTAAATAAAAGGATGTTTTGAGCTTATATAAGATTCATTGTATCATAAAAAATTATATAACACTTGCACCATCTTGTCTCCACTAAATTCTAAAGGAATGGAAAAAGTACTTTTTTTCTGGGATGCGTGTTATGTGAGGAGGGTGAATAGGAAAGGTGAAAAAGGAATTTTTGGATATGTGTGTTCTGTGAGGGGAATGAATAGGAAGTAAAAAGTACTTTTGGGAACTAAACACGGCAAGTTTCAATTGATGGAAGGCATAGAGTGGCAACTTACAAGAATCCAAACAAACCTGTTTCGACGGACCTGATTCGTATAGAAGAACGGGAAACCTTTGTTAGAGAAGCAGCTTCTCATGCTTGTAATAATTCTCTGTAGGGAGTGATTATATATCTGCTGGTAGAAGTGATTCTGTTACTATAAAAAGATTAAATAATTTCTTTTCGTCGTGTACGTTAGCTCTGATGTTGGAGGACCATCCCAGGAATGCAAGCTCTTGGGGTGTGTACGTACATCGGTACATGAACTGTGCGGTGTTTTGGAAAAGAAAATCTATTTGCTTCTCTCTGTGTCTCTCGTTTACCTATATATCGTCTTGGTAAATTTACAAAGGGTGCATGCTTTGGTTTGATTCTTGGAGTGCACAGCACAAAGCATAAAGAGCCTAGCATCAACACTTTAAGGCTGAACCAACAGCACTCCCTTTCTCAGCACGTCCATCATTTTTCTTCTCCAAATTCTAAACCTCCGACTGCATAGTCTGCTTAGGAGCTGCACGCAGGGGGATCTCCTCTTAAGCTCAGGCACCATCAGGCCAAGGTAGGTACCCTCTGTTGATCTCTCGTTCTTCAAGTTGTTACCCTTTTCCTTGAATTAGAAACACCACATCACTGCTCCCTCACTCTGTTCACATCTGATAAGCCTTACTAGTAAAAATTTGACAGTTTAATGGCTTGCAGCTAGCCGAGATCCTGTTTTTAAGCTGTGGTCGGGTTCTGGATCAGCACCAAGAAGCAAGCGCAGTGCCAGCTCAGATCATTCCACAGATCTCAGCACCTCAAAGAGGACTAGAGAACCATGGAGGCAACTGCTTTGAGCGTGGGAAAGTCCGTGCTGGATGGAGCACTTGGCTATGCCAAATCCGCTGTCGCGGAGGAGGTGGCCCTGCAGCTCGGCGTCCAGCGCGACCATGCTTTCATTCGCGACGAGCTCGAGATGATGCAGTCTTTCCTGATGGCTGCACATGAGGACGGAGATGAGCACAAGGCCAACGTGTTCATGACCTGGGTGAAGCAAGTCCGTGACGTGGCCTACGATGCCGAGGACTGCCTCCATAATTTCTCTGTCCATCTCCACAAGCCATCGTGGTGGCGCCTTCCGAGCACACTGCGAGAGCGACGCCGCGTCGCCAAGCAGATGAAGGAGCTGAGGGCAAGAGTTGAGGACGTGAGCCAAAGGAACCTGCGCTACCAGCTTGTCAGGAGCGCGGGCTCCAAATCTGGCACTGGCGCTGAGCATTCTAGCATTACTGCTGCAGCAATATTTGGCATCGATGATGCACGGCGTGCTGCGAGGCATGACAAACCAAAAGAGGATCTTGTTGACCTGATCAACCAGGAGGGTGAGGATCTGAGAGTCATTGCCTTGTGGGGAACAAGTGGTGACCTTGGGCTGACATCAATCATCAACATGGCCTACGAGAATCCAGATATTAGAAAGAAGTTCATATGCCGAGCATGGGTAAGGATCTCACATCCGTTCAATGCGAATGACTTCATCCAAAGCATAGTGAAACAGTTTCGATCAGCCGTGGGTATTGATATTCTTCTGTTGGAGTCCGAGAAGACAGGAAAAGAGTTGGCTCAGGAGTTCACTGGATACATAAATGATAATAGTTACCTGGTTGTGCTTAATGACCTGACCACCTTTGAAGACTGGAAGGGGATTAAAGCATATCTCCCGAACCACAAGAAAGGGAGCCGAATCATAGTTTCCAGCCCACAAGTCAAAGTTGCAAGCTTGTGTGCAGGGCAAGAAAGCCATGCATTGGAACTCAAGCAGTTGTCAGCTGATCAGACTATTTATGCTTTCTATGAGAAGGTACTATTTTTCTTCATTCACCAATCATCGAATTAGTGTTATCTCTTATTATTTTTCTTGATTAATATCTTAGATAGTTAGTTACAAAGAGTCAGGTTGTTGTATCTAGTATGCTTCATGACATATTTGTAGGTACAGAAAGAATGTATCGATTTCTCATTAATAAGAACGATTCCATCAATCATCCATCCTGTACATGAAAGCATGAGAAGCTTAATTATTAGAAGTTGAAAGAAGAAATACTTTGTTTTCAGTTAGTATTGGCAGAGATGTAAAATTTTCTATACAGAAGAACTTTATGAAATGAAGAAGTCTATTTGACTGATCTAGTTTACAATTCGAGTTACCTTTTTCATTTGTTAATATTGACATAGATAATAAATGCAGAAGATGTGTGTAACTAAGATATAGATTCTGGAATTACTTTGGGTTATTCTTAGTAATGGAAAAGATGCACAATAAAGATGAGGGTCTTAATTAAATTATTGCTCTAATGGTAGACATTGGTAATTTAGATAGAAGTTCAGGGGTTGCTTTGGGTTCATTGTCATAGTGGTAGAGATAGGCAATTTATATGGATATTTATGGGCTATTTAAATTCTTGTGCATAATAGCATGGTAATTTTAGATGTAGATTCAGGAAATTATTTGTGTACTAGTAGAGGTATATCATTTTGGAAGAAAATTATTAGATTCCATAGTTATTGTTGTGAACAAAATTTGAATCTACAAATCTGATAGTTGGATGTTTTTCTTTTTGTAAAATGTTTTTAGATATTCATCTATTTTTTAGCATGTCTATTGAGTATTGACATTTAGGCTCTAAAAAGATTCTATAATTAGTGATATTAAAATTTTAAAAAAGTCTATTATTAGCCTATGAAAATATTTTAAATTATAGTTCCTGTGTAAACACCTTATTCATAATTAGGCTAGATACTAACCTCTACTATATGTAATAATTCGATTCTTCCCTAATTCAAATTTATTTGTATAAATTTCTCAAGCAATCAATGTATTCCCACCATAAATTATATGGATTTATGCAAGCGATTTCCCTTTCTCTGAGTGAAAATATTGTTTAAACATCAACAAATTTTCTCACAAATTGCATTTTACTTTTGTATAGGATTGTCAAGATCAAATAAAATTGCCAATGACAGTGTCCAGCCCAGGTGAAGCTACAACCAGTACCAATCTGATGCTGGGAGATCAATCCCAAGGTGGTGATGAGATAAAGCTATTCACAAAGAGACTTACTCGAATCCATACTATGGCAAGTGCTTTGGACGAATCTGAACTTATTGGTCGGCAGAAAGAAAAAACGGATATCATTAACCTCATTTCAAATCCATCTAGTCAAGAACATTTGGTGATCTCAGTGTGGGGAATGGGTGGTCTTGGAAAAACTACTCTATGTTTATGAAAGCCAAAAGCATGTCGGCATGTTTGAGAAGCATGCTTGTGTAACAGTGATGCGCCCTTTCATTCTTAAGGATCTTCTTAAGAGCTTAGTTATGCAATTAAATACACAATCTTCTGAAAAGAAGGGAGCAATAGATTTTATGCATGGTGGAAGAAACATGATAGAAACTATGGGTACTGAAGCATTAATTAAAGAGTTAGCTAGGCTTATTGAAGGGAAGAAATGCTTGATTATTCTTGATGATCTTTCATCTATAGCAGAATGGGACAATATATCTGGAAGCTTCCCTAAATTGGATAGTTCATGCCGGGTTCTTGTGACTACAAGGGAAGAGAGCATAGCAAAACATTGTTCAGAGAAACTAGAAAACATATACAAGCTCAGTGTTCTTAAATATGAGGATGCAAAAGAGCTCTTAACAAGAAAGGTACTATTAAAGTATAATTTTGCCATTTGTCTGGATCTTTCATTACGATATATAAACACCAGAATGACATAAAGTTTATATTTGTATAGTCATAAGCCTAATAGTTGTACCATATCATTCTAATAAATAAGTAACTGCACAGACCATTCATTTGTATTTTCAATTTGAAGGAACTTAAATTCTACTGATTTCAGGTATTTAAGGAGGCCAAAGATTTGGATAAGCATCCTGAATTGATGGAAGAAGCAAGAAAAATCTTGAACAAGTGCAATGGACTTCCCCTTGCGATTGTCACCATAGGTGGCTTCTTGGCAAACCAACCAAAAGTAGCAGTAGTTTGGAGAAAATTGAATGAGCATATTAGTGCTGAATTGGAAATGAACCCGGAGCTTGAGGCTATAAAGACAATGCTTGGTAAAAGTTATGATGGTCTACCCTACCACCTGAAGTCTTGCTTCTTGTATATGTCAATCTTCCCTGAAGATCACAAGGTTAGTCGAAGACGGTTGATACAACGATGGAGTGCAGAAGGTTACGCAAGGGAGATTCGAGATAAATCCCCACAAGAAGTAGCTGAAAACTACTTCATGGAACTAATACAGAGGAGCATGATCCTACCGTCTCAACTATCAGTTAATAGCAGAAAAGTTATTGACTCTTGCCAAGTCCATGATCTCATGCGTGCGATTGGTATCTCAAAGTCAGAGGAAGAAAAACTTATTTTTAGAATGGAAGAAGGTCGTAGCTCAAACAACCAGGGCATAGTTCGTCACCTTGTCATAAGCACCAACTGGGAGGGCGATAAGAGTGAGTTTGAGAGCACGGTGGATCTGTCCCGTATACGTTCGTTAACAGTGTTTGGGAAATGGAGACCCTTTCTCATTTCTGACAAGATGAGGTTCTTGCGTGTGCTGGACTTGGAAGGTACGTCAGGTCTGGTTAATCATCACCTTGAACATATTGGGAAGCTTCTTCTCCTCAGATACCTTTCTCTGAGAGACTGCAAAGTTATTTTTCATTTACCAGATTCGTTGGGTAATCTAAAGCAACTAGAAACTCTAGATATTGTAGGGACAATGGTATTAAAGCTGCCAAAGACTATCACCAAGCTGAGGAAGCTACAATATCTTCGTGCTTCAAAGGGTGTCGGAATGAATGATGAGGATGCATCTGAACATACATTTCGAGATCTACCACAAGTATCACGGAATAGGGCATGCATTTTTACTCTCTGTTTGCTGGGACTTTGTGTGGCATGCTGCGTACCCCATCTTTTTAAAGAGTCTCCTGAATCAGATAGTGAGATGAATAGACACGACGTGTGCACTAGCTTTTGCGGCTTCTTTATTCCTTTCTATGTGACATCCAAATTTCCAGTTCACATGCCAAGAGGAATCGGGAAACTAAAAGCGCTGCACACATTGGGTCTTGTGAATCTCGCCTGGGACAAGGCAATCCTACAGGACATCAAAAGGCTGACCCAGTTGCGCAAGTTAGCTGTGACCGGCATCAACAAGAAAAATGGCCAAGAGTTCTGTTCAGTTGTTGCCAATCTCAATTGCCTGGAATCGCTGTTGGTGCAGTCAAGGGGGTACCCAGGTATATGTGACTGTCTGGATGGCATATCATCTCCTCCAAAGAACCTGCAGAGCCTCAAATTATACGGCGATCTGGCCAAATTGCCCAGATGGATCGAGGGGCTCCATACGCTTGTCAAATTGACTCTAAGGAGCTCTAGGATATTGGAATATGATGAAGCAATGCAAGTTCTTGGGAAGCTACAGAACCTGGCCAGCTTACGTCTGTGGGCGAAGGCGTTACAGGGTGAAGACTTCTGTTTAACCTTCCATCCGGAGGCATTCCCGAGTCTGACAGTGCTGGGGCTGAATGACATAGATGGCCTTAGGTCGGTAGAGTTTGAAGAAGGAGCAATGCTTCAGCTTGAGCGGGTGGATTTTTCTGGTAGGCATGGGCAAGTCAACGCTGGGATGTTTTCTGGGTTAGCAGCTCTACCAAGTCTCAGGGAATTCATGCTAGACAGCGATAAATACAAGGAAGACTTTGTGAAAGATGTGCAGGCCCAGCTCGCACAGAATCCAAATGCACCTGTTTTAAAGAGGTAGGGCGCTCAAGTGTGGGCTGGTCGAGGGAAGGTATCGTTGCATCCCTGTTCCGCTCCTTCAATCTGTATGCCTTTGTAATTGGTTTCAATATCGATTTCTTTGTGTATCTTAAGCATCTCAACCTTTTTTTTCTGCGTTGATGAGTGAAGATTAATCCTGCATCTCCAGATTCAGTTGAAATATTCAGTTGAGTGATTTTTTTTTTTAGCAATAGGAGGCAGGTGCTCTGCCCATTCATTATAGTAGAAAGCATACGAGTTACAAAATCAGAGTTTGGACCAAAGGCCCAGGAAAGGAAAAGAAAGACAGTAAAAGAGCAACAGCTAGACTATTATGTACAGATATCTGCATCTAGATGTTAATTACATAGATTCAATGGTCCCATGTGTATGTGCTTGGTTGTATAGAGCAATATCCTGGCTAATGAGGGCAGCCAATTCTGCTGGCGAGAGGGCCTTGTTGTCAAAGACGCGGCGACATCTTTCCTTCCAAATGTTCCATACGGTGTATATCATAAGTTGTAAATGTTCTACCAGCATAGACAGTTGAGTGATTGTACTACAAAGACTGGTGCTGTATTTCGAATTTTATAGTCTCTTCTTGCGCGTTACTGTGCATAGACGGTGTCCTGAATGATGGCGTTAGTTCCTGTCCCACTGAACACTGGTGTTGTTCAGATCTTGCAATAGTGAGAACAGTATGCACAGAAGGTGTGTATGTGTTGTAAGTTTTCATGATTAGTTTAACTTAATCTGTGTCGTCATCATACTACAGCTAACAAGCGGCTACTTTGATCATGGCATCGGCCCATTTTCCAAACTTTACGTCCTGGGGTGGTGCCGTGGTGGGTTGTTGAGCAATTCTTTTGGTGCTTTCGGTGTGAACCCATGTCCGCATGTGGATGCACAACGTTCAATTGGAAATATGTTGCCTTTTTTGACCATGTGCGGTCATTATTTGCGCTGCCTAGTGTGCCTTGTGGTTTGATTTTACAGTGCCCAACCACTGCAGATTAGGACGTTTTTTACAAAAGAAAATGTATATGCTTGTGTACCTTAAAGTGCAAAGGTACGGTGTTTGCCAAAGATTAAAAAAAAAATACAAACGCTACTGCAACTTGTTGGTAGTAGTTGGTATCATGGCCACGACCTCCAGAGATGCATTTCAACCTTAAGCTAAAGCATTTGTACAAGCACATTGAAGCAAATGATGGAGACGGGCATTTACTCAATAGTAAAGCCTCTTTTGTTAAAGTTAGCAGATCAGTTTATTATGACCTGAGGACGTACCATCCCTTTCCAGATTTCAACAAAAACAAAGACTAGTACTCGGTCCTGCAGCTGATCAGATCCTTTTTAAGCCCTCCATGGTTGGCTTCTGGATCAACAACAAACACTAGCAGTATCAGCCTCTATTCCACACAGTACAAACATCGGAGAGGAGAGCTGGCCAGTGGCCATGGAGATAACAGCACTGAGTTTGGGCAAGTCCGTGCTGGATGGAGCTCTCGGCTACGCCAAATCCGCCATCGCGGAGGAAGCGGCCCTGCTGTTCGGCGTCGATCGCGACCATGCCTTCATCCGCGACGAGCTCGAGATGATGCTGGCCTTCCTGATGGCCGCACACGAGGAGCGTGATGAACACAAGGTGGTCAAGACCTGGGTGAAGCAGGTCCGTGATGTCGCCTACGACGTCGAGGACTCGCTCCAGGACTTTGCCGTTCATCTCGACGGGAAGCCATCTTGGTGGCGCAAGCTTCAGAAGCTGCTTTACTGGCACCGTGTGGCCAAGCAGATGAAGGAGCTCCGAACCAAGGTTGAGGATGTCAGCCAGAGGAATGTGCGCTATCGCCTCATCAGGGGCCCTGACACCAAGTCTGCAGCCAGCATTGGGCAGTCCAGCATGACTGGTGAAACAATGTCAGGCATCGAGGAAGCAAGGCGCCAGAGGGACAAAGAAAAGGTTGAAATCATCCGGCTCATAAACAGCAAGGATGAGAACCTTAGAGTGATTGCTGTCTGGGGTTCAAGCGGTGTCATGGAGGAGAAGTCCATCATCAAGTAGCCTATGATGACATGATAAGAAGCAAGAAGTTTGAATGCCATGCCTTCGTTAAAATCTTGCAGCACCCTTTAAGTCTAAAAGGGTTTCTACAAAACATTGTCAGGCAATTCTATTTTGATTGTATTGAAGAAGCAGCGCCAACACAACAGGAAGCAGCTCCTGGTGCTGCTCAAGATCTCAGGAGGATGGCCATGATGAATGAAGGTGATTTAGTTGATGCATTCAAGAAGTATGTAAACGAGAAGAGGTACCTGATAGTGCTTGGAGACCTATCCAGCACTGAGGAGTGGAACCAGATCAAAGCATGCTTCCAGAGCAGCAAGAAAGGAAGCCGACTCATAGTGTGTGCAGAGCAGGTTGAAGTTGCGAGCTTATGTGTTGGGCCAGACACTGTACAACCAGAGTGCAAGCAATTGTCTTCTGATAAAACTTTCTATGCTTTCTACGAGAAGGTAATATTCAATGTCCTAAACCATCTAACTTAATCTACTTTAGAGTTCCTAATTCAACTTCTTGAGGTCTTTTACGGTGCCTTATACTAGTGCTAAAAAAGGAATAGTATAAAAACATCCAGCAGTTAAAATTATTTATATACCACAAAGTTTCACTAGTGGTATGTGTATACATCAGTAGTATCGCTAGTACAAGGGTGTTATGGGAAGAGAAAGAAATAACATCACAATAATATATTGAAACTAAGGATCTACCCCTGTAAGAGTCAATTAATATCTACATAATTATGAGTAAATTACCCTCAATGGATGATTTGGTCTTCACTACACTATATACCACTAAATAGTAGTATAAGACATCATAAAAAAAAAACTCCTCAGCTTATCTAAATTGAGCTTAAAATCCTTTTGAAACCTGCAAAAGGGAGAACTCCTGCCTACCTTCATAGATGATATCTCAATTATTATTAACTTTTTTCAGATAATGGAATAATTCATATCCCAGCCGCTATGTCAAGAGCAACATATCCGAGCTCTATTACAAACAGCATGGTTTAAAATCAAATACTATTACTAAACCGATATCCATTCTTTGCGTAAATCTCAATGGATGGGGTCTCCAAAGCACGATAGGTACCTGTTACGGTGTCCCAGTCCCCCATTGTGAAGCAAGGCCCTATCGTATATTGGTCACATACCATTGAAGAATATGGAAGCGTAGAGAAAATGTTTTGTAAACATTTTGAAGATTTGAAACAAGAATAAGCAACCCGATATGAAACACGAAGCAGAACCTAACCTATATACTTTGGCTTTTAGGGGTCACAAGGTGGAACCACAGATTTAAGAGAGGAAGGCCCCAGCTTTGATAGTACCAACTCTACGAATGGAAAGGGATTGGCTCGTATGGAGACAATGGTAGCTGCTTTTAAGGAGGCTCGTCTCATTGGACGAGATAATGAGAAATCAAAGATTTTGAAGATGATATCAAATGAAGACAACAAAGAATTTGAGGTGATCTCTATATGTGGAATGGGTGGTGTTGGGAAAACAACTTTAGTCAAATGTGTCTACCAAAGCCAAGAGCTCAATGCCATGTTTGACAAGCGTGCCTGTGTCACAATCAAGCGTCCTTTCAATGCCAGTGAGCTCCTCAGTAGCTTATCTAAACAACTGGATGATAAGCAGCAGGCCGATGGCGACAAATTGGCTGGACTTTTAGATGGAAAGAGGTATTTGATTGTCCTCGATGATATATCATCCACAACAGAATGGGATGTTGTAGTAAAAGAGTTTCCTACAACTCTTACAAGGAGCAGGATCATAGTCACAACAAGGCTAGAGAATATTGCCAAGCATTGTTCGAAGAAAGACACAAATATATACAAGCTTAAGTTTTTGGGAGACAAAGGTGCACATGACCTCTTGACAGAAAAGGTATTAAATCGTGCCCAGTTTGTTTTATGTCTGGAATTATATTCTATAGGCACATGCATATTTACTCATTTAATTTGGGGAATACTCCATTCTTGCATATTTTCCAGTGAACTGTTGTATTAGCAACGTTTGAATAAGATCTGGGACAAGAGTGCATGATGACATAATATTTTTGTTGAGAAAATAAGCCAGGAGAGGCACCTGTAGGCGAACAGTGCGGCACCCAGGGGTTCGAGCCCTGGGGGGAGAGCTTTCAGCCAGTGGCCTTTGCCACTGCTCCTTGAGCCCCTTGGTAGACCTGAGCATTTCTGGCCCAGCCCGGCCCGGCCCGTGGGCCTGGCCCGAGCCCAGTGGGTTTTGGCCCGTCCACACCTCCTAATGGGATGGGTGTGGGCAGCGAAAACCAAGCTAAAAAAAATACGGGCCGGCCCGAGCCCGCCCAAACGATTTATTTCATTTATATTTCAACTAAAAAGAGCGGGAAGCCCGAGCCCGCCCACAGCCCCGCCCGAGCCCGGCCCGAAAACTAGGCCCAACCTTGCCCATGGGATGGGCGTGGGCACAAATTTTAGGCCCAAAACAAACCGGGCTTTTTGCCGGCCCGGCCCGAATTCGGCCCGGCCCGCAAAATGCTTAGGTCGGCCCTTGGCATGATGACACAATATTCATACAAATGAGGCATACTAAGTATAATAATTGTTATAAATGATGTGATTTAGAGGTAGTTTACCATACACAATACTTTTAGCGTCATATATACCTAGAAGATCCAACCATCTATTCATAAAGGGCAATTTTGTAATTATAATTTGATTAATACTCTTAATTTCTCGTATTAGTTCCACAAAATAAGCTAAAGGTTTGGGTTAAATATAAAAAAATACAAGATGTGTGACTTAATTGTTGTAGGGGGTTATGTGTAAGATTTACAAGACACATAAAAATAGGGGTTTCTTTAAGGTTTTTTTTTAGGATCTTCTTGTAAAAAGTTAAAATAAATCGTGTTCTTCCTCATGGGGTTGCTGCTGGTCTAAGAGCAACTTGAATGAATCTACGGACTGTAAGAAAGTGTGATCTGGCGCGCGGAGTGGTGGACCCCCACCAGCATTCAATGCACAACAACGCTGCTTACCGAATAGTAGGGCACGGTAGGGCCTCTCAAGCGGCTTTAAGCGGGTGCGTCGCGACTCGCGCGACGCCCACCCTGTTCTCTCTCGTCGTCTCTCTCAGTGCCACGTACGCATCCGCCCGCTTATAGGCAGTTATTAAACTTGCTCTAACGGCCTCGTTGGTGCTTAGGCGAGTGAGGAGCGAAGGACTTCAATAATGACAAAATGTGGAGATTAGACTGTGGGGGCCCGTTTGAGCGTCTCTGGGCGTTCACTATGCGGCATAGGCGTAGAAACTGAGCTACCTGGCTTGGCCATCGTGAACTGAGTTCGGATCTGGAATACCAATACGGGGAGGGTTCGGAGTTGTCCGGTTGTTTGAACTGCCAATAGTCTCTTGTATTACTCATACCATAAGTAAACCTCTTAGTAGTATAAATACAATTAATCTTAGCCATATGATGTTTTTATCCTGATATTTTTTTTCAACACTAGTATAGCGCACCATAAAAGAGCTCGTAAACATGGTCCGCAACTTAATTAGCCTAGATTGGGAACATAGAAGACAAAGTTAGTCTCCCTTCAAATATAGTAGATATGCTGTATTGACATGACATATGAATCTATTTGCATATAGTGGGGTTGCACTTTCTATATACGTTATAAGTTGGGGTTTTGAGCCATGCTGCTGGTCATACTTGTAGATTTTTTGGTAAAGGTTTGTCTACCTCACACTTATCACATGTTGTATATGTTAATTTCAGGTGTTTGGGAATATTACAAAGTTGGACGAGCAGTACCCTGAGTTGGTAAAAGAGGCAAATTTGATCTTGAAGAAGTGCAATGGACTTCCCCTTGCAATAGTGGCCATTGGTGGTTTCTTGGCAAAGCAACAAAAAAATCCAATGGAGTGGAGGAAATTGAATGAGCATATAAGTGCTGAGTGTAGCGATCTTACCCGAGAAATGGGCCCACTTAAGTATATTTCACCTTCCATTGGTGCTAATACACAAAAATGTTCCCAAGTGCGGATACGATCGTCGAGTCGAGCTCGACTAACTGCTACTGAAGATCGTCCGTTCATACGCTCACTCGGAGGTGAGTTCCAAAGATCACATCATTCCACAATTCAAATTACAACAAGTTTCAGAGTTATTACAACCAAATAGAAATGGTAAATAAAATAGTTTGAGTTCATGCAGCGGAAAGTAAACGAGATACTAGCGACGATCCATAGTATCGCCACGATGAAGTCAGCCGTGACGCTACTCCTCACGATCCTCGGGAGAGGTCGGCTCCCACTCGATGCTGTAACCAGGAGGAAGCTGGGAGGCCCAAGCCATAGAGGCAGCTACCTCCTGAGGGGACGGTCATGAAAGTTTAGCCACAAACAAGGCTGAGTATACTAGTTATACTCAACAAGACTTACCCGACTGGTGATCACTACATCACCGACTCCTAAAATGAGAGGCTATTTGGCTGGTGGGGTTCTTTTGCCAAAAGCGACTAAGCTGATTTCTAGTTTATTCATTTTGATTTTAATTCCTTTAGCCTATCCATTCTAGGTGAGCCTAGCTAAATAATCAAGTTTTGCAATACAATTATTCCATACAAAGATTTCATCCTTCCAAGTTTCACTTCATAATATGTCATACATCGGTCAAGCAGTCTCATTAACCGCGAGAAGCGGACAGTTCGAACCGAATTTACTACCTAGCCAGGGAAGACCCACACATACGGAATGGTTGGAAATGCCAACACACCCCAATCCTTTCTCCTCTCTCTGCGAGTGGCTCCCGAGTCCCAATGCCTCAGGGTAAAGGTTTACCACTACTGGGACTCACGCAACTACCCTCATGTGCCCATGGGATAACGTTTCCAAGACAGAGAGCTGTCGGACCTGCTCGCATCAATTGGATACCGGGACTTACCGGTCCCATAGTCCGTGCATATATGTGATACGTTCAAACGCTTGACACAAAAGTACCACATGTTTCCAATTAAACCATCGATAGACGGGTATCTACAATCATCCGTCCATCATCTCTAGTGTTTCTGATATGAGTAGACATACAACTCCTATATCTCGCGAGTGTCGGAAAACACTCGACTTCTATCGGTCTTAAGCATAGCGACTATCGGACCTAACATACTAGTGTTCAATCAAAGGAACCTATGATCATGCAATCTAGGGTTTCATTCAACTCCTTGAAACTTAAATGCACAAACATATAATCAAATAAATCGCGTAAGTAAAGTTAGGTTATGCTCCGGGGCTTGCCTTCCGGCTCGAAGCGGTACTCCTGCTCGGGGCTCGGATCCACGTGCACCACGTTCACCTCGGACTCCTGGGCGATCTCCTCGGCAGCGGGGACTAGCTCGTAGACTCCGTCGGCGAGACCCGAATCTACACGAAATGCATGAATGTTTAAATATCGAGACTTAATATATTTAGGGTTTGTTTAATTCTTGGTTAATGAATTGGAAAGGATAAACATTACTTATAAGTGAATATACCCTTTTCATTTTGAACCTTTAATTTGATTTTAGAGATTTAGGTTTTTCTCTTTTCTTTTTCTTTTTCTTCTCTTTTCCACTATTTAAGTCCTTTTTCTATTATTCAAAAGGTGAACTTAGGAATATTATTTTTATGTGCCATTTGTCCAGAGGCTTTCTCATGCCAAGGAAGGAGCCTAGCCCAAAATTTGGCTCAAGTTGATTTTTCTATAATTTATTAAAAATGTTCTTATCTTTTTTCCTAAAAAGAAACTAAAATCCTACAAAAATAACTACAAGGTTTCTGTCCACACCACTTGGCACAGTGACTTAGGGCACCAAGAGTGACCCCTCTGCAAGTTTACATGTGGTATGGATTTATGGTTATTTTCGTGGAATTTCACCATGTTTAAACTACCAAAAATCATTTAGCCATTTTCCAGTGTCCAAAAATTACCATTTTCATTTTTCTAAGGTTTCTAATGTCTTGATTAAGTTTCTGTGTGAAGGAGGTGATTTTTCACTGAGTAAATTATTTTCTGTGGTTTATTTGCCAAAACAGCATGGTATATGTTTGGAAATTCATAACTCTAAATCCACTGGGAATTTTTGTGCACCACTTGCGCATTAAGCTAATGACAATCACACTAACAACATATCCCAAGACCAGCTTAAGTGCATGTGTAGATTTTGAACTATGATGAAAAGGGTCCAAACGGATTTGAATTTATATTTCAAAATCTGAAGCTCAACTGAATTAGGTGAAAAGGAAGAAGTTGGACTTCTTGAATCACTGGTTACTACAAAATTAGTTTGGCATTTTTCTGATTTTTCTATGATTTTCTACGAATTTTTGAAGATCTCAGCGAATTAAGCCTAAAAGATAGAATCTATTTTACGCTGTGAACCCTAGAAGTTTTGAATCTCTAACAAAAAGGTCCCTACATCTTTCACTCGGCCCCCTGGAAAAAGGTAGACGACACACTATGGTCCTCGAGTTCGCCGGCGTGCGTACGCCGGCCAAACTGCGGCGAGTCCGGGCCGGGAAAGTAGGGGAAAACGGAGAGGGGCTCACCGCGGTCCTTTTAAGCTAGGAGTCGACGGCGGGGATGGCCGGGAACGGGGTCGGCGACGGTGGTGGCGGCTCTGCTTGCTCCGGCGAGCGGTGACCGGCGGCGTCGGGGTCGGAGAAGGTCGGGGAAGGGGTCGGTGAGCACCAGTGCGGCACGGCGAAGCTGTTGGCGCCCTCGGTTCAGCCGGAGGAGGAGTGGAGCGAGCTGTGCACGTGCGCGGGCGGCGGCGGAAAGCTTGAGCTTCTCCGGCGAGCTGCGCCGGCGGCTGTGGTGGTGGAAAAGGGTCGGGGCTTGGTCGAGGAGTGGCAGTGGGTGATGCGGAAGCTAGTGCGAGCCTCGGTTTGGCCGGAGGAGCAACGGAGAGAGCTGTCCACGAGAGCGAGCTCGGCGGCGCCTCTGCGAACTCCGGCGAGTGTTTTTCCGGCGCGGAGAGGGAGGGAACTGTTTGGGGGTTTAAGTAGGAGGTAGAGAGGAGGAGAAGGGTGCTCGGGCAGCACGGGACGGGGGCTGGGGCAGCTCGGTGAGCTGTCGCGGCGACAGCGGCTCTGCCGCGGCCGTTGGCGCCTTTTCCCGGCGTCAACGCGCGCGCAGGCGAGCTGCAGGCGGCAGGCGCGCGTGGGCGAGGAGAGAAGATAGGGCGGAGGGGAAAAGCGACGCGCGTGGGCGCAAAAGTCGCTCGGCGGACCGGTGGGCAACGGCGGCGACGGATTTACCCGGCGGTTCGCGGCGGCGACGCGACGGCGAGGCTCGGGTCAGCGCTACAGTGCGCCCTTGGCCACGCGAGCTAGCCAGACGCGTGCTCCGTGAGTGGAGACACGCAGCCGTGCCATTGGCCGGCTCAGGCGAGGACGGACGGCGACAGGGGCTTGCCGGCGGCGAGCGCGGCGTGGGCAACCCGTGAGCGCGCCTCTGCCGGTGCGAAGTCAACTTGGTTGGCATGGCTCAAACTCCAAAAATTTGAACATGGCTCGACAATCTTCCAACATGAAAGTTGTTTAGAATTTCATGAGACACGTCCCTGCACTGGAGCTGATGAGAAAAAGATGAAAATTTGGACGTAATTCAAAAGGGGGTAAAACCCTGTTTTGAACTGAATTTTTGAAATTCGAGGGGCTAGATGGTAAAATTGGCCAAAGTGCCAATTGAGGAAAAGTTCAGAAATTTGAAGATGTACAACTTTGCTTTTTGGAGATTTTGATGTTCTATGGTAAAATCGTGAGATTTGACTGAGATTCCATTTCAGCTTTGAATTTGAATTGGAAAGTTCAAATTCCAAGTTTAGGGTTTGAATTTTGAGATGCTTTCAAAAGTTTTTAGGCTAAGGTTTGAAAAGGGAAGTTTCTTGGTTTGACTTATACTCCAACTTTCCCATTTGCACTTTTTCAAGTTCTTAGGAAGTTTTCAAAGTTTTCTTTATTGCTTCATTTGAATGGTTTTTGACTCAATTTGCGAAATTTTTCCTCGTTTTTCTTAGTTCCACTTTTGAAATGTACTTAGCTTAACTTAAACATCATTTTAGTGCTAATTAACACCAGGGGTGTTACACTGAGTTGGAGATGAATCCAGAGCTTGGGCTGATAAAAAATATCCTGAATAAAAGCTATGATGGTTTAAATTATCACCTCAAGTCTTGTTTTTTGTATTTGTCCATCTTTCCTGAAGACTACAACATTTGTCGTCGACGCTTGGTGCAACGCTGGACCGCGGAGGGTTACTCAAGTGAGGTGCGTGGCAAGTCTAAGGAAGAAATAGCTGACAGTTACTTCATGGAACTCATTGACAGGAGCATGATCCTACCATTAAGGGAATCTATTAATACTAGAAAAGGAATTGACTTTTGTCAGATCCATGATCTCATGCGTGAAATAAGTATCTCAAAATCAATTGATGAAAATCTTGTTCTTAGACTGGAGGAGGGTTGTTGTTCAAATGCACAGGGCAGGATTCGTCATGTCTCCGTAAGTGGCAATTGGGAGGGTGACAAAAGTGAGTTTGAGAGTGCAGTAGACTTGTCTCATGTACGGTCATTAACAGTGTTCGCAGAGTGGAGGTCATTTTTCATTTCTGAGAAGATGAGTTTGCTACGAGTGCTAGACTTGGAAGATACGTCAGGTTTAGTTGATCATCACCTTGAGCCTATTGGGAGGCTTCTTCACCTAAAGTACGTTTCTCTTAGGCGATATCATGATATCTACCACCTGCCAGATTCATGGGGTAACCTTCAGCAACTTGAAACACTAAATATAAAAGGTACACGTATCAGCGAGTTGCCAAAAGCCATGACCAAGCTCAGGAGGCTACAATATCTTTTTGGGGGGGAGTTGAGACCTATATGTGTTGACCCTAAGAATAGACTGCCAAGGCATCTCGGCAAGCTTTGTATGGCCTGTTGCGCACCTAAGCTTCTGAAGAATGTTGAGTATATGAGTGGCCACCCTAATAGGCATGATGCATGCTCGTACTGGTGCCACGTTGTGTTCCCTACATTGGCATCGAGGAGGCTGAACCCATATGGTGTTGTGCTGCCAAGAGGGATCAGGAAGGTGAAAAGCCTGCGCACACTGGGCCTTGTGAACATCGCAGGCGGAAAAGCTATCTTACAGGATATAAGAAGGCTCACCCAGTTACGCAGGTTAGCAGTGATAGGCGTTAATCAGAAGAACTGTCAAGAGTTCTGTTCCACCCTTGATGATCTTTGCCAACTGAAATCATTATTAGTGGAACCAGATCTGGGGTCATCATCTTATTCTTTGCGTGGTTGCTTGGATGGTGTGTCCTCACCTCTGAAAAACCTCGAGAGCCTCAAGCTGTTTGGCACCATGGTCAAATTGCCAGTATGGATCATCGGGCTCGAGAGTCTTGTGAAGTTGAGGCTACGGAACACCAGGCTAACGGAGGTTGATGCCACCATGCAGGTCCTTGGCAAGCTACCAAACTTAGCCATCCTTCCGTTATGGGGTAATATGTTCAAGCTTGAAGATCAGCGGAGCCTCACTTTCCATCGGGAGGCATTATTCCCAAGCCTGATGGTGCTGGAGCTGAATTTATTATTTCGGCTTAGGTCGGTGGAGTTTAAGGACGGAGCTACACCTAAACTTGAACTGCTATGTGTTTGTTGGCGGGTGCATGGAAGACTACTATGAGCCTGGCTTACTTTCTGGTCTGGAAAATCTCCAGAGCCTCAAGGAATTCGTGTTGGACGACCGTACGAACCATGATGAGTTCCTGAAAGAGGCACAGGAGCAGCTTGCCAGGAACCGAAACGGGCCAGTTTTAATTAGAGAGGACTGGCGGAAATTATGAGACGTATCGTAATGAGCTCTTTTACAATGCACAATACTACCATATACTACTGTTTAAAAAGGACTAGTATATAAACATCCGACGGTTGAGATTAATTGTATACTATACAAGCTAGTCCTAGTGATATAAGTAGTATAAGAAAGTAGTATGAGTGATATAGGGGTAATATAGGAAATGAATTAAAATGACATCTGGGTAATATATACAAAACTCTAAATAATGATGTTTTATAAACATATATTAATTGATAACTATTTATGTTTACATTAGAGATATACAGTGGCGGAGCTGGCCAATTCGCACGCCTAGGGCCAGATCGAAGCGCTGAAACTACCCGCATCAGGGTACATGCTGATGATTAACAAAACCAAAGCATAAAATGCATATTTTGGACTCAACTTCACACATTTTTTTGTGGGAACAATTTTACACTTTTGACATGAAGCACAAAAAAAATTAATGACGATTTGATTATCCACACACGAACTTGAGCCTTCACATACAAGTTGGACATTTCAACTGAACTAGGAATGCCATTAGAAATGCAGCAGCCTGTTGAACTGAATAGTCAACAATTCACAGGCTACGTAACTAAGTATCCTTACAAGTACATCAACGAATTTGTAGCTGGAATACTGAATTGTGTTATAATCCTAATTCAGGAAACCACAAAATGCCAAATTCTGACATCCATGGTCAAAGTCCGACCTTTCACTTATTGGCAACAACGCGAGGAAGCTTGTGCCCATTTCACCGCATCAGAGGCACCTCGGTGGTGCCTGCCAGTAACCAGCATTGGCTTAAACATCTGACCTCTGTTAAGCTTATCTTATGCTATCATCGATGGAAGTCAGAATTCCGCATTTTGGGTTCAGAAAATGAAAAAAAAAACTCTGTTAAGCTTGCAAACATAATATCCTATACTTGCTTCCTTGGTTTTCTTGCCTGCACCCGTCACGGCAGGGCGTCTGCTGGCTGATTCCCGTTTTCAGGTAGGCCGTGCCGGTAGGGTTTGGACTTTTGGTTTGCGAGCGAGTGTGGAGGGGCGATGAGGCGTTGGGCGAGGAGAGAGTGCATGCGACGAGAAGGTAGAGCGGCAGGAAAGGAAGGCCCAGGCGCGAGGTCAGCAAGGCCACAAGGGTGAAACTGGGCCGCCTGGCCTACAACTGCTGCTATTCCTGATGGGCCAACGACTAGGGCCGTTCGCTCTGGTGGAGAGAATTGGACCAGAAAAAACTTCAAGCTACTATGTGGGTTTGTTGGGCTACGCCTGGGGCCACGGCCCTAGTGGCCCCAGGCCCATATCCGCCCCTGGAGATATATTCACATTTTGATTTCGTGTACACAGGTTCGACTTCAGTTCACCCTTACTCCTACCGGTCTACTCACTCCGGCGAGCCGACGGCAGGCTTCGGCGCGCGAGGGGCCAAAGAGCAGGCAGCGCGCCCAGGCGGACTCCGCGAGCGGCCATCGGGGGTGGCACGCGCGCCATCGGAAGGAGCCGAGGTGTGCCACCAGCGGGGGCTTCGCGAGGTGCGGGGTGATCCGTGTGAGTGGCCTGGTGACAGGCGGCAAGCGGATCCATGGGAGTCGGGCGGTCGGCGGCTGCGGGTGCCGCCGGTGGATCCATGCGGGCGGCGTGGGCATAGGGGGGCAGCGGACCGGCGGTGGCACGCAGAGGCTGCTCTAGCTGCATCTAGAGCCCAGCGAGCCATCCCATCCACTGGAGGCATCTACCTGAGCCGAGTAATGCGAGGCGACGCGCGCGACGGCGGCAGCACACGCGTAGGGCGGCAAGCGGCTGCTGCGTGGTCTGGATCCGTGCGGGGCCAGGGGGCATCGGAGCGAGCTGCGTGGGCTGCCGCAGCTAGTTCCGGCGGCATGCAGGATCTTCGACGACAACCTCCTCAGGGTATGTGCTTGGGTTCAGTTAATAGATTTAGCCATTGATTAATGTTACTTCGAATCAATTGAGAATTTGTTTGCGTACTGGAATATCTTCGAATCATCCAAGGGGCATTCCAAACAGTTACTTGGATCAGCATCTCTCGTCGTGTCAAAAAAAATTGTTGAATAATAATGTTGCTGGGTTTGTAGCTTGGATTTTTTCAGATTACCCTTTATGTTTTAGTGAAGTTTCAATGTGGCTGCAAGATTGTATAATTATGTTGTATGCAAATCTGATGGCCTCCACTCATCTTTCATTGCAGCCAAAGTAGGTAAACGAGGCTGAATGGCTGATCAAAGAAGCAATAAAAGCACTCATGAATAAGGGGGTGATGATGAGGAATCAACTTGGTGCATCACTATTAACACAATGATGGAAGTACTCCCTGTCCAAATATTCAGTATCAGTTAGAGTAGCAGTGTCAGTCCTTTACTTCATTAAGTAGATTCAGAGTTTCTGTTATACAACTGAACAGCTGAACTAGTCAAGGTTGTTACCAGGTTGCTAGGTTCTGGTTTTCAGGGTAGTTTTTTAGCCGGTCATTGCTCCACTATGATCGTGTACTCATGTCCTAATCGTGTTTGTTTTCGCTATATTAAGGTGTATGTACACATAAGATGCAAGTTTGCAGAGCCATATTCCTAAGTGTGTTCTTGAGTTGGTGAGTTTAAAGGTTACAAGTCACAACTCTTAGGGCATGATCCAAGCATTTAGATTTTAAATAAGAAAATATCAACTTAGCTGCAACTTATAAGCTATACTGGTTAAGGCAGAGTCGTGCTGACTTATTTCTCATTTCTACTCTGGTCCAGACTATCAATTATGGTCCACTCATCTCATTACATACAACTGATGGTCTTTATCAGAAAACAAAGCCATGCATCCCAGCTTCTCAAAAGAAACTGACGAGATCTAATATAACAACAAAAATCACAGCTTGTTTCATCTCATGACATGTAACAATTAACTTAACCACCTAGATGAAACATGAAAGAATAGAGCTCGGACAGATGCTTCCAGGCACAAATGAACAACCATTCACAGTCCGGTGCAGAGGTAGTATGCCATCGAGTTCAGAATCCCGCTCATGGTACTTGGAGCCTGGTGTAGAATTCACTTACATTTCATGACAAAAACTGCAATAATTTCCTTGAAGCAAACAAGCTACATAGCATACTGAGATACAGAGAGTCTAGCCAGCAACCAAGTCTAAACACCACCTATATATTACTGAAAAAGAAGTAAGTATTCAAAAAACATACCTCCTAAGTCCCAAACGTATAAATTTTATATATGACTAAAGGAAAAATTGATAAAAATGTGGTGCTTTCTTGTACACCCCAGTTTCAGCTCAAATACTGCCATTAGGTAGCTTACCAGCTTATCTGTATTAGAAACCACACACCATATAATATACTGATGGAATGATGTAGAAAAACAAAACTAATACTTCCCCAATACTCTTTTTCACATGGTGTGCCCAGGAAAGTCATTAATACTCCACGATTGTGTTCTCAGCTAGTCAACAGTTCAATACCAATGTAGCGAAATCCATGATACGTTTTTTACCTGAGAAACCAAAGACACGAGGCTAGGCGGCCGGGTGATGACTTCTGGCTTTGACGACAAGGCCTCACGGAGGCGATGAGCAGGCATCCCGGTGGCGGCAGTGATGCATCTTCAGTCTTGGCCGGTAGCACCACGCGGACTGAGGGGTCATCGGGCGGCCACAGCCGACGGCACGGGGACCATATGAACTTGTTCGGCGGCGCAGCAGGGCGGTCCATGTCTACGAACGTGGCGACGACGTCTAGGCGGGCAGGCGCACGCCACGTCGATGAGCTAGGGGCGACATGGAGGATGCACCTCCGGTCTTACATAGCGATGGACTGTGAATCTGTAGTGCCAGGAAAGCCGGGCTGATGGCCGAACAATGCAGGCGATCTGAAACCGGCGGCGGCGGCGGCGGCCCGTGAACCTTGCACCAAGGAAGACAGCCAGGGGAGATGTGGAATAGATAAACGATTCAATTAACATATACGTAGTATAATGACTAAATTACCCATAAAAATGGATGGCTAGATCTTCTCTATACCTTATACTACTATGTGGTGGTATTGTGCGCTATACCTTATACTACTATGTGGTGGTATTGTGCGCTGTAAAAGACCTCGTAATACAAGGTGAGCTGACTCTGATCGATACTAGCACGCATGCTGTGGCTTTGCAGCTGCTTCTGCAGAGATGCTGCGGTGCATGCGCTGGATTATTGCTCTGCTTCGTTCTCTCCGATCTGTCGTCGTTGCATCATCAGGCTGTCTGACATTGCATTACAATTTGCATCGCCACACAGGGATTGAATTGAATCGTGTGTTCTCTCCTTTATTTCTTTCGTCAATTATTGTCACCAGCATTTTTTTTTAGTATTTGAAGATACAGCTGCTGATTAGAATCATGCATGAGGCCGCGCCATGCATGCATGTCTATCGAATTCTAACAACAACAACACCAGTCGGCAGTCACTAAAACTTCAAATTTGCACAAGATCAGCTGGATATGCATGCGGCCTTCTATCCATAGTTCCGTCTTGCAGACAAACTCATATCTATCTATATCAGACTAAAAAATATATAGGCCCTAAAAAGGCCCAGACGGTACAATCCGATTGTCAATTGCAAACTCCAGGCTGCCAAGTGGCAATTGCAAACTCCAACCCTGCCACCTCGATACATCAGCCTACTGTTGATCGGTGCTCAATGCCCTCCAGCCTACTGTTGCCTGCCGTGCCGAGTTCAGGGTTCGCAATGTCAGCGAAATTTCGCCGAAATTTCCGAATTCTCCAGCCTACTGTTGCCTGCCGTGCCGAGTTCCGAAATTTCGTACTTTTCGATGAGTAGCGAAACGAAATAAACATACCAATATGACATTTTATTTTTATTTTTTAGCACAAAATTAATCATCGCAGCCGTCCGAGTGTCCGACACTACAGTTGTGCAGCGCAATAAAACGTGGTTTTTACAGGACCATCAGCTCCCATCCAACAGGCGAGAATAATGAATCTCATCACCATGAGATGAGACTATCCATTCTTGATCCTAGCTGCTAAATCACCGGTCTGTCCGTCGACAACTGACCGAGGAGCCATTCGTGCACAACCGCTTGACAGCAGCATCGATCGTCCCAAATTAAATCTGTTTGGTTCCATAACGCGTTCTCATCGCGTTGTTTGGTAACTTCTAATATGTCGCGAACGCGTTTTTGCTAAATCCGCCCCCCATTTTATTATCCCTATGTCCCAATCAACCTCGCACAGCCTAGCTTATAAATATTTGCATCATCCACCATTTCTACCATCCCCAAATCGGCAAGCTCGTCGTTCAGTAGAGATCAACTCACAGTTCTGCAGCAATAATGGAGGCAACAGTGCTGAGTGTGGGCAAGTCGGTGCTGGACGCAGCGCTCGGCTACGCCAAGTCCACCATCGCCGAGGAGGTGGCCCTGCAGCTCGGCGTCCACCGTGACCACGCCTTCGTCAGGGACGAGCTCGAGATGATGCGTGCGTTCCTCATGGCGGCGCACGACGAGCGGCAGGACAGCAAGGTGTTCAAGACCTGGGTAAAGCAGGTCCGTGACGTCGCCTACGATGTCGAGGACTGCCTCCAGGACTTCACCGTCCACCTCGACAATGCGTCGCTCCCTCAGAAGCTCTGGGAGCGGCGGCGCATCGCCAAGAAGATGAAGGAGCTGAGGCTCAAGGTTGAGGACGTGAGCCACAGGAACAGACGATACCAGCTCCTCAAGGACCATACTACCTCCAGCTCCAGGCCTTCGTCTAGCATCACGGCAGCCACCATATTCGGCGTCGATGAAGCGCGGTGTGTGGCCAATCAGGACAGATCAAGGGCTGATCTTGTCCACCTCATCAGCAACAGCAAGGAGGAGGACGATCTTGGAGTGATCGCAGTGTGGGGGACGAATGGTGGAGATCTTGGGCAGGCGTCCATCATCAGAGCTGCCTATGAAAATGTGGATGTTAAGAGGAGGTTCCCTTGCAGAGCATGGGCGAGGGTGGTGGATCCTTTCAACCCAAGAGAGTTTGTGCAGGGCTTGGTGAAACATTATAAGTTAGGCGTAGGAGTTGACGCTCTCTTGGAGTTGGCGACAGACAAGGCACTGGAAGACTTGGCTGCAGAGTTCAGTCGTTATGCAAATGATAACAGCTACCTGATTGTGATTACTAACCTGTCCACCATTGAAGAGTGGGATCTGGTTAAGATATGCTTCCCAAACAACAAGAAAGGGAGCCGGATCATAGTCTCTACAACACAGATTGAAGTTGCCAGATTGTGTGCAGGCCAAGAAGTTCAAGTGTCAGAGCTCAGCCAATTATCGGCTGATCAGACTCTTTACGCATTCTACGAGAAGGTAAACATATTGAACGTTACTAGATCTAACAAATTTTATGTCATTTTATTCTAGCAGACCATATCAATATAAAGCAAGCAATCAAAATCCTTCGTACTGTTCACTGCTGAGTATATCCAAAATTTATTGACCCTTCTCTAGGAAGAATAGTAAAGAAGATCTAGATTGCATTTTGCAATAAAACACAAGAAACACATGTACAGATAGGATATTGATAACTCCACATACAAGTATAGAACACAGACATATATATATTGCATCCTTATTTTAAAAAAAAATGTACTTATTTCATTTTTATTTAAAATCAAGATGTTATTAATTTTTTATTAAACCATAAATTAATAATTTCGGAGAAATGGAAAATAATTTTTGAAACAGCCAAAGGACCATTCTCTGGTTTTGATTTGTCAACGGTCGGATGTCACTTGGTGTGTGGTTTTGTGGTTTAGGGTTGAAACTTGGACTACGATGTTATTCGTTATTGAACTTTTTCCTATTTTGGCAAAGGTATATTTATTTATAGGAAGATTCCTTCCACCTTTGTCATATTTAATTTTAGCATTTTTTTCAAAAGCTATATAAGCATGGTAACAAATACTATTAACCCTCTAATTGTCGCACATCAAATATGTCTTAAATATATAGTCCAGGATTGTGCATCCTATCAAACAATCATCATGATTTTTTTTTGGAATACAATCATCATGATTAAGATCCACAAAAGGACCATGGCAGGCCACTTTCACAGAGGATCGTCTGATGGACCAGTGGTCCTCAGTGTAATATCTTTTACTTGTATTTGCGTTTAATTTACCACATGGATTTTTTTTATATAAAATCAGTTTGTCTGATACTCATATACTTGTTTTCTACACAGAAATTGTTTCCATCTGCTCAGGGTTCTCAAGATGAAACTACTGTTGATAACTCCCCACCGTCCACTAGTGAGATATCTGAAATTCAACCTGAAGGTGCCGATGCAAATAATGCAGCTCCAAATATTAGGACAACTGCATACTTCTTGGAGAGCTCTCATCTCATTGGCCGTGAGAGAGAAAAATCTGAAATTGCCGAACTTTTAAATCAGTCAGCCCAAGAGCTTCAAGTGATTTCAGTGTGGGGAATGGGTGGTCTTGGGAAAACCACCTTAGTCAGAGATTTTAAAAGCATGTTTGAGATAAATGCTTATGTCACAGTGATGCATCCATTCAACCTTGAGGAACTTCTTAAGAGACTAGTCATGCAACTACATGCGGAATCTTCTAAAAGAATGGGTGCAACTCATCTTGGGGTAGGTAGCACAAGAGGATCATTATTTGCAATGATGGGAGTTGAAGAATTGATTACCGAGTTGGCTAGGCTTTTATATGGAAAGAGGTTCTTGATTATTCTTGATGATCTGTCTTCTACGGTGGCATGGGACTCAATAATGCAGAGCTTCCCTAGAGTTATTGAAAATGCATGCAGAATCATAGTTACCACAAGGGAAGAGAATATTGCAAGGCATTGCTCATCCAGACAAGAAAATGTGTACAAGCTCAAAGGCTTACAATACAAGGATGCTCTGGAGCTGTTCATAAGAAAGGTACTGGTGCAATTGTTTATTACTATAGTTTGCATTACATTTCACTACTAAATAGGTAAATCCTACCAATTCCAGGTATTTAGAGATCCGGCAATAGATTTGGATAATCATCCTGAATTGGTTGACGAAGCAAAGTTGATCATTAAGAAGTGCGATGGACTTCCCCTGGCATTAGTTACCATAGGTGGCTTCTTGGCAAACCAACCAAAAACAGTTGTGGAGTGGAGGAAATTGAATAAGAATATTAGTTCTGAGCTGGAGATGAACCCAAAACTTGGGCCCATAAACTCAATCCTTCGAAAAAGTTATGATGGTTTCCCCTATCATCTCAAGTCTTGTTTCTTATATATGTCTATATTTCCTGGAGATCACAAGGTTAGTCAGACAAGTTTAGTGCGTCATTGGATTGCAGAAAATTACTCGAGGGAGATACGTGAGAAAACCGTGGAAGAAATAGCCAGCGACTATCTCCATGAACTGATAGATAGGAGCATGATACTACCATCTCAGCAATCAGTTTTCAGCAGAAAAGCATTTGACTCTTGTCGTGTACATGATCTCATGCGTGAAATCGCCATCTCAAATTCATCAGAGGAAAATCTCGTTTTTAAACTGGAAGAAGGTTGCAGCTCAAATGCCCAGGGCATAGTTCGCCACCTTGCCATAAGCAGCGACTGGAAGGGAGATAGAAATGAGTTTGAGAGCATCGTAGACCTATCATGTGTACGGTCAATGACGGTATTTGGCACGGTTAGGCCCTTCTTCATTTCCGAAAAGATGAAGCTTTTGCGAGTGCTGGACTTGGAACACACAGAAGGTCTAGTTGATCATCACATTCAACAGATTGCAGAGCTTTATCACCTAAAATACCTTTCTCTAAGAGGGTGTCGTGATATCTATTACCTACCAGATTCATTGGGTAATCTGAGGCAACTCCAAACATTAGATATTGCTTTCACGAATGTACGGAAGCTGCCAAAGACAATCGTCAGGCTTACAAAGCTACGCCATCTTTGTGCTGGGGCTCTAGGAATTAACGAAGATCTGTCAAAGCTAGGGGTCAACCAGCTATGCCTTTTGACACTATGCCCACTGGCGTTTTGCGTGGCATGCTGTGCACCTCGTCTTTTAAAAAGGAGGCTTGACATCGACGGCGAGCCAAATAGGCACGATGTTTGCACCATGTGTTGTTGCTCTCTGACCCCTCTTGTGGCAACACGGGAAAGTACACGTGGCATTCAGGTGCCAAAAGGGATCGGAAAACTGAAAGGCCTGCAGACAATGGGTCTTGTGAACCTCGCACGGGGGAAGAAGATCCTACATGACATAAAGAGGCTCACTCTCCTGCGGAAGTTATCATTGACAGGCATCAGCAGGAAAAATGCTCGAGAGTTATGTTCCACCATCGCCAATCTCAGCTGCCTGGAATCATTGCTACTACGGGCAGAGGGGCACATAGGCTTACTTGGCTGCTTAAATGGCATATCATCGCCTCCAGAAAACCTGCAGAGCCTCAAGTTGTATGGGACTCTGGGTGAATTGCCGCCATGGATTCGAAGTGATAAACTCAAAAATCTTGTAAAATTATCGCTAAGGAGCACTAGAATATTTGGTTTCAATGCCAGCGACACCATAGATGTCCTTGGGAGGCTACCAAACCTGGCTATTCTGCGATTGAGGCTGGAGTCGTTCCTGGGTCATGACCTCCATTTCACTTTCCATGGGGATCAGGCATTCCCAAGTTTGAAGGTGATGGAGTTTGATCGGCCTCAGGGTCTCCAAGAAATGCGGTTTGAGGAAGGAGCAATGCCTAATCTTGAGCTGCTGGATTTTTGTGCCTGGTACCAGGAAGCACGTGTTGGGCTGTTGACAGGGCTAGAATGTCTCACAAGGCTCAAGGAATTTACTCTTAGTGGTAGTGATTACGATGATGACTTCATGGAAGACCTGAGGGCGCAGCTTGCCAGGAACCCAAATCAACCAAATTTTAAGAGGACTGCGCGACACATAGCACCAGGGCCAAGTCAATCGGCCGACAAAAGCTAGCTACACAGTCTTGCCTCTATGTATTTTCACTCCTGCTGCTTCCATATGTTTGGTGAAAAATAGTGGTGTTTCCGCAGTCCCAATGGAACAGTATAATAGGTTAAGTTGATCAGCTCAGGGATTTAGTATGTTGTTGCAGTTTTCTTATTTTCTAGTGGAAGTCTGCGTGAGGGCTGCGTTTCATCAATAAGAAGAAAGAATAAAATTTGCAGGAGGGTCAGAGACGTACTCCGTAAATTTGCACTAAATTTTGCCAGCTCAGACCACCCCAGTCCCCAGCACCCTTTGGTGCATTCGTTTACAGATCGGTCCGGAGGATTGGGTTTGGGTGGGGTTGCATCGCCGCCTCCTTGCCTCGAACCAAATGGGGTTCTCTCCAGCTTCTCGAGCTTCTAGGAGCAGCACTGGTGGTTCAAAGGCGAGTTACGAAGGTATAATTGCGCTGGTTTGTTTGAATATATACATAAATAGCATACAAAATACTGTTAATAATGATTTATAAACTTGATCATACCAGTACAAGCATTGACAGTGGGCGGGGCCATTTCGATCCCAGTCGTCAAATCTATGAAGACACAACAACACCTGCATCACCACGCAGCTAAAGGCACCTCAATCTCATGCAAACTATACAATAATACCAGACTAATCAAGCCAATGATGCCGAGAATTTTCATGTCCAATCCAGCAGCAGAGCTAATAACAAGCCCAACTCCCGGTCCCTCCTGCTCCTGATAATAGTCATAATACTGGATGTTGGAGCGGTAGTAGGTGTTGGGCGCCCAGTTGGCCGGGATGACCTGATTGGCCACCAGTATCCTGCCAGACTCGTTCGTGATGCGCAGCGAGAAGGGCGCCGTGAGCCGGTGTTTGGAATCCAGCCTCCATATGGATCCCCACGACTCGCGCATCGGCGTCCACACCCAGGAGTTGGCCTCCATGAGGTCCACCTGCACCACATCGCCATCACCATCTTCAAATTCAACGAGCACTGCGAAGTAGACAGGGTTTGAGCCCTTGTCAATGTGGAAGGTCACCATCTGGCCAGGGTAGTAACAGGGAACCCTACAGGAACATGCCATGTCATAAGTTTAATTTGGATTAGGCTTATTCATAGGTATGCACAAATGCCGAATTGTAAAGTGGAAGCCTGCTAATATTTGTATGAATCTACTTAAACTGGTCGCTGTTTCAGTTAGAGTTGGCTAAGCAAAAGTACAAGGGCTCCACAGAAAAGTAGCTAGACAGTCCAGGTATGATTCTGTTTCAGTATGGTGTTCAGATTGGTTAGTTCGTGGTTGTGAAATGAGCAGTGCATGCTACAGACCTCTTGAATTGGATGTCAATGATGCCGGCATGTCGGAGCTCGTCGTTGCGTCCAGGCAGTGCCATGGCCCCAAACGCTGTGCCGCTGAGGTCAAAGTGGTACTTGGCGACCGGGTAGTAGTTCATGTCCGTTATGATCACCGTCTCTGGATTGCCAGAACATGCAGGGTGTTTGAGGCATCGTATCTGAAAAAGGTCAGCAACAAAAGGAGTTAGTCCAGACTGTGCCCCTCTGTCTGTCTACATTTCCATTTTCACAAGGCAAACCGACAGCACAAACAAAACATGTCGTCATCGAAATAGTATCGCTCACCAAGTAATGTACCTGGTAGCAGGAGCCACAGCCCTTGCCATCCTTGAACAGGGGCTGGTTGCCGCACGACGTCATGGATGAGAATGGAGGCAGGTTCACGTTCTTGAACCCGCAGGCACCTCCTGCATGATCAACAGCTTATAGATCGTCCAACAACAATACACTCCAAAAAACGATCTTGCACAATGCACTGGCGTTCACATACATACCGTTGTCCATGGGGCCGGCACCTGTTGGCGCACCGTACCAGGTGGCCCTGGCAGGCACCCAGTAGGGGTCAGCGGTGATGTGGGAGGCATTAAAATCGGCGACCACAGCGAATGAGCCAGACGAGAAAAGGAGGGAGAAGATCAGTGCACCAAGTGCAACCACCTTGGACGAGCCGATCATGGACGCCATTTTACTAGCTAACTTGGTACTAGTTGCTCGTAATGGGCAGACAGGAAGCTCTGTGCTTCGATGGTCAGGGCGAATCACCTTGCCAGGGCATTTATAGTTGGAGGAAAATCAAAACAAATACAGTACGCTGCGACTGCCGTCATTGCACCCAACGTCTTTTGGTAGGGGTTACATGGCTCTGTATCAAATGGAAAGAATGGAGGCTTCTGGTCAGTGACATATCAAGAATTTGAATCTAGAGCAGTCCAATGAATCGAATTTTTCTTTTAACATCACAAATGTAAAGTGTCAACTCACAATAAGTAAAGGAAAAAAAAAAAGCTTGACAAAGTTCGATACAGTCATCTTCAAATCTGAATCAAGTGTAAACTTTGCCTAAAAAAACATACACGGTTAAATAACATTACAATGCTATTTCTTCTCGATGTTGGGGCTACACTTTATAATGGCCATAAAATTCTCCATTATACGATCTCCATTCATATTGAATATCAATTACTAGTTGCTTCTTGCTTGCAAATTTACGAATCTACATTCCTACCCGCGGCTACCAATGTGCATTCCTAGTTTCTGACAAAAACGTGCACTATGCTACAATCCTACTCTGCATTCCTAATGGCTACCAATGTACATGGCTGGAAGCTACGAAAACAAGTTAGAGATTATTGAAATCGGTGGACTACCTTGTTGCTGTTTCTTGCTGCTGGGCGCTGGCGGCTTGCTTGCCTCTCATGGGTTCCTGCTCCACCCCAGTCCAGTCCCGCGGTAGGCCAGGCCCTCTGCGCGGCTGCGCCTCCCTTGCCAAACGCCGGCCGATTCACTCCCCTGGATCCCGCCGTGGAGCCGTTGCCGGATGCTGGTTCCGGATGCGCCGCCAATAGGAACCCTAGATCCCCCGTCCGCTCCGCTCTTGGCGCCTTGTGCCTTGGTCGGCAGCCTCGTTCCGACGCCCGTTGGGGAATGGAATCGCAGGAAGGCGAGGGAGGGAGGCGATAAGGAAGGAAGGGGGGAATCCTAACTTATGGTGGGCCGCGGCCCACTCCCTAGATGCGATTCGGGCCACGCGTGCACTGTTTAAAAATGTAACAGCTCCTTCCTTTCTTGACAGGTATTGCATATTCTGTTCTAAAAAAAAGGTATCACATATTCTTCGCGTGCCACTAGTATGAACAAGATGAGTGTAGACGTCATTTAGTTACCTTACAACTTTGCACATTCTGATATCTACCGTTACAATTAACCTATCTGGATTGGTGCTATTACAATTCCTAAATTGTCTCCACTGTGTTGTTTTCTACGTCTTTGATGCTCTTGACCCCACATACAAGTCAGTGTATTTTTGTACTGACCAAAAATACCCATGGTATTGCTATCTCTCTCTCCACATAACTGACCAGCAGCCCCACATATCATTCATCTTCTCCAAATCCTACAACCGAAGCAACTAATGCATGTCCTCTTCCACCTAGTTCCTCCCCCAGGATAGTGCCGCTCACCCCGATCGGCGATGGCTGCCTCTGCGGCAGTCCCGAGGCTCCTCCCCCTCGCTCTCGTAGCCACGACGATGGCGCACCTGCGGCAACCGAGATCCGGACAGACTTGTAATGTCGTCTCACCTGACATTGAGCTCGGCTCTTATGTCTCCTTCTCAGCTTCTTCTTTCCCCGAACAAGTCTTTAATCCTTGCCCGTCGCTTCATCCTGGACAATAGGTTCGTCGACAGTTGGCTTCTTGATAGTGACACCAAGTCCATGTAAAGTGCATCTCTGAGAGACTAGCCAATTTTTAGCTATTCAATACCAAAAGAGTTTTCCAACATACTAGCTATTCCAACTTGCTGAGCCATTGGGCTCTTCAAACTTGCCTAGCTAGTTCGGTTAGTCAAACTGGAGTGTATAAAATGAAGAGTATGTTGGAGTCAGGTGCTTAATATGAAGTGAAATCTTTATGAAGAGTCATATCAATCTTTTGGCTATGTTTAGACGATAAACTTTGCAAAAGCTTTTTACATTGGGAAGTGTGAGCCCTCTCCCAAAACACACTTTCTAATATACTTTTATATTAAAAATTATAATTTTTTTAATCTAAACACTCCTGAAAAGTAAAATAAAGAGAAGAAATGTTGAATCTCCTGGAGATGCTCTAACGCTGGTGCAACGGTTGGCGAGTGGTGACATCTTGCTCCCGTTCCAAGTCGGTACTAATCATTTAGGATGCGTACCTGCACACCACTTATTTGCCAATATGCAAAGTTGTACTCCCTCCGTCCCAAATTATAAGTCGTTTGACTTTTTTTACTCAACTTTGATCACTCGTATTATTTAAAAAAATTGTACAAATGTAGTCAAATTTTAAGTCATTCTTTAAATTCTTTTATTACCAAAGCTAGCCATAACAAAAAAATATGATATTTTGTAAAAATTTTTGAATAAGACGAGTGGTCAAAGTTGGGGTCAAAAGACTTATAATTTGGGACGGAAGGAGTATATAATAGATATACTCACTCTGTTTCAAATTATAGCTTATCTTACCTTTTGAACTTCAAATTTGACCACTCATTGTGTTTAACAAATTATACAAAATATCATCTCTTGTTATGACTTGTTTTATAAATATAAGTACTTCATGAATAATTTAAATTTGACAATGTTTACATAAAGTTTTTAATAAGATGAGGTCTTGAGATAAAAGGTCAAATGACCTATAATTTGAAATAAATGTAGTAATACTAGCTTCTTTCCTGCATGCACCGTACACACTTACATGGATATGCATGCTTCGCTTCCTGCTTGCATACCTCGGTTCATATACAGATCAATTATGCAATGCTAAAAGAGATCACATGTGTGTTTAGATTGAGGAAGATTTTCCGAAAATATATTATCGTTAAAAAAAAACATGGCAGATGAATAGTAACTCTATCAGTAGGTTGCAAATGTGACCAAGTGATCTGCTGTTGGGCCCTTCCAGCAGGCTGCAAATGGGCCCTCCGGCCTACGCGTCCACAGGCACTGGCCCATTGACCACAGCCTCGCGATTCCTTCGACATATATATAGGTCCTCCCTCGCGGCGTGCGCCCGCATCCACCCCTCGTCTTCTCCCCGTCGCCACCCCCCGCATCGAGACGACCCGCTTCCGCCGCGCCCGTGCGCCGCCACGCCTCCGAAAGGCTAGGGTAGCTTCTTCCCTCCCCCCCCCCCCCCTCATTTTTTTTATCTATGCTCCCGCTGTACCGCTACGAGTGACGGGAGCAGCGACAGATTGTTCCCCAGCGATTTGTGCTTGAATTTTCCGTGCGCTGCTACCTGCGGCGGATGGATAGATCTGCTTGTCGCTGGTGCTGCTGGCCGGTCCCTACCACGGCTTTGGTCCGCGAGATCTGAGGTCCAGAGCGCGTGGGCCGCGTAGATCCGTTCGATTTGCCTGGCATTGTCATGCGTCAACTGAGGAATTTTTTGTTTGGCTAGCCTTTTTTTTTTAATGCTTCATGTTTTGCGGACGTTTGGTAGTGTTTGGGGAGATTGGGGATCATGTATGGAATAGTCGAAGGCAGGCGAGCTCGTTGATCCGGTCAATTTGGGCTTGCACCGTGCAGCTCCGGGAGGGGATCTGGTGTAGATGTAGCAAGGCTATCTGATAGCTGGATTTAAGTTGAGTTCGTCCTGTTGCTGCACAACGATGAATGGATATCTCGCTGACTAAAATGTTAGGCGTGTATGAATGTAGGATCCGTTTGGAGCCGATGCCTTCCCAATAATGGGGAACTTTTGGATGATGGGTAATATGATTCTGTGGATAGCGACTTGTTTGGATTAGCCTCCTGTAGCGATTAGTTGTTGGTGTTGGATTTAGTTGGTCTGTTTCAGTGATTTATTACACTGTAATGCAAGCAAGTGGTATCAGATTATACTAATATTTAATGTTCCCTCGGTTCATATGGATGGAGATGAAAACGTGTTTAGAAACTACATTAACCTTAATTTCTGGGTCTTATATGGTAGGTGAAATTTAGGCCTCATCAAACTAAGATGTGTTATAATTTAAAACAATTTTTCTTGTGAGAACTAATTTACAATGTTGTGGATATTTGCTAATGAAATTTTTAGGCTTGTCTGAGTGATCGCAGAATTTTTTTTTTCTGTTGGCGGCGGTGATGAACTCATTGCCCATCTTCGTGTTGTTATTTTGTTCGGATCATATAGTATCTGCTGCTTTTGAAATTGTCTCACCAGTTTATTTTTGGTACTACAGTAACTCAATTTCCTGATCAACATGTCGCGGGAGGGGAATGTTTACATGGCCAAGCTGGCTGAGCAGGCAGAACGGTATGAGGAGATGGTTGAGTACATGGAGAAGGTGGCTAAGACCGTAGATGTGGAAGAACTCACCGTTGAGGAGCGCAACCTCCTGTCTGTTGCCTACAAGAATGTGATTGGGGCTCGCCGTGCCTCATGGCGCATTGTCTCCTCCATTGAGCAGAAGGAGGAGTCCCGTAAGAACGAGGAGCATGTTACTCAGATCAAGGAATACCGTGGCAAGATCGAGTCTGAATTGAGCAATATCTGTGACGGGATCGTGAAGCTGCTTGACTCCCACCTTGTGCCTTCCTCCACTGCTGCAGAGTCTAAGGTGTTTTACCTCAAGATGAAGGGTGATTACCACAGGTTAGGAGGTGGACTGCTATGTTGTTTTGTTTAGCTGAATCCATATAGTTTGTAGTAACTACTCTAACTGTCCATTTTCTAATTTTTTGGAAGGTATCTAGCTGAGTTTAAGACTGGCACTGAGAGGAAGGAATCTGCAGAAAGCACAATGGTGGCTTATAAGGCAGCTCAGGTTGGTCCATGTTATCACTTCCATAACCTGCTTGTATTTTGTTGTGATTTCTATTGTAGTGGATACATCGTTCCATCATTTCTGAGTGAGCATTTTTTTTTTCTCGTTATCTACTGGACTCGCATCTTCTTAGATCTTAACTTGTCTTGCCCTGCAACTGTAGGATATTGCACTGGCTGAACTGGCACCAACCCATCCCATAAGGCTTGGACTTGCACTCAACTTCTCAGTGTTCTATTATGAGATTCTGAATTCTCCAGACAAAGCTTGCAACCTTGCCAAGCAGGTACTTATCTTATTAATCATTTGTGGTGCAAGGTTTCTGAGTACAATTATCTCGTGCCATTTGTTTGAACATAGGCTGGAAGAAAATGTGCAAAATTGCATATGACATATCTTCCAAAGCTTAAATATGGTTGAGTTTACTTTTTTTTATTCAAGACATTATTAGATCCTTCATTTCATTTACACATCAAGACAGCTGGATGAGTATTCTGCTGGTCCTATGTGATGTACTGATGATGGCTCATATAGAGATTTAGTATCAGTTGGACTGTGATTTCCTTCTGTTTCAGTTTGACAGCTGTACATCCTGCCTCTTGTGAGAATTACATATTTGTGTTGTTTGTTATGACGCCCGATTCTTATTATTTGGTTATGATGGGCTATTGGCATTTCTTGGTTACTAATCTAGGAGTAGCAGTAGTAATTCTTCCTCATACATTTGTTCTTATTGTTATAATATGATGATAGCTATCAAACTAGAAAAATTGCATGGTATTTCCCTCCGATTGAAAAGACAGTTAGTTATTCATATTCTTGATGGAATTAGGAGAGCAGCAGTTTCTGAGGTGTTACAAATGTATGGTGTCTACAATATGAATGCTTGGCGCGCATGTGAATTTTGTTCCTGAGTCCTGACCTACTATTCTCTTCAGGCGTTTGATGAGGCTATCTCAGAGCTGGACACCCTCGGAGAGGAGTCATACAAAGACAGCACCTTGATCATGCAGCTCCTGAGGGACAACTTGACCCTCTGGACCTCCGACCTCACGGTATCTCCTCACTGCCAAATTTATCCTGTATGAACGGATGATTTTGATATATGAATCTGGAGGTATAATATGAAATTGTCTGTGGCAGGAGGATGGTATTGAGGAGGGCAAAGAAGCCACTAAGGGTGATGCTGATGAGTGACGAGGGGTCGTAAACTTTGATTGAAGGTTCGGCATGTTGTTCGAGCCCATTGTGCTGGATGTCCCTGTGCTGACCGAAGGTGTGAGCTGCTCCTCCATGGATTACCTTTCTCACCTCGCTCGATTTCATGTAGTAGGCTGGTAGTGGTTGGATTAGTCCCATTGCTTCAGTTGGCGCTGGGATCATTTGGACTGATGCTATTGAAGTCATCGTTCTCGTCTTTGCTGTTGCAATTGGTTGCTCCTGTCTTGTGTTTCGTTTTGCCTTTGTTTCTTTCAATCGTTCAGTGCTCATGGTGTCTATTTATAGCTTTGGCAATCATGTGTTACCTCTGGTGGCCTGGTCACGTGATTTTGTTAAACTTAAACAAGAGCCTGCCACGCAGTGTGTTTTGGCCGCAATCAATTAATCAATCAACATGGTATGGCCTGGTTTGAGTGGAGCGGCTGGTTCGTTCCCGTCACGTGACTGGTGGGCGCCGGATTCTGGTGTCTGGACGGCGCTGGATTCCTCCGATGGCCGCCAGCAGCTGCCGCCCGCCATGCTTTCTGGACCTTGCAGTTGCCGATGCATCTTCAGCGGAGGTAGCTGCTTTGATTTGCTCAGATGCTTGTGAGTTGTGACATGAGCATACTAGTTCAGATGCCTTTTTAGCGGAGGTAAGGTCCTCGTTTATGACATGTTTAGTTGCTCAAAAATCGTGAGAGGGGGCACGATTGTGACTGAACATTTAGTGAACTTAACAGAACCATTGATGAAAGTCTTTTGTGTCTGGAGGGCCATAAAAAAACTCACCGGTTTTCTGATCACAAATCAGATAACCATTGGTCTAATTACATTGCATTACTTTTTGAATGGCAGAGCTCCATTTGATGAACCTAAAACTAAAAGTGACAAAAGCTTGGGATGTAAAGCGCCAGTGCCAAAAAAAAAGAAGAAGTGATTTTAGATAGTTAAAATTGCGTCTTTTGGACCTGTTCAAGGTCCATAATAAAGAGTGACTGGTTTTTGCTCACATGTTGGATTAGCATTGGTCCTAAAAAAAGTTTGGATAAGCATTTGTCCAAGGGAACGACTAAACGGAGAGGCAGGTTGAAACTGACACCCAACAGGCACTGGTGAACCAAAGCTCTGGATGTGGAGCCGCCAGTGATCCCTGTAAAGATCATCGACCCACTTTTAGGCTTTAAAATTTGGAATACACTGTTACAAAGTGAGGAGGAAGCGGGCAAAGTAGATACAAAATGTAACAGATATAGTCGCCTGCTGCACTGCATACTGAACCCAAATACCCAATTGGGCCATGCTGATTACTAAACTATACATCACGTATTAACTTGAATTGATCTCAGCTAACAACTAAACCCATTGGCCATGGGCCATGGTCGCATGGCTGCAACAGATGTAAGGTTTGCACAAATGGATCTAGAAAAAAAAATGAAGGATGTTTTCCAACAAAGGAAACAATGTTGCATTGTGTGCCTGTATTCATAAGCTGATTGTTTGAGAAGAAGTACATAGTACCTCCATATCTTTAATTGGCATCATTGCTCAATATCTTTAATTGGCATGTGGCCAGTAGTGTCAACCAAGAGTTGTGCGTGTGCATGGGCGTGGAGGGTGGAGACTGGAGAGCTGAAACTGAAAGTTGTGCATGTGCCTAGCATGCATAAGATGTTGCAACTAATCTGAAAGAGCTTTTATGATAGTACTTGGAGCTATATCTGGAAATAAATGTGGTACCACCGGTCGCTGCATGCGTTGATGCTGGTTGATGTCCCAAACAAACAAAGGACTGTCATGTTTACGAGCAGTGACTAGGCAGGAAGATGTGGTTGACATCGAATCACTAGCCAGGATCTGCTATATATGTACTGTTAGCGAGCATAGCTAGCTCCATCGTCGCCACTGGAGAGCAAGCATGCCTCGTGTACCTGCTCGATCGCCGAGATATTCTTGGAGAGAGAGAGAGAGAGAGAGAGAGAGAGAGAGAGAGGGGGGGGGGCAGAGAGGCATCAGGATTTATTCTCGGCCTATGTCATTGAGATCACCTAGTGGGATGAGAGACGGCAGCAGAGAAATGTTGAACCATGTACCGAAAAAAAATTATCTTCCTACGAAGCTTCCAGCTCAGACAGGGAGCCATGGCGGCCGGCTCAGAGATTCAACCGTGGAAGGGGAGTATTTGACGGATCTCGCTGAAAAATCAAGGTACGTATGGCGAGCGCCATAACTTGCCCTACCGATCGAGCTCTCTGCCACTGGGAGTTGAGCTGTTCATGTTTGTTCAGTGCCAACAAGTTGACGCCTGGCTGTACTTGTTGGCAAACCAAACAGAGAGCTGAACAAACAAGTAACTAGCTGTTCATCTTTGTCCCGTGCCAACAGTTGAGCAGGAGGAGCTTCATCATTCCATAGCGCAACGATTATGAGACTCTCATAAATCAGGGGTACTCTATTCGCAACTTCAGATCACACACTGAAACAGCATCGCAATGACAGCTCGGAGTTGGTGTTGCCTGTTTACTAGACTGAATTTCGTGTCCTGTACCAGCTACTATTTCTGCTTCTTTCAAATGAACAATGACAACTCGAAAGAAAATAAATCGATGCCTAAGACACATCAAATTCTTGGTAACTTGTTAAAACTGAATCTAAAGAGTTAGTCAGCTAGTAATGCATTTAAATAGAAAAAGAAATTGATGAAAGGTGGTAAAAATGGCATGTTTTGGGTCTTTTGTGTCTGTGCAGGGCCATAAAAAGACTCATCGGCTTCTGATCACAAATTAGGTAACCATTTGTCCAATTACACCACAATACTTTTTGAAGGGCACTGCACGACTTGGTGAACCTAACCGGAAGAAATCATGAGATGCTGAACCGCTAGTACAAAAATATGTGACGTGAGGTGGTTAACATTGCTTCTTTTGGGCCTGTTCATGGCTCATGAAAAAGAGTTATAGATTTATGATCAAAGGATGGACTAGCATGATTTCAATTAAATGGAAATACTTTTTCAATGCCATAGGCATTACACCACAATACAGGACAGGATAAAGAGAGGCAGGCTGAAGAAACAAAGCACTGGTTCAGAGCCGGTAGTGAATAGAAAACTAACAACAAGTATAAGCTTCAGCAACACTACCACCATCCAGCTTATATCGAGAAGATCTCGGTTTGCAGCTCCTTTTGTAGGTGTCATACTCATCGCCTCGAGAACCTTCGATAGTTCCTCTTCATTTCCATTAAAATTTCCCAAACTCCAACGGACAATTTGGAGCTTCAGTGCAGGCATGGTGACTCCATGACTCCAGAGGCTGCAGCTCTCTTTTGCAGTTAACTGAACTCAGAGAAAACACTCTCACTCTGTGGTTTAACTGCTTCTACTCCATAAGACCAAAACGCAATCGACTCGACCAGAGCTTCAGAGCTCTCCACTGAGCTTGGACACACACCACCATGCCCTGCAGGAAGGAGAGCGACCGTGAGAGCAGAGAAGCCACGGCTCCTAGCTTCCGATTGGTGCATACATGTGTCACACCGATCGTCTCCGGCGGCCCACGGTGGTGGCCTTGGCGGCGTCCGTCCAGCGTCGCTGTTGCCCTCCGCCGAAGCCATGAAAACCTTGAGGGGGAGAGGAGCTCTTGGTATTCTCTTTATCCATCCAGAATCAAGGGGACGCGGGAGGCTCCGGTTGTTCGCCATCAACGCCGGCGGTCAGTCGCAGTGGCCGCCGGCGCCGCGAGGGAGGGGGAAGATTTTGCAAATTATCCATATTTTACCTAAACCCCCTCAATATTTGCATAAAACCTCCTTATTTGGATCACGATTAATAGTCGTGATCCAAATATTTACAAATAACCCCATCTCGGATGGCATTTTTTGCGCTCACTGTTCCTCGTTGCATCTGCCATATCGAATCAACGATGGTTTTGGTCGCCCGGTGGCGAGATGGATTTGCCGAGAGTCCATCTATGGTATTAGAATGCCTCCCGACCTTGTATTTGATTTTAGGTTCGGGCTTTGCATCACTTTTATACCAAGTCTCACCAACATGTCCAATCCTTGGGTTTGGTTGTCCTTAGCCTTGATTGTATCTTCTAGCTTACCAACCTTCACTGATGGAGGCATCAGAGTCAAGAGTTGCAGGTCTCGCGATGGTTTAAATTAAACCTAGCTCATGTTCCCTACTATATATTGGTATTGGTGGGTGAACAAACACTTAGGTGAATTCTGTTTCACAATGATAGAAACAACAGACATTGGAGGATAAAAAGCAACGAGCGCTCAGCTGCCATAATCCAATTATCCATATGGTACTTCCAAGTAGAAGCATATAGGGGGATGGGATATCTTAATATTTCTAATTCATCAAAGATACTATCGCATTTGGAAACATTAAAACTGAACTTTTCTTGCCGACCCATATGAGCAGACTTAAGAGATGAGCAAGAGTAAGTTTTAGCCTTAGGAGGCCACACAAACACATCAACATATATTTCATTGTCATTGTCGTTCGAACTATCAGTCTAGCCAGAGTTTTTTTACCTGTGTGCCATCAAAATTTTAGAACCCTTGTTCTAAGTTTCTTTTACCTATGAGAAACTTCCGTCAACTTTATCTAACACCGTCAATCATACTTCTGGTGGGATCACAGGTCAACCTCTTCTCCTTTTCGCTTCTCTCTCGTTCTTTTCCCTCACTTGTTTGACTAGCAGCGGTGGGGGTGGTCTAGGTGATGGCGAATGGGCCATGGCCCGCACGACTGCATGCAGGCGTGTGCAATGGTCTCCTAGGTGGCGAGCAGTGCGGGCGGGCTTCCACGGTGGCAAGCAGTGCTGAGACCACAATGGTGCACAAGTGATCCTATAGTGGTGAGGACGGGTGGGACAGAGGACGGGACGAACGGAGGTGAGGCAGGGGCACGACACACACGGAGGCTGGGCTGGGGTGTGGCGGTGCGCAGGTGGGCAGCTCGGCGCTCCCAGAGGTGGGGCATATGTGTGGCAGCACGTAGGCTGGCATGGGCTCGGCACGCGCGGAGGCAGGGCAGGGCTGGGCGCGCCCGGAGGTGGGACAGGGTAGCGGCGATGCCCAGGCAGGAAGGAGACGGGAGAAGAGTGTGACGTGTGGGCCCTGCATGAAGTATAAATGATTGACGGTATTAGATAAATTGATGAAAGTGGCCCATAGGTAAAAGAAACTTAGAAAAATGGTACATAGGAACTTTCTAAATTTCGATGGTACGTAGGTAAGGTGCATAATATTCAATAGCATGCATATTAGACTCAAATCATATGACAACTGTCTTTTTTCTTATCCAATCAGTTTTCTACAATTAAAACCCTTACTTGCACTTGCGCAACCAAAAGAAACTTATAACCATCTATTCATAGATGATCTTAAACCTTTGAAGCATATGCATATGTATGCAAGATCCAAATAAAAATGACAAATTGAAGCAATGATTCTTGGTTTCTTTGAATCTCTTAATATAAGAGGTAACAATTTAATATTTGTATTTCCTAACCAATTTTTAATCTTTCAATTTTAATTGAAAACTCCCGCTTTTATAGCGATACTAAAATTTACGTTCTAATTCATCCCAAGAGATAATACAGCCAGGAGCCAAAGAGGAAAACCAAGCAAAAGCGGTTCTAATCGAAAACAAAAAAAAAACAAATGCACTTTCAAAGCACTATAGGAAAGTTGAGAAGTAAAGTGGCTAATATTTTCACGGTGGTCTGCTCATCATCACCATTAAATTTAACAAAATCAGTTGTACACAACCAATATGAGCTTTTGGTACAACCTAGAATTGCCAATGTCAACACCAAGCTTATTTCTCATCATCACATTAGCCAAATCTTTCTTAAATTGTTAAATTCACTCCAATTAGGATTATTAGGCCGGTTCATACTACTCAAATGAGGCATGCTAAGACATAGTGACGTATAAGGTTCTTTACTCGTTTACCTTTTTTTTGCGGGTACTTTACTCGTTTACTTTGTGCTGCCTTGCTTTCCAACTCTATTCTAAATTTGTTTTACCTCATTACCTGCATGTGTGTATATCTTCATCACGAAAACCTGATTTTACATGCATGCATATCTTCATCACGAAATCCTGATTTTACAGGTTAGATTGAGCTGCCTATATTATTTTCATTGGTATATCAGTACTCATGCATGTACTCCATATATACATATAAATGCTGCCAACTCTTGTGCCTTGTTTTTTTTAACTCGGATCTTTTTTCGTGTAATTGAAATCATGATTGTACAGAGCAATTATTGCTGTTGTTTTTACATTATTAATATATATGCAAATAATTAATATATAGATAGCTCAATCTAACCTATATATAAATCCTGATTTTACATGCATGAATAGCTCAAGTCTATATATTAATTATTGTCATATACTCCTAGATTAGTATCTCTCTCCCCTACTCATGTACTCCATCCATTCCAAAATATAGCTATCGTTAAACATTCAAAATTTGTTCCAGAATATAGCTACACATGGGTTGTGAAGCCTGATTGAATGGACGAATGGACACAAATATCCCTGGAGAATTAATTGTCTTATGGTCCTAGTTATAGCATGCATAATTTCTTTTAGTAAGCGTGGAGATATATAAGGAAGGTATAGCTACCATATGTGCATGCATGGATATGTTTAATGAGGGGTACATGAGACATTTTGTCACACTTCTTAATCTATCTTAAAGAGGCTAAACGTAGCTATATTTTGGAACGGAGGTAGTAATTAAAATCATTGATTGGACAGATTAATTATTGCTGTCGATTTAATTGATTGAGATTACCGTAATCTTAGCCCTGGCTTTTACCCTATATAAGTGTGGCCAACCCAACTCTTGATTCTATTATTTCTCGTTTACCTGAGTACACGTAATCTTGATTTTTCTCGCTAGTTCCCCTGAAACCCACTACTCTTTATGCAATCCTAACAATCAATATGAAAGGCGGACGCTGTGATGGCCCTGTGTACGTGATGGTCGTGTTCTGGTTCATCGTACTATCTGCATCATATGCACAGTGTATGTATACATCACCCTCTTACTTGCTACTAAATTTTGGCTATGTATCTAGATAAAGTGCTTGTCCATGTGCATTATAGAAAATGCAATTTTTTTATTACAAATAATACAGTAATAGTATATATGTTACATATGGGCAAATAAAGCCATTAAACATGCGAGAAATATAGAGCATTATATTCTTGTGTATTAATTATTGTACATATACATATACTCATGTACTCCCTCAGTTAAAAATGCTTATTACATACGCGCTGATGAAGCGAAATATTACAGCAGGTGGTCATCCAACGCTACCCGAGGCTAGAGGTATAAGGAGCACAAGTAGTAATAGTACCAATAATGCTACGGTGGCTATTAACTCGACAGCATTATTAGATGAGAGCAAAATAACAATAATAGTTTGCACCAAGGCCAAGTGTGGATCAGATATGGACTGCTACTGCTGCATGAATTACACGCCGGAAGTATGTTTTGCTACAATGGATAATTGCAGATCATATTGTCCAGTTTGCCACCCTGTGTGCCCGCCGCTGGCGCAGACGTCGTCTCACCAACCGTTAGTACGGGAAGATCGACCATCACATGTTACAAACCAACTCCATCCTGTACGGTTAAGAGGTGTACGAATGTAAAATCTCTAGCTAGTATGCCGACTCAAATAATGCCCTGATCGATCAATCATGTAGCAGGGACGTATGTAGACCTGCATCGCCTATGTATTGTTGCTTTGCGTGATCAGTTGGAGTTTTCATTTTTGCATGTGCCTTTTTTCCACTTGCCTATTGATCATACATACCCTCTGCTTGGAATTCATATTCGAACCAAACTAGTAAATTTCCTAGAGCCCCAGCACAAGAGATGGCGTAGCTTTGTAAGCCTGGCGATTGTCTTTGGCAGCTTCCGTACATTCGTGAAAGCAATATCTAATGTTTGGAGTTGCCTCAGGTTACCAAATGAATCTGGTAGGTAATAGATATCACGACACCCTCTTAGAGAAAGGTGTTTTAGGTGATAAAGCTCTGCAATTTGTTCCCAGAGCTTCTGAGGGGGCGACGCATTTGCCAGATGGACAGAGAATTCCTGGAGGCAGTCTTCGACGTCGTAGGCCACGTCACGGACCTGCTTTACCCAGGTCTTGAACACCTTGCTGTCCTGCCGCTCTTCGTGCGCCGCCATTAGGAATGATTGCATCATCTCGAGCTCGTCCCTGACGAAGGCGTGGTCGCGGTGGACGCAGGGCCACCTCCTCGGCGATGGTGGACTTGGCGTAGCCGAGGGCTGCTTCCAGCACTGACTTGCCCACACTCAGCATGCCTCCATTTCTGCTGGTTCTGCTGAGCTGCTCTCTCTACTGAATGCTACTGAGCTAGCTTTTGCGATGTTTGTTGGATCATAGGAGCTAGTAAAAAAAAATGGGGGCGGATTCAGCAACAACGCGTACGTCACATGCTTAGGGAGTGTTTAGATTGAGGAAGATTTTCCGAAAAAATACTGTATACCAAAAAGAACACTATAGATGAATAGTGTTATGTGAGTGGGAAGGATGGGATGAATAGGAAAAAGTTAGATGAGTAGTGTTTTTTGGGAGAAAGTTGGTGAAAATAAACCCACCCTTAGTACCAAACAACGCGATGAGCTAATAACGCGTTGCAGAACCAAACAGATTTAATTTGGGACGGACGATGCTGCTGCAAAGGGGTCATGCATGAATGGCTCCACGGTTAGTTGTCGACGGACAGACCGGTGATCTAGCTGGGATCATATCAAGACCGGATCATTTCACGGTGACATTCATTCCAACCGGTTGGCTGCAGACATTCACTCGTGGATGCTCGAGGCCGGACTCTTTTCCCTAATCTAAAAAAAAAATTCTAACCGGTTGGAGCTGGCGGTCCTGTAAACATTTGGCAGCGCACTGTCAGACGGCGGCGATGATAACCCGGCAACACAGTAGGTTGGAGGATTTGGTGGATGGGATGTGTGTCAGTTGCAGGTTGCAGACTATACATTTCATGCCTTTTATTTTATTTGCCTCCTTTAATTGGTTGATATGTTTTTTTTTTCTCTGGAACCGAAGATAACCATCAGCCGCAAATTAACAAAGAAGATGGCCGTCTCCAGCATCCTGCAAATCAGCAAATGTTCCAATAAATTCGCATGTTCAATGCCACCACAGATCAACAAAATTTCTGCATCTTCTGTTGGACAGAGATCATTCTGAAATACACGATTTATTTATGAACTGCACAAATGAATACCACTCGCTTGTAAGACTTTAGCTGCACTATGAGTTTTTTTTTACCTCATGGCGACCAGAGATACGTACAGTTCGGCTCATGTTTTCAAATAGTTCTGCTCAATGCAACAAAATAATCCAGTCAGGGCATACTAACAGCGCTCAACAAAGCCTGAGCACTGCTGGACCGAAAATGCTAAAATACCGGCAGTACAAACATCATACAGGTCCCTTAACCGAATAAATTAACATCATACAGCCTGAGTTTTGAAACTGCAACCTTCGCCCCTGTTCTCTCAAGTATAGAACCAAATAAATTTTTTATACACAACAATTGCAGAATAGCCTTCACTAATCACAAGAACGGTGGCATCCTCTGGGGAGGAGGCGTAGGCTGGTAGCCATTCTCTGGATGATTCTGCGGCTGTGGCATCCGCTCGCCAGCAGGCCTTCTGGTAAAACTTCCATGTGGATGGTTCTGCATTGGATTGAAGGTGCCCCACCAGTGAGACTCGCCTTCAGCAGGGATCCAAGGGAACGGCGCAAAGCCCTCACGACCCCATGCGTATGGTCGGTCGACGGGTCCAGAGATGCCTTCGGAATCAGGAATGCTCCTGTTCACTGCTCCAGGGGCTGAAAATCCAAGGGGGGCTCCAACCTCACCTGAGGATGATGCTGCGATGAAAGATGTAATTGTCAAGGCCCTCGGCCTAACCCTTCTAGAGGTAGGAGGGAATGGGCTGCTCTGCATCGAGGAGTGCATCGACTGTTGGTACATATGGCCTCTTGCACCATGACCATGGTCTCTAGTCTCTGCCACGACAGCTGGAACTGACCCTAAGGGTGCCACCAAATTGCTTCCACTGCGAGGTGTTGGCCTGTATTATTTAAGCATTGTAAGAGATATGAAAATATGTGACTTAACAAAGCGAAGAAAATCAGCAAAGATTTGTAGCACTCAAATATTTTAGTGAGCTTTCAAACTAGCCAATAGAACCATCAAGCAGATCAAAATTTCAGGTTCCAGGGCTTACAACTGAACTTCAGGATAGGGTGCAGCAGTTTTTTTTAACTCAAATGCTGCGTGTCATTCCATTAAGATGAAGAAAGCATATGGTATAAGGGGCAAACACATACGAACTGAAAACTAATTACAGAAGCACCAATTACCCATGTATAACAACAACCTGCACTACATGGCCAATGCCCTAGTCAGGCAACCTGGTTGCAGTAACTAATAGGCCGCACCAGCTTGAGGTGGGGTATATGTACTTTGCTTCATAAAATGGGGTCTATGTAGAAAGTATAAACATGGGCAGAGGCGGAGTTTACATCTAGTTGTTGGGGGTCAGCTGAACCCGATAAATTTTGGTAATTCTACTATTCTCCCACCAAAAGAAAGTATATAAGATTGCATCATGTACTAAAATCCCAATTACCAAAATGATAAAAACTTCTAGCTTTACCCCTGAATATAGGGACCAAATATTTAAATGACACATACCTATGGATTAGGGGATGATGATGTGCATATGATCTGGATCTCTGTTGGCTGCTGGTGTCATATCTTGGTAGTCCTATACCAAATGGGGTCATAGAATGATCAGGAATTCCTGATACAGGAAGATTACTCAAATGTCTGTGCTCATTGTCATGATTTCTTGACTCGGTTGCATGGAAAACTTGAGCATTACTCAAATCTGGTGTTGCATGGACTTCCAAGCCAGTTGAATGCCGATGAAATGAAGTGCTTTCAGCACCAGAATTAGAAGTGGAGGGTACATGCACAGGATGAAGAAAACCACGCAGGGCAAGATATGGGCAAACAAGTGAACTGCTTGAAGCACTTGAGTGATCTCCAACTGTGTGATCTTCATAAAAGGGAAATATCAATACAGTAAAAATGAAAGAAGTTTAAGGATAAAGTTTAAGTTCAATGCTTACAAGAAGTTGGCTCAGCTTCACGCTCCCTGCAAAAGAAAATATAGGTTACATTAAGAACTTGAATAAATGAAACATTTTTTTAATAACATGAGGCTCCATATATGATATCACCAGCAAATAAACAAGAAATGTTTTCGCAAAACACAGTAATCCAGTATTAACAGCTATGTCATACATAAACAAATGGAACGGAAATACACAAAGCAGGGAGGCAAAATATCCTGATATCCAACATTAGATTTAACTACCGTCTTACTGAAAATTAGAAGCATATATATACTCATCATAAATGAAGACCCAAGTATGCCCAGACAACCTAAGTTCAAATCTTCGTTGAGGCAGATTTGGGTCCATATTTCTTCTTAATACGAAGCTGCCAAGTTCCTACTAGGTTGGTCTAGTTTTACTTCTACAAATATAAAGGCCCCAACCATGACATGTATTCATAAAAGATATCCTTAGTGTATTTGAAACTCCAAATGGACTAAGGGACATATGGATTAATCGTCATCACGAACCACTGATGGAAACATCAAAGGAGTTAATCTACAGTTTCTACTTTCTAGGCTATGCCTTTCAGATAGTAGGACAAAGCCCAAAGGTGTGAATACAAATGGCAATTTTTGGCTTTTCATAGCTGCTTTCCGATCCCTAAGAGCAAGTATCCACTACCCATCCAATCCAAGGTAAAGAGAAGTACTTACTCGAACACAGATGCTAGCTGGGTGAATCCACTAAAGGGGCACCATTGAAATCCAAATGGCTATGAATAGATCCAAAAGGATAATGAGAAATAGTAGAGAGGTCAAATGATGTCAGACAGATGATGTACTAAAACTGAAAAATGCATCTTCTACCATTCTACGGCATATTCAATACTCTCTCCGTTCATATTATAAGGATGCAGTGCAGTTTGACTGCCCAAATTCCCTCATATATGAATTATGTGACACAAATTGATACAATTAGATTCGTATTTAAAAACACTTTCTAATGATTATGATTTTGTAACTATTAATAAAATATTATAGGGAAAATTTACAGTCAATATCGATTTTGCATAGCCAAACTATGTCCCCAAAGCCACCATAAAATTGTACTGCAGCAGCACTTAACACTTACTCTAGTGCCTATAAGATACAAATTACAAAATAAAAAGATACGACTTTTAATGACGAAAAATAACAGAAAATTATTATAGCACTTGTATGACCTAAATCTTTAATAACTCTCAGACCTGTATGACCTAAACCTATATTTACTCTCAGATGAGCACTTACAAGGTCGGCGGCGATATCATAGTTGTCACTAGCTGCCCAGCCACCCAAATCAATATCAGCAGAAGGACGTTGTCCGCTTGCATAAAGCCAGCGACCTTTCTCAATCTTCCGACAGTTAGGGCATTGCATTGCTCCTTTTGCATTGAATGCAGATCCAATACAGTCTAGCAGGAAAATTGTGTTTAGTTCAGCAATCTGACTAAGATATCATAATGTATTTTCGTGCATGCATTCACATGAACACAGAGGGATAAAGGTACATAAACACTTTTGGAGATTTTAAAAAACAATGCAGAAACAAAATTATGCTGGCAGCATTCAACAAAATCAAAGGTATGATTTGAAGGTTTCTTTTGGATGAAAGTTCAAATAATTCACTTGCTCAGCTACATGATGTCAAGTTCTGTTGATGTTTTCAAAATGATTAGGTTCATTCAAGTACAAATGTAGTAACGTGCTCTGTATGCATACCTTCTCTTTGTTTAACTACAAGATCAATAGACCAGTTAAAGAAATTGAGAAAATCTCGAACTGGATGTCTACAGTTTTTTAACTGAGAAATAAAATCTAAAATTTCTAGTCCCAGAACTAAATATGTTATTATTTCATTATTTGAGCAAAGTTTCTATAAATACAGAATTCATTTTATATTTTATAATAAATCAAATGACTTGCATAGGGAACCAACCCATCATCTGTAAAAAGTTAAGTATCACAAAGCAATAGTTCAGTTTTTAAAAAACAAAAATAATAGAAATGTAAAGAATAAACAGTCAATCAAATAAGTAAATGGCAGATCAGAAAGTGATAAAAATACTCCACGACCAGTTGTGATTAGAACCACCACCAGAGGAATTCTAAATGCATGAAAAACAAGGTGAACGCCGAATGATGATCAAAGCACCACCCCAAACATGCAAAAATATGTCCAGTTAATAAAATAAGGGTCCCAATTTTACCGGATGCACTTGGTACTTAACATGATAAAGGCATGAACTAATTTCGAACCGCAAGCCCTGACGTTGGCATATTTGCGGTAAAAAACTGTCCTTTCCAACAACATTTTATGTTATCACTGGGTAAAAGTCACCTCAACCACAAGGCAACAGCCAGTGCATGAACCCAAATTACTGCTAAATTCAAGCTTAAAATTACCAATTCACCCGTTCAGACCTGGGGCCCCAATTCTGAAAGCCCCGCACTAGTGCCTCTACACGCATGCGTTTCACCCCATCATCGTCATCGGACTCATCATCAATTCATCATCCGGACATGCATCTCTCGCAATTCAAGCCTCATGTCTGAACCACGCGGTGATACCCTACAAAATTACGGAAATCTACCCGCCAAAATCCCTCTTTTAAGCTAAACTACGGCCTTATCGGCAGTATCCGGACCATCGCCGCCATCCCAGGCAGATCCGGCCGAGCAAAAACCGCGGCGCGGCAGGGGCGCGAGGGAATCTGACCTAGGTGGAACTCGTGGCCGCATTGGAGCTTGGCGACGGACCGGCCCCCGCCGCCGGCGAGCACCGGATCCAGGCATATGGAGCACGCCGCGCCCCCGGCTGCCTCCGCCGGCGACGCCGGCGGCGACCTCTCCAGATCCATGGAGCCTCCACGCAGCCGCGCCGCTGCTGCCTCTCTCGCGACGGAGGCGCTCGTGGGGGGCGTGAGCTCGCGGGGGGGGGGGGGGGGGGGAGGAGAGAGAAAGATGGTGGAGGACAGAGAGAAATGAGGACGGTGTGTCCGAACGGAATGGAAGGGGATGGGTGGAAGAAGGGGTAATGGCAATGAAGAAAATTTGATGGTTTTATTTGCCCTTTATTATGATGTTTAGCTCGCAGTATTTGGACATGCATTCCGGCATGCTCTATATTAGTGTGAATGCACCGCTGTGGTTCTAGTTGGCCAAGACACTTGTCATGGATTCTTTTTAGAAGTGGTTTTATTTTTAGATTTATGCTGAAGATGCCAAGCGTGCACAAGGTATATCCCTTCTGTCATAGTTTACAATCGTCTTTAATTTGTTACGTTGCTCGTCGAATTTGATTGGATATTGGGATGAAATATTTTGTGTGTAGATATGTTGCGGCAATTTTATTGCATTTTTTAGCTTCATCATATATTGTTTATTTTCTATCTAGAAAAGGTAACAATGATACACGACAATTAAGCCCTTGCACATATGTGTTATCATGTTTGATTTTTATAATATTTGGCATGTTTTTCTAGAAACAATAGCAAAATAGTATCTGTAAATAACTGAGTCCATCCCATGTAGTTTTACATCACCATTAGAAATGGAATTTAAAAATAGTACATTTTGTATACAGAAGATAGACCCCTAAAGCAGTCAGGTTTGAGGCAAATTAAATTGGCTAATTTAGTGCAAAGGACCAAAGGTCAACAGAAAAAGGGAAGGACTAATAAACTGAAACGTGTCGTGCATGGTCAAAATCTCATGGGCGTACGCTCGAGGAAATTAACGAACTAGTCTACTGGATGATGTCACTGGCGACAACAAGCTCGCTCCGGCTGCGGCGGCGGCGTTCATGATCCGGCGGCGGACCCTCTTGATGTACATGTCGGCGGCCTCGTCGATCTCGTCCTCGATCTTGAACTCCCGCCCGTCTCCCTCCCGGCGCATCCTGATGACGTCAATCACCGACGGCTCGTCGTCATCATCGTCGCCGTCGTCCACGACGGCCACGCCGCTGGCACAGCGCTCGTCGTCGTCGAACAGCGAGCGCAGCGTGAGCGCCCAGTCAGTGGGGTACTCTCCTCCATCGCCTTCCTCGTCGGCGAACAAGCGAGCCAGCTCGGTGAGGCCGACGAGGTGGTCCTCGTCGTCCTCCGCCGGCGCCGCGACGGCCGTGCCGCGGCACTGCGCCGCCGCCGCCGCCTTGTCCCGGCGGCCATGGTGCTGGCGTGGTGTGAGCGCGCGGATGTGGCGGGATATTCCGGCGACCATGGCCATCCTGCGGCGGAGCGAGGCGAGGAAGATGAGGCGGGCACGGAGCACGGCGGCCTTGCGCCGCAGCGCACCCATCGTCTTCCTCACGAACTCGGCCGTCTTCTTGCCAATGCTCTTCATGGCTGGCTGGTCGGGAGCTAGCTGATCGATTGGTTGGTGAACTGATCGATGAGGAGATGCAAACAAGATCAGAGCTGAGAGGGTGAAATGAACAAGTCACTGATCGATCAGTATCGTACGTTGCAATGTAGAGTTGGTACCTGCCTTCGAGTCTTTTTATAGAGGACGACGATGAAGAGAAGGTTATAGAGAGTTAATTGTGTACATGCATGCAGGAATGCAACTGGGTTTCTCAAAGCTCAAAGTTAAGGGGGGAAAGGCAATTGGAGTTTTAGGGTACTAAGGAAAGCCTTGGAGTCATGCATCCTGATGAAGCAAAAGGAGGCTAGGCTCATCTCCAAATAGCAAGACAAAACGGCAATGGACTTAGATACGCAAAAGGCTCGCTATACATTTGGCCACCAGGTATCTCGGTTAGCTTTACACTGACAGTAGTTTGTCCACGAGCATGCTGCCTAAGTGTGGACACAGGCACGCAGCTGATGTATCAGAGTCTCATCAGTTAGGCAAGAGGAGAGCGAGTGGCGTGTTTCCTTTGTGATCCAGACACATCCCAGAACAACAAACAGGAATCCTGAAGCACAGAGATGATAGACGAGGGGCTTCTGTCTGTGTCGTGTGATGGTCGATCTCCTGAAGACGAAGCAGCTAGATGCCGTTCAATGCTGACGACCATCAGCGTTACGTCTCGATCTCTGCCATATACAAATCTCGCATGCAGCCTACACCTGCTTTTTTTCTGCCTTCTCCTATAGCTTTTTATCTTATCTGCTTTCAGTTCGCTCGTGCTCGATAGTCGATAGCTTTGTTGGGTCGCCACGTATGCGTGTATGCGGCGCACGGAGTCACACTAGGGCAAACCCAACGCTACACCGTGTCTGGGAGCCCCGGCTTCCATCCACGTCCTCATACAATCTCCATGTCATCTCGATTGGTGGCTTCACAGGTTGTTAGAATCACCTGCAGAAGGAGCGACGGCCTCATCTGACCAAAAGTTGAGGCACACACTAACCACCAGGGCGGTGTAGAAAGAAGGAGACTTGGGGCACATGGGGGACCACAAGCATCTGATAAAAGTTGCGCGGCTTTGACAGTGAAGGCATGGTGGCTTCCACTGGTAAATTGGTTGCCTCAAATTTTTATACTAACATGGCCTACTGCGAGGCTACTTCTTACTCTCAGTCCTCCCTGCGTTGGGCTTGCCCTTACAGTGCTCCAAATTGTTCTTCTGCATAGTCATCGATCCATGACCATTACGTACTATAGGTGGCAAGAAACGAGGAAAACCTATATGCTTTGGATTAACCTGGCGGTATGATGTTCGCGTCCAGTTGGCTACACGTTAATTATCGATTCAAACGAAGGGATTGACGTTGATCGAAAAGGTAGAGGCGTTGCTTGTCGATCAATGCTTGCAATCAAGATCGAAAGGCAGTGTACCTTTTTCATCAGGGGATGGTGTGTTGGGTCTGACTCGATTTTTTTGGGGGTCCCTTTTTCATCTGTGTCGACATTTATCTGGGCATATCGCCTTGCAATGACATTGGATTATGATCACATGGCATGGCAAAATTAAACCAGATGACATGAATACCTAGCCAGATTGGCACGTGAAAAAGGCGGAAATTAAAGGAGTTACTTATCGATCTATGCTTGCAATCAAACAAAGAGCCGTGCAGTGTGTACGTTCGTAGCTTGAAATCGGATACTTTATTTGTTTTCAAAAAGGTGAAAGGGGATGAAAAAGAGTGGTTGCAAAACTCAATTTACTAATTAACAAGTATGTATAATTCTTCTTCTTTTTTCTTTTCACAAGAACAGGGCAATCTAGCTACTTTTTTCCTTACTCTGGCAAATAATATGTTTAGACATTGATAGTTTGGTATACTAAAAAACAGTATAACAACAACAACAACATAACCTTTAGTCCAAGCTTACCAAACAACATAGACTTTTTTTACTTAAAAATAGTATTTTTTAAAATAAATCCAAAGATATTCTGACCTGTTTCTTGTTTTTATTTTGGGGCTGGCAGGAGTATCATTGCTTTGGCAACATTGCAACAGCTCGTTGCATTTGCAAAACCTTAACTAAAGTGGCAAAGACTTGGAAATGCATCATGGATCGACAGAAATCCCTTTTGTCCTTTCCATCGAGCATTACTTTAGGCTATTCCCAACCCAAGACATCATCAACTAGTTTCTATACATCCATATCATATGGACTACCTATAGAAACTACCTTCCCAATGCATAGTTTCATAAAAATAAACTACCACCCAATCACATATGTTCTCTCTCCTTTCATCTCCCTATCATTAAGTTTTATTTCTTGGTTCTTCTGTAGACATGGTTTCTCATGCAAGACACCATGTGCTTCTCCCCCTCTTTAATTCCCTTGCCACATCACCAAATTGCTTATGTGGCTGGCTATTTAATGATAGCCTCATTGAACCACACAAGTCCACTAGCCGATAAACACGGCACTTGCTGCAAGAAAGATATAGAACAGCACTTTGGAGTTTGGACTGATGACACTTTTGACTTTGCTTTTTCTTTCACCCATTCTTTCTTTGTGGCTTTTAATTTCATTCATACCCCCATAGTTTGAATTAAAGGGTGTTTGCCCTAAATACAAATTTAAATTAAATGTGTGAGTGAAAGTCCTAGTGACTAGTGAGAATAAACAAAATGTTCAGTAACAACGTAACATACTAACATATACTACCTCCAAATGAACTATTTCACTAGCAATGGCTCTAGAGTCCATACTAAACTGATGAGGCCAATTCTGAATTGGTTGGCACCATAATCCATCGGTAATTGGCGTTGGTCGTTCTTTTTTTTTTTTTTTTTTGAGAGGCCGCCTCAGGAAAACTGTAGGAAGGGAAGGGATGATGTCTTTTAAACTGACCTGGATGATGGTGTCAAGTGCATCCTTCACTCGTACCAAAGTTTCTTCACTTTGTCTTTTTTTCATCTCAAATCTTTGTTTTATGCTGTTCGATCTGAGTTCATGCCTTCATGATGGCAAGCAAGTTGCAGCCTTTTAGCCTTTATCTTTTGTTTCACGCCTGCAAGGATAGGATGAAGCGGCTCTAAGAAACATGCATGATGAATAAAAACAGTAAGTAACAGTCTCTGTCTCCAGTGTTGATCTAGTGATTTCTTCCCCTAATATCATCATTAATAAGATATTGATTTAATCCTTTTATTTGAAAAATATGTTATTATGTCAATATTTTTTATGTGAGACAAAATATGCCAATATTTGATGGTAGATGGATCTTTGTTCGCAGTGATTTTTCGAAAAAGAGCCTTAAAGGGGGTCTTTGTTCAAATAAAGATTTTGTTGGGGTTATTAACCAAAATGACACTTAACTCTTCATCCTTCAGTTCAGACTTCAAAGCTCCCAAAATTATTCCTTTCTTATCAGCGAGCAAGCACCGCTTGGTTCCTTGGGATCCCAAGGAGGCATCCGCGCCGATCGATCTTCTCTGCACCTAGCAATCCCTCCTTGCTCGCGTGCCCCCGCCGCCGAGCCTACTCTATCTGGTTGCGGAGTCGCCGTCCCTTGCGGGCCCGTTTGCTTCGAGTCTGCGCGCTTCTCGTGCCGGGATCCGCGAGAGCAGCTTGGCATTCGTGTTCTTGCCGGCGGCGGGCGCCGGGGTGGCTCTCTTTGGAATCTTTGCTCTTGTTCGTTGGGGTCGTGAGAGCTATGCGGAAGCTTGGGTGAACGGGAGCTCGCTTTTGTGGAGTCTGTGGGAGTGGGTGGAGCTGTAGAAGGGAGGATGCAGGGGAAGGCGCAGCTCTCGGATTCCAACCGGCGGATCATGGAGGTCGACGCGCCGCCGCGGCGGGTGTACCAGGCATGGAAAGGCAGCAATGTGAGGATTTCTCGTTGTTTGTTTGGTTTATGATTCTGCAATTTTTCTCAAGATGGGCCATGGCTACTTGGCCTTGTTGATTTTAGAAGGATCAGGAAATAAGGGGAGGCATTCTAGATTTGTGTTGTTGAAATCTTGATATTACTATTTAGGACTTGACTGTGGTGAGCAATGACAGTAAAGCATCCAAAAGCTACAGAAGACAATCTAGTATAGTGTGGTGTTTACTTTTTTTTTTAGGTGTGTTGTTTGGCCATTTGCGGTGACAGACGTGGTTCCTGTTTATGGAGAAAGTTTAAGATAATGAGCTTTTTTGCTCAGTGAAGCAGCTAGGTTAGGAGTACATCAGAGACAACGACTATATGATATTGATTTGCTATGCCACACAAATAGAGAGAGTGAGTTTGATTTAAATTTGGAGTAGTTATGCAAAATTGTAATTTGAAGTTTGAGTTGAGGCATAATTTGCATTTTGCAATCTAGAATCCTGTCTGTTTATTGCTATGTTGCACAATCCATATGTTATCATTTGCAATGAAATACTCATGGATTCATGATTTTTAGAGGAGTTACTGAAAAAATGTAATGTTACACCCCACAGATAGATTGAGTGATAGTGATTGAAGTTTGCGAGGAGTTATGAAAAACTTTAACACTAAATCTGAGTTGAGGCATAATTTGCATTTCACAATCTAGAATACTGTCTGTTTGTTACTATGGTTCAGATTCCATATGTTCTCCTTTTGGGGGAACATACTATTCATGGATTTATCCATATACTGTGAGTTGTTTCTTTACAGAAAGAGATTCTAGAGCTCACCATCATGGGCTTAGTTTGTCCTGTAATCTATTATGTACGACTTCACCATGGATTGAAATGCTACCATCTTAATAGTTCAAAGGATCTAATTTTAGAAGCTTATATTCCTTACTTTTCGAAGTGCTAACTTTTTGTTAATGCTTCTTGAGTTGTTGCCTTGTTGGATTGAAGTTTTTTTTTTCTTTTCATTTTGCATTCTTGCAGTTGTTTTTGCTTGGAGGGAGACTTATCTTTGGACCAGATGTGAGGTCTCTTGTGCTCACAGTATGTTTGATTGTAACCCCAGTGATATTCTTTGCCGCCGCCGTTTGTCCACAGCTTGGTCATGAGTTCCACAACCAAATTGGAGGTTGGGTGGCATCTGTAGCTGTTATATTCACAGTATATGTAAGTTTATGAGCCATCTACATTAAGTTCACTGCACATCACTGTATATCTTTTTCTTTTCTGTTTTTCTGATTTTTGAACTTACGCATTGGAAATTTTTAGCCATCTTTCAGGAAGAACAACATTCTGCATTGCTTCTACCATGTTAAGTTATACCACAGTTGCATACTTGCATAGAGGAGAGTGGTCATAGCCATTATGGATATTGAAATAGAATGAATGTACAACTTGGTAATTGGTTGAATAGATGATGAATACACTATTGTTCTTGTTCTTCAGATTCTTGTTGTTCTACTTCTCACATCTGGGCGTGATCCTGGAATCATTCCTAGAAATGCTCATCCGCCAGAGCCTGAAGACATCGGTGAATCGTCCAACTTACCAGATTGGCCAGGTGGTCAACATGGTTCGGCAGGTTTACCACTTACCAGGGACGTTCTTGTCAATGGCATTTCGGTCAAGGTCAAATATTGCCATACATGTATGCTATATCGTCCACCAAGGTGTTCCCATTGCTCAATCTGCAACAACTGTGTAGAACGTTTTGATCACCACTGTCCTTGGGTAGGCCAGTGCATTGGAAAGGTAATTATTATGTCTTGTCAACAAAATGGATAGGATACTGTTGTCTATGATGAAAGAAATGAGATGAAAATTAAAAACTTTTATGGTTAGCTAATAGAGGTACTTATTGGATAGTAGAATCAGTAAAGACTTTTTTAGATGCTAAGGCAGAAGTTCACTTGCCATTCGTGCTAAAAGCTTAATGATGTAATGGGAAGGAGACGAGGAATGGGTATACATGCAGTAATATGTTTTCTCCTAGTGTCGTGTGGGATATAGATCTGCTATAACTTTATGCCTTGAATTCTCTTTTCTTGCAGAGGAACTACAGATTCTTCTTCTTGTTTGTGTCTTCAACTACACTACTATGCATATATGTGTTTGCATTCTGCTGGGTCAATCTCAAGAGAATTATGGACATGCATGAATGCAAAATTGGCGGAGCCCTTTTGAAGTCTCCTATCTCCGGCCTTCTCATCGTGTACACATTTATTGCTGTGTGGTTTGTAGGAGGATTGACCTCATTCCACCTCTATTTGGTTTCTACAAATCAGGTCAGACTATCCTCGAGTAACTGGAGTAACATTTAATCTTTCCGCAAAAAAAATTATTTGCATTTTTTAGCATTGAGCAAGCTAGCTGATTGAATTTTCATTTTTTTTTCAGACTACTTATGAGAACTTCCGATACCGTTACGACCGGAAAACAAATCCTTACAACCTTGGAGTGGTCCAGAATTTCATGGACATCTTATTTTCAAGGGTACCCAGCTCCAAAAACAATTTCAGAGCAAAAGTTATGGAAGATTCTGCAGCATTTACATCATCTCTCAGTATGGGGCGTGTACTAAGTCCGGCCAAGATGAGTGTGGACCTTGAGATGGGTATGAAAAGGCAAGCTGTGGCCGCAGAGGACTTGGAGGATTTGCACAGCCAGATTGGCAGTGCTATGGGGCTGGAGCGATGCGGCACTGAACCTCCGCATTTTGTGGGCCGAAAGGGCTGCTCCGAGATTTCGTCTGACATAGAGGCATTTGCAGAAGAATTTGGCATGGAACGTGGGTTCAGTGAGAGGAAAAAGATTGAGCGACGCACAAATGATGGTTCATAGGAAGTTACTTCATCATAAGCCCTTCTCCAGCCTTCAGCCAATCCCTCAATTTAGGCAGCAAAAGTTTGGAAAGATGGAACAAAAGTAGGACGGTGGTAGAATGAATTGGACAGGTATTGGTTAGTTTATTTTGGCTGAAATTCCCAGCCAAGACTTTGTTAGAAGTAGTAGATGTTTATTAACAATATAATATAATGAATCCACATTTGGTTTGGACGTTTCATGTACTCTTAGTCCATGTGTTGTATTGTATTTGTGGTGTGGCAGTGCTGCTTCTGATTTTCTTGAAGCTGTAATTTGCAACATTAACCTGGCTAGTGCATTTCATTCTTGTATCCAGTTTTTTCATGTATGGCAAAAAAAGGGGTGTTTTCCTAATGCTTTGATTCAATCACATACTGGGGAATGCTTCAAATTTTCATGTTGCATGGGAAACGAAATGCACAATTTTTGGCAAACTGAATTGCAAGGACTCGGCCTAATGCTTTGATTCAATCACATACTGGGGAATGCTTCAAATTTTCATGTTGCATGGGAAACGAAATGCACAATTTTTGGCAAACTGAATTGTAAGGACTCGTGAGCACATATTCTCATGGCATCATATCATTATACCCGTAGAAGCCATGTCACATATGGAGTATGCAAGTGTGCCGAATAATGTCAAACAAGGTTTGGTTCATGAGCCTTTGTGTGTGGCATGATCGAGATTTGGCTTCGTCTTGTATTCGGTTGGCTCTTGCTCCTTGCCAGGGTTAGGTCAACTGTGTGATAGCAACTCAGCCTAAAGCTGTGGCAGAATCTCCAAAAGCAATATCAGGTCAGACTTTTTTTTGGATGCCCCATGCTGTGGCTACCCGAAAGCCTTATCCAAATCTTCTGTAGTTACTTTCTAGATACAATCTAACTGATATCTAGTTTTTTTTTTCTCTGCATTTAGGGCTACCATTCTAACTCTAGGTGGTACAACTAGGAAAAAGATTTGGAAGAATGAAGAATCTCACAAAATGACTCACCCGACATGTGGTATCTGTTATTGTCCTTTATAGCCTATATAAACACATGCACTTCCATGGTTTGTTCACAGACAAGAACAATGAAGAGGAAGAGCTGGTCTTCAAGGAGTTTTCTCTCCTTCTCCCTCAAAGGCCTCCAAACGGAGGACTTTGAGGCAGAAGAAGAGCATACCTCTTTGTATCTTCAACAATTTCCGAAAAGAATAGTTACCTAAGAACACAAGTCGTCTTCCATGTGTTTTGGTTTCTTGAATAAACTTTTGGTTGCTCTTGTCTCATTAGCAAGCGCAGCCTTGTAGTTTGGATGAGCTCTTGATGCCTAGCCACCATGTGTTGGGCCCACATGGCAGTGGCATAAAGTTACAGAGATCAATGTTAAAGGATCTCAATTGTTTGTGAGGTGCTGCTGGACACATGTCTAGCAGCCCTACTGGAATGTGTTTGGGGGACTGAATTGGCGATTGTTCTATCTGAATTTAATTTGTACGAAATGTAGGCCGTACGAAATGTAGGCCGTCGATATCACACTTAAGAAATACTGAATTTGGAATGAATATGTGGTGTTTTCAATTCGAAGGATGGATACTGACTCTGGAATCATTTTTCCACCTGAGGAACAAATGTTCATGTGCCACTGAAAAATTAGGTATTTGAAAAATATATTTTTCTTAAGTCGAAGATGGACGAGGAGTTATAGTGTAGGCATCATGATCTACTGATACAAATCGAAACAGGAAAAGCTCTCGATGAGTTGTTTTGTTTTTCTTTTGGGTGCTAATTGACGAAAGTATGTTTTTTCTTTTTTTTTTTGAGAAAAAAATTGACGAAAGTTTGTTGATTTCCCGTCTCAAAGAGTGTCTCTGTAAAAAGAAAAGGAGAAATCTCTAATGGGCCAGCCAACCAACTTAAATTACACGAAAAGGCCCAATGGACCTAGACGGCCCAGGTCTTCTCCGTCCCCGTCTCCTCGCTCGCTCGAGTGCTCCGCCGCCTCCGCTGCCTCCACTGCCTCCGCCGCCCAGTAAGCGCGCGTTCGATTCCCCAATCCCCATCCCATCTGTCCCTCTTGTAACCCTGAAGTCCCAATCCACGGAAGCCAGCGACGAGCCACGGAGCTTGTTACTTCGGCCTCTCGCAGCCGAGCGCGAGCGCCGGCCGTCCGCCCGCTCGCCGGACCGGGAGGTGACGAGCAGCCAAGGGGCTGCCGCGCCTGCGCATATACGAGACGACGACGGCCGCACACGAGGAGGAGCTGACAAGGTAGTGCCCCCTTTTTTTTTCTTTTTTTTTCTTTTTTGTTGTTGCTAATTTACAACTGAGAATGCAGCGTAGTCCGCTGAATTTGGAACTACTCTGGCCGAATTTATGTAACTTGTGAATTGTAGTCTTGGTTATTACATATGTGGCATTATGAAAAATTCGAATCTCGAATGGGCACACCCAAGAATGAAATTTTACCTTAGGCACTGCCTCCCATTGCCCCTCAAGTTTTAATAGTTGGATTTCAATTCATGTCTATGTCAGCTCACTGGAATACCACAAAGTCACAAACTAGCGCTGTTGATTGCTTATAGCTCTAAAATTGCAGAACTTTTGCGCATGCAACCAGAGTGCTAGGCCCCGATAAACAGCCAACAGCCTGGCACTCACAAAGACATGATCTTTTGATCTCTCACGTCAGGTTCCTTTGCAATGTAGGTTTCAGTGTCGGACAACATTTCTCTGTATCCTCCAGTCTCTTGCCTGCAGTGACAGGTCCACTTTGCCCCATTTCTCGCTTGTTGACTCCGCTGTTCCTAATGAGCACAACTTCACAAGCATTCGTTGGAAAATCAAAACCTTTCTACATTGCCAAAAGCTCTTTCCCTGAAAACAAATGTATCCTTTCAATTCCCATCCCACGCCTTTCCCATTGCCATATTCCCCTCCTCCTCTCCCGTGCAATTGTTGCGGGTCTTCCCCTCAAGCTACCCCTTGTCCACTCTGTTCTTCGATCTCTCTCCTTGGGTCCTGTCCCATCTTTATCCCTCTCCTTCCTCTCCCTGCTTCGCCACTCTGGATATATGGCCCTCGATAACTACTCCCTTAACATTGCTCTCTCTGCCACAGCCCGCCTCCCATCTGTTTCTGTTGGTGCCCAGCTTCATTCCCTTTCTTTCAAACTCGGCTTGGTTTCTGATACATTTGTCCTTAATTCCCTTATCAACATGTACTCATCCTGTAGCTATCCAGCTACTGCAAGGCTAGTTCTTGATTCTGCTCCTCAAGGAGCTTCTGATGCGGTTTCTTGGAACACAATAATTGCCGGATACCTACGATGTGGGATGCCTAATAAAGCTTTGCGAGCTTTTGGAAAAATGACCAAGGAGAAAGTTAGGCTGGATGATGTCACATTGCTGAATGTGCTCGTTGCTTCTGCCAGGACGGGCACAGTCAAGGTGGGGAGGCTGTGCCATTCTTTAGTTATGGTGAATGGGGTTAGAATTAATTGCTATATGGGATCCTCTCTGATTAGTATGTATGCAAAGTGTGGACTGATTGAAGATGCCCGCAAGGTGTTTGATGGAATGCATGAGAGAAATGTTGTTTGCTGGACATCAATGATTTCTGGGTACACACAGTTGGGTAAGTTTAAAGAGGCTGTTGAACTTTTTAGGGACATGCAAATTTCTGGAATGAAGGCTGATGACGCGACAATTGCTACTGTTGTGTCTTCATGTGCCCATATGGGAGCACTTGACTTGGGATGTTATGTCCATGCTTACTGTGATGTTAATGGTTTAGGGAAGGAGCTTTCTGTGAAGAATTCGCTGATTGATATGTACTCAAAGTGTGGGGATGTCAAAAAGGCTTATGAGATATTCAGTGGATTGACCGAGCGTGATGTGTTTTCTTGGACGGCAATGATTATGGGCTTTGCTGTTAATGGTCTCTGTGGTGAAGCACTAGATTTGTTTGCTCAGATGGAAGCAGAGGGTAAGGTTATGCCAAATGAGGTCACTTTCTTGGGCGTCCTTACTTCTTGCAGCCATGGTGGATTACTGGAACAAGGGTACCATCACTTTCAGCGTATGTCCACGGTATACAATCTTGCACCGAGGATCGAACACTATGGATGCATGGTTGATCTTTTGGGCCGTGCAAAACTATTGGCAGAGGCGTCACAGTTTATCAAAGAGATGCCTATTGCTCCAGATGTGGTAGTATGGCGTTCGTTGTTGTTTGCCTGCAGAGCTTGTGGAGAGGTAGGACTTGCAGAACATGTGGCAGAAAGAATCCTAGAATTGGAGCCGAAAAGGCATGCAGGACATGTTTTACTTTCTAATGTCTATGCTACCACATCAAGGTGGTTTGACGCAAATAAAATGTGGACATCTATGGATGGTAGTAGGATGAGTAAGCAGCCTGGTTGCTCTTTCATTGAAGTGAACGGATGTGTGCATGAGTTCTTTTCTGGAGACAAATCGCACCCTGAGACAGAGGCTATGCATAATGTTCTTTTGGGGATTAATGAGCTATTGGTAGCAGAGTCCTTACTTATATGAAAGTTGAGATATTTTGTGGCAACTAGATAGACAGAATTCAGAATGTACCATGCTATGGATTTTATATGATGGAGTGGATATAATGTTTACATTTTTTTTATTTCTTGGGGATGCAGGAAATTTGTTTTTTCAAGTTGTTTTTACTTGGCGACTAGCATTGCTTGATGGTTAGCGTTAGAGTCCCTGGCAATGCCGGAGAAAATGTGATCATCTAGCTTGTCCATTGCATGGCTTCCTATTCGTTTCTCGTGCTTGTATAATTAGCCATATGTGATTAGAAGTGAATTTCTGTTTCTCAGCTTTACAATCATCTGGTGACTTGGAAGTTTATCATGTGTCCACTTGAATGTAGGCTGTGCTAATCACTGGAATATAAACAAGCAGGATTCTCTGGTTAACACTTAACAGAAGTTTTGTACTTCTTAAATTGAAGAATTCACCCAAACAGAGTTATGGATCGGAAGAATCAAAGTCCTCAAGGTTACTTATTAGTAGTATTCTTGTCTGTTTCTCTGAAAGCTGGGGTTGTTGTTTTAAACTTTAATAGTTACCTGAATTCACTTAAATAGGTCAAATAGCACAAGTGGTTGCGGAATTTCTTGAGGTAGCTGTCAGCTGCATTATCTTCCTCAAAGGCTTCTATCCTCCTCGTAAGAATTCCTCTTTTTCATTCAAGCTGATTCAATAACTCTGTTCTTGCGAAGGTTTTGTTGATTAAACAAATTTATGTTTAGGTGCCTTTGAGAGGAGAAGGTACATGAATGTAGTGGTCCATAAAGCACTGCACCCTGAACTTGCTAGCTATATTCACTCAACGACTACTGGCCTTCTCCCTTTCATACAGAAGGTTTGTTTTAACCCCACTTCCTTGAACTGACTGTTCCTCCTGCTGCAGTTAAGTGCACAAATATTTTAAACATCTCACAGTGATGGCTCACAATTTGTTTTGAAGTCAAAAGAACTGTTCACAGGATTACTTGTTTTTACTCCTTTTTTAACTGATTGATAGATGCTAAGCTTAATTGAAGCTTTCAGTGTGTTGATAATACTTGATATTCTGATAAGTACTGGATTGTAGAAATATTCCAGGCGGGTTGTACTTCTGCACTTATATCTAACAATAATCTTATTTTTCTTTATTTAAAATCCAGGGATTGGTTGAGAGAGTTGTAGTTATTTTCTACGATAAGGATCATGTACCAGTGGAGAAATTTGTCTTCAAGATTGAAGTAAACCAATCATATGGTCCCAATTTACAGGAGGCAGACCTGGAATTTGCTCTGCGAGCTTTCTTGATCAAACTGACTGTTGCTGAACCTGTTACTAAGTCCCTTCCATCAGGTTCTCTATTTCATCTCGTTATTTTAGGTTTCCTTGTTTTACTATCTATGGGCTTGGAGCAAAAGACAAACCATGTTAGTAGAAGATATCATAAGGAGTAACATGCTTGTGTTATATTGTGAATGATAGATGGCAGCTGGGAGATCACTGCCTATTTCCGATCCCTCCCTGCCGATGGCGACCAAGAAGCTCAGCTATGGATCCCTACGGACACCAAGCTGTGGATGCAGCCTCCCCAGATTACCCCCATCAAGTCGGTGAGCTGTGACCCTCTGAAGATGCAGCTTTACTTGGAACACCCTAGCCCAACGGAACCAAAGAACCCGGCGGCCTAATAAAAAAGATCCTGTGTCTGCGCTGTGTGCATTCTCTGTGCGTAGAGATCACTATCAGGTCAGAGAAACGGAATCATGAGACGGGTGGGAGATTAAGAGAGTTCCTGGTCGTCCTGGGCTTATCTATAACAGCAGATGGGAATGAGATCTTTCCACAGATGAGTACTGTCCTGTGCTGTCGTCCTTGGTCGGTTGGTCCCAGTAATCTCCAAGGCTGATATAGTGTGCTAAATTCTCTCATACGGATTGGAATGCCGTGTGTACACCGAAAGATGGTATGCTTCTGAACTTTGCTTGGAAAAACAGTTGAGATTTCTTATTAGGAGCACAACTGATTCCTGTTGCTTAAAGGGAGTGATCTCAGGCGGCTCAGTTTCATGCTACTGCTCTAGGAGTCCAGATAGGTTATCAGTCGTTGAGTTTGCATGTAGAATGTACACGATGTCCTGTCGAGGCCATTTGGCAGACTCTGCCACATAGCAGATACATGTAACTGAATGTCCTAACATGCCTCCGGCATGTAATGTTACCCTAGTTGTACATCTCCCAGTATATATTCAGACGTATTGTTGAAAAGGAAGTTTGAGGTGCGAAATTCGGACCGAGGTTGTATCAAAGTCCATCCATCTTTTTAGTTAATCAAATTGCCAGGGCAAACGCAGCATTTGTACGGGTGCGACGTTCATAATACCCCTCCTGAATCCTGACGTAGAATCTGGCAATATCATGTCAGCCTGATAGCTGGTGCTATCATTAGCTTGCCTCTGATGGCTTTTCTTTCTGGATGATGAATGGTGTCATCTGCGGATTCTGGACTCGAGACATGTGTGTGTATGCTGGACCCCGACAGCGATGAAACTCCCGGACTCGTCAGGAGCGCAAAAAGGGAAACGCGCGAGGAGACCTGACGGACGGCATGATCCATAAAAGGAAAAAATTTAGACATAAAGGAAACGAATATGATCACACCGCGAGAGGGTTTCCATCTATTGTGTCCCAAGAGTGCAAGGAATTAATCTCGTCTTGATTACCCACCATATATATGTATGTATGTTGTATGTATGTTGCCTGTGTACGATCGTCAATATATAAATAAATGCCCAGCCGCCGTACATAAAGTCAAAATCTTTTCATCTTCAGAAATTTGTCAACAACACATCCTCCCTTTGGTGTCTAGCACATCGGCAATATCGATTTTGTCCCAGACACAGCGCAAAAGTCTGGTTTTGTATGGAGCACACGTCTACTAACCATCCCATATGTAAAAGGACCATTTTACCCTTCGTGGGGCCGTGTGTCATCTTCTTCCTATCCCCTCTCTCTCTTCTTCATGTCTTCACTCTCCCGGCTACCCGCCCGCCTCCTACCGTTCCCCTCGCCGCATCCAGTCCACGCGGCGCTCCCGGCCGTCGTGCGCGTCGCCAGCGGGACCAGCGCGTCCGCTCCCCCGTCGTCCTCAATCGCGCCTTCTCGCGCCGGCGCGCCACCGCGGCGCCTCCCGCCCCTGCTGCGAGCTCGCAGGCGGTGGCGGTAGGCAATAGAAAAGCAGCATCGCGGTCCAAACCGTAGAGAGTATATACCCAGCTGTGGGATTGTGGGGCGGCTTTTTATGGACGTCACATGTGAATCTGTGCTGCTTTTCAGGTTTCTGATCCTTGCAGTTAGCGCTTTGTTCCAGATTTTTGTGTCTTTTGCTTGCATGTATTCTGCCCTAGGATTGTATTTAGGAAGGCAGCATATCTATGACCATGAGAACCAGTTTCGTGTGAGAACTATGCGAACTCCGATCTGGGTCACATGATCTTGATCCAAGAGGAGCACGTAGGGAGGGGGGATTTGCAAAATCACCGCTCCCTTGGATTTATAAAATCAACCTTTGCAAATCCCCGCTATCACCTTTCCCTTGGATAAGATCGTGTGGTCCAAAATGGAGTTCTCATAGTTCTCGCACAAACCTGGTTCTTATAGGATACGTTAGTCTATGTAGCAGTACATGTTTTTGGTTGTGCCTCGTTGGCCTTTCACAGCTTTCTGTTGCTCGTTTCCAACACTGCCTGGCAGTTTCGTGTTTCCTCCCCGCAGGATTGAGCCCAGTGAGCTTGAGCAACGCATGCACGGGGCAAAATGGTCCTTTTACATATGGGACAGGATTGAGCCCAGTGAGCTTGAGCAACGCATGCACGGGGCAAAATGGTCCTTTTACATATGGGATGGTTAGTAGGGTGTGCTCTATACCAAACCGAAATTTTATGGTGTGTCTGAGACAAAATATATTTTTAGGATGTGCTAGGCACCAAAGGACCCTTTGAGGATGTGTTGTAGACAAATTTCCCTTTCATCTTTGTTCCTACAGCAATGGCCAGCCACAGCCACCGACCTGGAGGAGGCCAGCCTGGAGAGCCCGGCCACCCGGGAGGCTGCGGCGGCCGTGGTGGGAGGGGAGGCACAAACATTTAGGATCAGTGGATCACACTAGCCTAGTTGACGACCCTCCTAGCAATGCCTCCTCTATTATGTCCAATTGTGCAGCCATTCTTCTAGTTTAGGTGGGTCTCAGCCACGGGTAGGGGTCATTTCATATTTGTGTTTTGTGCTGAAACCAACCAAATCAAAGTTTAGCATCAGAAATTCTAACATTATGTTAGTTTTTTTATAATGCTTTCACCTTTCAATGTTATTTTAGAGGCGGCCATCTTTCAGTGGTGTCGGTGGGTGGTACACGGGGTACCTCACGCCGGCTAGTGTCGATCACAGAACACGCACGCCCTGGTGGAGAATGGTTCAAGAGACGCAAGACAAAAGGTTTATACTGGTTCGGGAGTTATCCCTACGTCCAGTGCAACAGGAGTCAGACTGTATTGCTCTCTTGGCAGCGGGTTACAACGAAGGCCGGTTCAAGCCTTGTGTGGGAATAGTGTGCGTGTAGGGGACTAAGTGTTCTAGAGATCGAGAGTCCAAAAGGATCCCCTCGCAGGGGGAACGTCCTCCCCTTTTATAGCGCAAGGAGAGGACGGTTTACAACATCGTTTTACCTAATTACCCTCGTGGGTCGGACACTTCCGACGGTTACTCGTTGTTGGCCTAGTGCGCTGCCGACGACCCCTTCCTTGGCCGCCACGTGTCCTTCACCTTCCCTTCGGCAGCTTCGCGGTAGCTTCCTTCTTGGCCGCTAGCGCAGCGGCACGCATGCAGCTACCTTTTCCCAATCGCAGTGCTGCAGATCAGCTTTATCAGTTGGCAGGCGGGCAGGTGATGTCGGGCGTCGGTCGGGAGAAGGCGTAGGCCGTACGCCTTCTCCTTCCCAAGCCAGGTTTGACTCAGGAGAGTCTTCGGGACTCCCCCTCTCCTTTCTACCGCGCATGCTTAAAGACAAGCGGGACCCCGCGTGAGGGTCTGCCCAACTGTCTCGAAGGGCCAGGGGTCGGGCGTGACGGACATGCCCGACTCCTGCCCCTCCCTGGTCGACCGGAGGGTCGGGGGTCGGGCGAGACGGACTTGCCCGACTCCCTGCTCTCCCGAGCCCTCGACGGGTCGGGCGAAACGGAGTTCTCCGACCGATCGGGACCGACGCTGCTTCCCTTCGTTTCCAGGGCCCTACTCCGTCCATGCGCCGTTAGCCAGCACCGTGACAGTGGACCCCCTAATCCATGACCCCCACAAGTGGTATCTTATGGTTCTTGGGATCTTTTTGCGGTACAATACAATACTCCCTTTGATCAATTGTCACCGTCGAGCTCACACTTTCAGTCTCTCACGTAGCGATAACGAGTAAAGACCATTTCTCTGTATCATTATAATCTACCAGCAGAGACGTACATGTGACACACACGTGATACATAAGGTATAATCGGTGGATAGGATATCGAAACAGTGAGAAAATACTTCACATCTGCAATAACATTCAAAATGCGAAAGACACGATGAATCCAATTTAGGTGAGAAACGTAACAAAAGAAATCACTTTGCATGTGGCATTTTTTGATAGGTTGCTTGTATAGAACCTGCCAACAACACGGATAAACACCATAAAAAAAATGCAATGAGGAATTAACTAATCTACCAATAAGAAAGACATCATTTAGGTGAGAAACGTAACAAAAGAAATCACTTTGCATATGACATTTTTTATAGGTTGCTTGTATAAAACCTGCCAACAACACGAATAAACACCATAAAAAAATGCAATGAGGAATTAACTAATCTACCAATAAGAAAGACATCATGTGGTGCACAACCGGGCAAGGGAGCTTCGAAGTCTGTTCATGGATCAGACTTTTGCTTTAGGCACTATGTTTATGTTGTTCTGTATCTTTTCGACAGTGGTATTGGTGAAAAAAAATCATTTTAGTAGGTCTATAACTCTTTGGCGGAAACATTTGGTCGTGCGTAGGTAAGGATGGTATTGGTGAAAAAAAAATCATTTTTGGCTGAAACATTTTCTAAATCACGATTTTAGTAGGTCTGTACCTCTTTCCACCAATTTAGTAGGTCTATACCTCTTTCCACATCTAAATCATGATTCCAAATCACGATTTTGGCTCTTACAGGTTTGGTACAAAGCGTGGGATAAGGTGGGCCTAAACTGGGCGAGAAACGTTTTTAATTTACTCGTTCTTTATACACACATATCGTTTCCAAAACGGCAATCAAATCCTTCGTGATTTAGATGAGATACACTTATTAAGTTTCTCTGTAAAGTAGGAACATATAAAACATCTGTAAGAAATAAATCTAAACCAGTGTCGAGCTCTAAGAGAAGGTCTCCCACCCCCTCAACTTGTATTTTGACTTCGTTCATGACTTTAGTTTTTCTTTACCTTCTTTGAGTAGTTCTTGTTAAATGGAATCCCTGCATAGAATTTTCAACGTGAATTGTTGCTCCTAAGTCAATCCACCAAATAGATTTTGAATATTCTAGATACAGTTTACAGCTTAAATAATATTCTCACAAGCCTTTTTTATGATCATCTTCATGTATGTGGGACATTCTCTCTTGTAGTGGCCCATCTTTTTGCAGCAGATACACTAATCTTCCTCCACTGTACACTGTGCAAGCAAAGGCCTGTGCTGCCGGGTCTATCGAGGTCCTTTTCCTTCATTCACATAGTTGATAGAACCACTATCGCCACGTGCAGTCTTCATCCTTTTCTCCACTTGAACACACATGACAATGATCTTTTCTACATCTCATTTCTCGATATTCATGTTGTAGTTGACAACAAAATTGTCATACACCTTTGGCAATGAAGCAAAAACCAAATGTAGAATGTTATCCTCCTTTAATTCCACATCCATTGGCCTAAGCTATTGTTTATGAGAAACAAGCAATGTATGTGTTCTCTGATCCCACCATCCAAGTTTTGTGACCAGTTGTTTGATCAATTGGGTAGCAGAAGTATTTGAAGAGCTAGTATGCCGACTCTTTATTTTCTCAAGGTACTCAACGACCGCGTGACAATCTGTGATTGCCCCCAAAATGGAAGGCTCAGTTGTATTATTCACCACGGCTAAACATTATTTGTTGGTAGGGTAACCACGATCTCGATCATCTCTTTGTTGGCTTTCCTTATAGAAAAGCTGTGGCGTCAAGTAGCATCTGTTACATTCTCCCCTCTCTCTGGTCTTTCAGGCTCTATGGGAACCGATGCAGAGAGAACTAGCTCAGCCATGGTAAAGAAGAGATCCAAGTTCGCGTACCACTCATTGTAGTTGTCTCCTTCAAAGTTGGGATATCTTTGATGGAGACCATCATGGAATATCCAACTGAAAATAAATCAGACCAAGTGAGAGAAATATAGTAAAATTTAGATATAACTACATATCTTAGTTTCAACTTTAGTGAAAATTAAAACATACAATGCCTTTTACATTAAAACTTCATCACTTTTTAGCAGACAAAATGATTATGCTTTAATTAACATCTACAAAACCATAACATTGTTATTGTTAGATTTGGTATTAAAATAACATCACAATTAATTTGAAATTTTATGTATGACTTGAAATTAAATTATCCCTTTGGTTCAAACTTAATTTCAAGTTAAAATAATTATCTATGCAGTGGAACACATGAATATTTTTTTATTCAGAAGAAAACCTTTCTTATCTACTCTCTAAACATTTATCCCTTTGGTTCAAAATAAATAGAGATCAAAATTTATCACATACTGTTCCCGAAAAACTTAAATCTAAGAAAAAAAAACTCTATTATGCATCGCAGGCCGACTGATCTGGTCTCTCCCAAACCCTAAACCTAACCAGCAAAGGCCATAGGGCGCCGCATTCACTGCGCCGCCACCCTCTCATCTCGGCGCCACCACCACCAGAGAGTGAAGGGAAGGGACTAGAAGAGTGAGCCGAAGAGAAGAGAGTTAGCGAGAGAAGCCGGAAGACTGAGCTGCCGAGGAGAAGGAGGACGACGACGACGACGAGCCGTCGCTGCCTCCTCTACCTTCGCCGAGCGGTCCGAAGACGGAGCTCCGAGGAGTAGGAGGAGGAGGAGGACGACGACGAGCCCTCTACGTTGAGTACATCTTCTACGCCGGGCGGTCCGACGACTGATCTCCGAGGAGGAGGAGGACGAGCCGGGATAGATCTGCGTCGCTGCCTCCTCTACCTTGAGTAACTCTACGTCGACCGTCCGCGGGCCGCATCGCCGAGCATCTCCTCCGCACCGAGCATCTCATCCTCATCCGCGAGCTCGACGGTGAGCACAGCCCTGTCCCGCATCTCTTTCTCAAATATTTGCCTGAGCCGTGCCGTTGCGCCGGTCTTGTACACTGTAGCATCTCATCCGCGAGCTCGACGGTTCTAAAATTTTGCCTGAGCCGTGCCTTCGCGCCGGTCTTGTACACTGTCCTTTCACTGTTCATACGTAGCTTATGTAAGGTGTGGTTCAACTGTACAGCCGTTGGACATGCCTAGCCGCTTTGAACGAGTCCATGAACCACACAGACAGACCTCACTCAATTTGCATTGCTCATCCATCTGTTGTTTCTGTACTGATCAAGAATATTTGTTTAGGAATGGATGCTCGAGTACCAAGAAGGGCTACCGTGGCTAGGAGGTCCGTGGTCATTGTGTCTAGCAGGAAGTTCAGTGATGATGATAATGATAACTGCGGTGGCCTGGTTGTTGTAGCCAACACCAGAACCTCACCCTCGGCAACCCTTATTGTTGCTCCTACAAGTTTTGTTGATGAGCGGGAAGAAGGGGAGCGGCGGCGGCCTCATCTCAAGGTTACTTTTTTTGATGGGCAGTCATCTCGGGCACAAGTGGTGGCTGTGAATATGACGTTCGCTTTGCTCACAACAAAGTTTCATTCAGGCTGTGAGGAAGTTGTTTGGATGGAGAGCAACTCCTCTTTTCTTACTCCTCCGACTTTCCTGTGGCTTCCAGTTTCTAGTGACAGGATGGCTTACGTTCGTTCGTTTACTATCGTCGAATCTCTTGAGTCATATAATCGAGATCATTGTAGAGTCCAGCAAAAAGATTCAGAACATTTTTTTCTGATTTCATGCAAATTTGATGGAGAGTCGAAACGTTTGTTAGGAGCGCCTGTGTTTGCAATGGGCAGCTCCAGTCCTAATACATGTGCTATGGGAGTTGTCGTCGAAGATATTGCCAGGGGAAGTGAGATGAGATTGGCACTATCATCCACATACATTAGAGGAATCGTGAAGTACCTTATTGAGATGAGGCGTAAGAAGACATTTCTGGCGGAGGAAGAGGAAGTGGCGGGAGACCCACCAGCACCACCCTCACCTCCAAGGAGGAAGCGTCGGAGAGTCGTACGAGGAAACCAGATCCAAGGAGGTCGGAGAGTTGTATGAGGGAACCAGATCGAGGAGACTGGAAGGCAAAGGTTTATTTGATGTAATAAATATTTGTACCGATGGATGCTGTTATCTTTGTAGGCTAGAGCTGTTTTATGGATAAACTTAAATTATGACCTACTATTGGAACATTTGTATGGAATTATTTTGGAATTCTGTAGACGACAATGCATACTATCCTGTCTACCTTCATGTTCCGTCATTATTTTTTCTCTCTCGAAGATTAGAATTCTTTGACACTGCAATGCACTCAGTGGCACCTTGTACGTGCATGTTCCTCGGAGATGGTCAGGTTCTTGAACTGTGCCTGCGGCTGTCCTAGTCATGATCCAGCAATATGGGAAGATGTGGGGTGGTCAGGCTCTTGAACTGTGCCTGCGGCTGTCCTAGTCATGATCCAGCAATATGGGACATGTGGGTTGGGTTGGCTCCATCTATTTTTGAGGATTGAGTTGAACCCATCTCGTGTTTGGATTAGAGGAATGGGTCCAACCCAGTTGTTGTTTGGCTAGAGTGGAATGAGTTGGATGTCATTTCAACACCGTTAGTGGTGGGCTCCACCTGTTAGACATGGGCCCACCTGTCATCCTCTATTTCTTTCTTTTTTTTCTTTCTTTCTTTCTTTTTCCCTCCCTTATCTCCTTCCTCCGCCGCCCCTCGCCTATGGCCCCGCCCGCCGCCGCTCGCCTGCCCCTTCTACGCCCGCCTCTGAGCTCCGTCGCCTCCGAGATTCGCCGCCTGCGCCGCCTCTCCACCCAAGGTCCGCCGCCTGTGCCACGGCGCTCTGCCTGAGCTCCACCGCCTACGCCATGCTGCTCCGACGGCAAGCTCCGCCTCCTCTGCTTCGCCGCTAAGCTCCGTCTCCAGCCCTCCATCTTCCTCTTGCCGCTGCCGCTCGTGCCTCGGTGCCTGGCCATCGCGCCCGTGCGATGGAAGGAGACGGTGGTCGATGTGGGTCGACCCGTCCCTTTGTTTTGGGGGGGATGGAGGCAACCCACATCTTCATGGAATATGCCCTTACGGGTTCGATCCGACCCACATCGTTCTACAACCGAACGTGGGTTCAAAAGGGATCAACCCGTTCCAACCCATACCAACCCGGTAACCAAACACACGGGTAGGTGAGAAGATTCCTGCAGGATGGGCGTGCTCCAAGCCGTGTGCAGCATCAACGAGGTCATCGTGCTGAGGCTCGTTGGCGACTTGGCGTTGATATGAGGTGTGCTGGAGATCGATATATCAGTTTGATCTCTGCCTGATGGATCCTTCTATGTGATCACTGTGTGTGTGTTGCTAAAGTGGGTAGTTGGGAAACTGGTGTTTGACTGCTATCTAACATTGATGATTGGATCTTCAGGTTCAGGGGATATTTAATGATTTAATCCTAATAATTGGGAGTGAGAAGTTTTTAAATTGGTGGAACTGCTCACATATATTTCATATTTTGCTTATTCACATAAGTTAGGAATTATGCTGCCAAGATGCTGGAGTAAAGTATGGCTTTCATTATATGAATTTAGGTGCTTTTGGGCTTTGTTATCTGCTTTCATGAACAACAGCTTTTACAGAAAGCAATGTGCACAATCCTTATGGTCCTGAATAACTTGATTATTAAGCACTGTTTCATGAGGCATGCAGACCCCTTTTCAGTATGAGGATTATTAAGGGTTTCTCATAACGCACAAGGTGATGGCTAGTACCTAATTGTTACTTCAGCTTTAAGCGTGGCTATTATATTTACAAAAAAAAAGTGTTGCAGTTGTTTCTAATTTTCTGGTTTTAATGCCAGTTCATGATTATTACGAGCTTGTTTTCCTACTAGTTAGGGAATAAATTTTATTCAATGCATATGGTTGATAACTTGATACTGCTATTAACACATCCTGTTTGCCAGGTAAGAATATTAGTTTGGTGGTCCTTTGCTCAGCACGTTAACTTAGTGAAACCTGCCCTTGATATTGTTATGTTCACCAAGTGTGGAGTGCTTTACCTGCCACTAGCCTGTTGTGAAACGTTTTTTCTGGTGCTGCATCAAACATTCCTCCTGCAAGCGCCATAACATATGTGAACAAAGCCATTTTCAAGCAAGTTCTGTCTTTTTCTAGTACAGTTGTCTTTTTGCATGATTATGTTATGTGAACTTTCTGTCTGATGTGTCAATGTTTGCATCTGAGTACCACACATGTTGAATTGGGTTTAGTTAATTCAAGCTTGAGCAACCATTTTGCGTTTGCAGGGTTGTATCTGGTATTTGTGGAGTTTCGGATAAACTCTTAAATCTTTTTAAATTCTAATTTGCACGTTTGAGCAACCATTTTGCGTTTGCACGTTCTGTGCTTTTATGCTACGATGCACAGAACGTGATTCCTATGGTGCCAATTACTGTTTATTATTTAGTACATTATCAAAGTTAGAAGCATCTGATTGATGTTCATAACTTATGCCACAGAATACAGATAAACAGTTTCTGGTGGATTTTGTTCCATATAGCTTTAACGATAGTAAATTGCAAATTAACTAAAAGGACATTATGGAGGGAAGCTGTGCAGAGTCACTTGAGCCCAGCGGCGAATGCAGGCATTAAAAATTGGGTGTACATAGATATCAGTGAACCTATATATGTATATAAATACTATGTGGAATAACTTTCTGCTATTTCTTTGTGTTCAGATATGTGCTTACATGTTGGAAGGTGCTGCAATATAATTCTGTAACATCTTTGGTCTTCATGTTTGCTATGTCATGTCTAATGTAAACTGCAGGTACCATTTTATCAGGAACTAGAACGATGTCGATGCAATCATGCTAGACATTGATGGAACTCCAAACAAGTCAAAGCTGGGTGCCAACGCTATTCTTGGAGTCTCTTTGAGTGTGCAGTGCAGGCGCTGGTGCAAAGGGAGTTCCTCTGTCTAAACATATTCAGGAGCTAGCAGGAATTAAGGAAGTTGTCATGCCCAAAACGTATAGCAGATGCTATTGACAAGAAGGCTTGCAATGCTTTATTGCTGAAGGTAAACATTTACTACTATCTTTAGTCATGCTATTTTACTATGATATACAGCAAGCATAATTTGTATAGAATGCTGTAGCTGCATACGACTGCTCAATATAGTTTCTTTCGATTGAGATGAAAGTAGGCTGAACGGACGCGATTAAAAACATTGTCTACCCTCAGAAAAAAAAAACAATTCTTCCTTTCCATGCTGAACGTCATGACTTGCCAAACAGGATCTAGTTGAAATTTGATTTGCCTCATCCAGGTGAACCAGTTTGGTTCTGTCAAAAAAGAAAAAAAAAACTAGACCCGGTGGGGATAAGAGCCCCGGGGTTTTTTTTCATTAAGAAGGGAGACCTTCTCCGAGTTTAGAAAAACTCCTGAACCCTGGCCACGCCAACGAGGAGATTTTTTTAAAACCAACCCATAAATCCGCTTCCGCGTGGAATTGAACCTGGGTTGGTGCGACCGTACCACCGGTTCCTAACCACTACGCTAGAGGACCTTAGGTACCAGTTTGGTTCTGTCACTGAATCAATTCAAGCTGCTGGCTGAGGTGTCATGGTCAGCCACAGAAGTGGTGAAACAGAGGATAACTTCATTGCATATCTGGCTGTTGGCTTAGCTAGTGGGCAGGTAAAAGTCCACCAGAAACCCTAGCTGTTGCATTATATTTCTGCCGGTGTTCGTCAGATTATCATGATGGAACCCAATTGTATGTTTCAGATAAAAAATGGTGCTCCATGCCAACGTGAGAGGCTCGCAAAATACAATCAGGTAAAAATATCGGTTTTACTGCCCTTTCTTATGGTTTTACTGCCATTTCTTTCCTTTCCCTCCGTTTTTATTAAAACCACCTTAATTTTGTTCTGTTTCTGCACAACTTCTGCGGGTCGAAGAAGAGCTCGGTAACGTGCGCTACACTGGGAAAGCTTCTCCATAAGGACTATGCTGGCTTCAGAATGTAGTATCGCCTTCAGGTTGCTATAAGAACTATACTGGCTTCAGAATGTAGTAGAGCGTAAATTGCGTACTCCGGTAGAAATAAGAGCGCTCAAGTATGTCGTGTATCCATGTACTGCTAGTCGGCCCAATTTTCTCGCAGGGTTGTTATCTCTACACGCATCCTAGCGTGTATCCATGAAGTGCCTTTAAATTTTTCACCCAATTAACGGTTTGTATGTTTAGCGTGCAATGCGGCCTGGCTGATATGCCCAGTTGCAAACAGATCGGTTCTGATCTTGCAGTCACAACTCACAACTAGCGCTTCTACCAACCGAGGATTCCACATAAATTGCTTGCTCGATCGTGAAGAGTGCGTAAGCAAAGCTCGGTTCAATATTATGAGCATTTGGTGCCTTGTGGGGCCTATGGCGCCAAGAGATCACGTGAAGAGTGCGTAAGCAAAGCTCATCCTCGAACAAGTATCTCTACATCCTGAGTACGGTACAGGGCCCTCACAGCAAGCAAAGCGCCGTGGCCTAATCTCTATTAGCCCAAGCGCTTCCCTGCTGGTGTGCCATGCCCTCCCTGAAGGGTCTTCGTTGGTGAATAACCGGTAATCTGGCTAGGAGGCTGGGAGATGTCTGCCCAACTGAAGAACCCTGAAAATATCCAAATATCTAAGATTCTCCAAATCAACTTCAGATCAGCAACATCTGACATTGCTGGTACTTTGAGGTCTCTAAGCCCGGCCTTTGCATCTTGCTGTCAATTTTTAGCTTCCATCGTGTTGTCTAAATGAAAGATCAATACAAAGCCATCCCTTTGATCATATGATCAGTCCGTCCATAAATCCTGATATTGGTCTGCACAAACTGTTATAGAGATGAAACAAACGGAGTCAGGTTTTGCTCATTCTATGCAAGCATGAATTCTAAAACATCTGCATTATAACCTTCTGGGCAAAAACACCGGCTTAGTTCCATTTCTATCTCAGCTTTCATATCTAGCCATGCAGAGCCCATGCTATGTTAGAAAAGGGTGGAGTTATTTGTAATGCAGTATACCAGACAGACAGAGAAATAAAGTTGCTTCACACAGCCATGACAGTCAGTCCAGGATATGGAGATGCCCAATGACTAGGGTCAGTTAGTCCCATGCACAATCATCGACCAATGTATAACAATTCTTTGATCTATAGCGCATTAGTTAGTCCCATGCTTGTTCGTTTCAGGGCAACCCAGAAGGAAATGTGTCATCTGAATCTGAAACGACAAAACCAGCACGAATATTACGCAATACTCTACTGCTACATCACACTACACAAATGAAGAAAATGAATGATAATTGTTCATGGCTAGCTAGTTTCTTTGTACCAAACTAACAAAAAGTATCCACTGGCACATGCTAAAAATGCTAGCTTCAATGTTGTCCAGGTAAAGAATGCATCACGGCATCAACACAAAAGATTAGACAGCTGCTTTCCAGTATAACCAGGGGATGGACAGAAACCACTTACAGAACAGAGTAAAATGCATGAATGATCATTGTATTTGTTCGCACATTTCAGTTTAGCCACTGTACTTAGAAAAATGTAAATCGTGGCCATTAGACTCACCCGACTCATGTCCGCTGCCTAGAGGAGGCAATACCTCCCACTTACAGTACGTGTATTGAAAGTTGAACTTGAATGCATTTTGGTTAGTGAAAAAAAATATGATGTGTGTTAGATATTAGTACTGCCAATCCTCCATGATGTAGCATATCTAATCTTTAGTTTGATTGCCGATAGGCAATTTGGATTCTTGAGTGCTAGTAAATTTAAAGGGAAACAAAGCCAAGCTGGACGACACATCATTTAAATATATATGGCTAGAGAGCTAATGACTGTATCGATACAATCAAGCAACTTTAATGACCACGATTTATACTTTCCTAAGTACGATGGCTAAACTGAAACATGTGAACAAGTACGATGGCCGTTCATGCATTTTACTCTACAGAATATTAGCACACGCACGATTACTAATGTCTAGGAAAAGAATAGAAGCAAAGGGATTGATTGGTTGGGACGATGGGGGTGCTCACTGACCGTGTACTAGGCAGATTAGATCATTAGAAGATGCCGTGGTTGCGAGCAAGCGCGAGGAGGTCCTCGGCGGCTGTAGGTGGAGCAGGAGTAGTGGGAATCCTGAGCACAGCCCTGTAGAGAGGGTCACTAGTGCTGGTGCTGCGATTGTCAGGGCTGGGGCTGGGACTCGGTGTTCGAGTCGCACCTTCCTGGTGCAAACTCTAGGCTTCCGTGGCTTGGAGTCGACCAGAGCCTGGGTTTACCAAACCGGTAGGAACCAGTCCGAACCAACCGGTTCTCAACCAAACCGGTCCGACCTGATTGTAAAAAAATCTCGGTTACCGCTCCCAAACCGACACTATAAAACTGGACCACTCGACTAACCGGTCGGTTTTACGGTTAGCCGGACCAGTTTATTTTCTAAAAAAAACGGTCAAACCATGGTAAAAAAAACCCTGTCATCCTCCTTGTCCTCCAGAGAGGTAAGGGAAGGAGAAGGGGACAAAGGCGAAGGCTGGGTGAATGGGAGGAAGCACATGGACATGGTGTTGATATCTTCCTCCTCCCCTTCCCATTGGCCCTGCTGGCCCTGCGTAAGCGGAGGAGTGCTGAACACCTCGGCGTCTTCCTCCCCGCCGCCGCCGAGGAAGGGGATGCGGGCAAGGAGGTCCTCCTGCGAGGCGGGTCTCCAGCTCCACCTCCTTTCCCAGCCGCATCACCCTGTCTGCCGCATCCGCGTCCCGTGAAGAGGTCGACCCGTTCAGGCGTTGCCGGTTGCCCCGTGCCCCCCCGTTCGTCTCCAGCGATTGATTCGCGGGCTGCTGATTCGAGGAGCAAAAGGGAAGGGCCATGGCCCGAATTACCCGTGCCTCCTTCATGGGCTTCTGTGCGCATGGAGGCTCAGCTCATCTGAATTTTTTTTTTGACTTACAGCCCATCCGAAAATAAGAAGAGCCATTAGTTGTATGCCATAAAAATCTACATGGCTTCTTCCCTTAGTGCCATAAAAATTTTCAAAGCCTTGCATAGGTTGAAAGCACAATTGTGCCCCTGTTTGACTGAAGAAAGGAGCCCAGCAGAACCTTTCCTCACCCTGACGCCCCCATCTACGGAGAGTTCCATCTCGTCGGTCCCTGCGGCAGCCATCCGCAACCCGCCCCGCCCCGCCTGCCGCTCCAATCTCGGCCGCCCGCCCTCCTACCCGGTGCGACAGAGGCATGGCGCCGGCGCGAGCTCGAGGCCTCCGCGCTTTGAATCCGCGCCTCCACGCAATGGATTAGAGTAGCAACAAAGAGGAGGAAGCAGGTGAGGATGCGGTGGCAGACGGCGGTGGATAAAAAGAAAAAAAAAAGGAGCGGAGGAGGCCGGTCGTGCCGTCGTCTCCCACCTCGCGCCTCCGTCATGTGACAGACAAAGAATAGAGATAGAGAGAGATAGAAGAGTCGTGCGGTGGAAAAGAAGAGAAAAAGAAAAGGGAAAAAAAGAGAGAAAAATGGCATGCAAGGAAAATAACTATGGAGGGACAAATGGTTTTTTTTTCACTTGGCTGTTAACTGATAGTTAACTGTCTATTCACGGAATTGGCATTAAGCGAAAAATTGAAAATTTTCATGGCGCTAAGAGAAGAATAAAAATTTTAATGGCACTCAAATAAGTCATGTAAATATCTATGGCATACAACTAATTGGCTCAAATAAGAAGCATGCGCGACTGACACGTACGCATGCTCAAACAGCTCGGAGATAACGAACATCTTAAGAAACTGATACCATACATAGGTGTCCGATAATAAGAAGCTTGAAAGTTTTCAAAGGCATTTCTAAGATACTGATATTATACATAGGTGTCCGTCAATGCGAGTCATTAACGGCGACGCCCCGTCTGATGCGCACACCCTGACGGCGGGCACCCAGTAGTAATCGCCGGCGCCGGCGGTGGGGAGCGGCGGAGCAGGCGGTAGCGCGCCGTCTCGACCACCACCAGGTGCGTGCCGTCCGCGCTCAGCGCAACGGCCACCGCTCCCCGGCCGTCGCGTCGTCCCGGGTCAGGATGATCACCATGCAGTCGCTGCGCAGCGGCAAATGATCGATGGATGACCCCGATCAATGGACAGATAGCCCTCATCAAAAGATTAATGGTACGGTAATTGGTACGTAGATGGGATCAATTGGAACTTGCCGCCGCCGTGCGTACAACAGCAACAAATGTTTGCTTGTGGCAAGCTGCAGCAGGCAGCGGCGTGTCCATGCATGCATGCATGCATGTCACTGAGACAGCCCATGGGCCTTGGAAACAAAATAGTACTAATAGCGAGCTTGCACCGTGCCAAATACTAGATTAAAAAAAAACTAAGCCAAATACTAGAACATTCAGTGCATCAAGGTACTGTAATAGTGTAATTTTGACGGAGGATGGCGCTAGGAAGAAATGTGAGACTAAACGGCAGTTTTGCCAGGCCGCTACCTCGTATGGACGATATATGTTGATGGACTGCACGTCCAGCGGCAGGTTTTTTTAATTAAAAAACAAACAAATTGGTATAACACGATCGATGCACTCCAATTATTGGACTCTGATGCACTCCAATCATTACTCGATCGATATACAGGTGGGGAAGTGTGTTTTGTCAGAGGAACACAATCTTCAATCAATGATATAAAAGTTGAATAAAGTTGAAACAACTATGCAGATGAATAATGTTCTATGAGTAGAAGCAACGTGTATAAAAGTTGAATAAAGTTGAAACGACTATGTAGATGAATAATGTTCTATAAGTAGAAGCGATGTGATGAATAGAAGAGATGTGATGAATACAGAAAAATTATAATATTTTTAAAAAATCTTTTTAAATCTAAACGGAGGTTAAACAGGCAGGAGAAAATCGATCATTTGGGCCTTCGGGGCACGCAGGATTCCAGCTTTTCTTTTGTGACGGACGACGAAGGCATTAACGGGAATACGCCGTTTTGACGGACGGCTTGGCCAAAGCAAGCCGCCTCCTTTCCTCTCCCCTGATCGACCGATCCATCACATACCACCGGCTGTCCAGCAGGAAGCAGGCCGCCGAGGACGTACGGGGACGACAGCGCCCGCCGGACAAGATGGAGGTACCATCACCCCTCCATCTCGATCCCTCTTTCTCCCGAAATGTCGTACTTTTTTTTGTTGGAGTTCTCCCGGCTCCGCCATGGTCGCGGTCGGGTTCCCTGGCCCGCCGTCGTTTTGGGCGCTAGCCAACTCAGATCTCTGATCCCCACCGGCCGATCCACTTCTCCGGCCCTCCGGCCACCGCCGCGTACCTCGGCGACGGCGAGGCGGAGAGGAGCAGGAGGAGGCCCTCCGCCTCGCCCTCTCCAAAACCCCGGCCCACCGGCCGATCCTCTTCTCCGGCCACCGTCGCGGGCGCGTACCTCGGAGATGGCGAGGCGGAGGGGAGCAGGAGGAGGGTCTCCGCCTCGCCCTCTCAAAAACCCCTAAACCCTAGTTTAGATTAGCATGACCTCCGATGCTTTGCTTAATTAATCGCGTTTAAGTAGTGAGTGGCTAATCATTGCTTAGTTCTTTGGGCTGGTCCTGCAATTGATTTGGGCTGGGTCGTGCAACTGATTTTTGAATGGGCCTGCAACTGAATTAGCAAGCTCACAGATGTTCAATCAATCGTTTTAGTCCCGGTGCCGGGCTGGGTCTGAAATATGTGGCTCTAATCATTACTTAGTTCTTTGGGCTGGGTCGTGTTGGTTATTTCGATTGCGACTGTTTTTTATTTTGAATGGCCCCGGCAACTAATTTTGATTGTCGTCCCTAAAAAAAAACTGATTTTTATTGTCAAGCCTCTCAGCTGTTGTTCGCTCCTGCCTCTCTCTCAGAAAAAAAAAAAAACCTGTTCGCTCCTCAATTTCATACCGTTTGTTACAGGATCAGGACGTCAGCGTCAGCAGCTTGCTGAAGACACGCCCGCCAAAGGCGCTTCATGCGACAGCTATGCGCTACAGGAAAAGCGTGGTCGCCATCATGGTCACCGACGACGACGGGATGAGTTACGGCAGCGGGTTCATCTTACGGGGCGGACCTGGCGGTTCTCTTGTGGTCACGTGTGAGCACATAGTTCGAGAGGCTACGTCCATCAGGGTAAGGAGGGTGGTGGGGGTGGGGGAAGGCGGCGGCGTGGAGGATTACGCTGCTACGATGATTTGCAAGCATCGCGAGCCGGACATCGCCTTGCTCCGCGTTCCAGACCTCATTCAACCCTCACTTGCGCTGAACTTGGCGGTTCCTCAAGTGGGGCTCAACTACCCTGCTATTTCAGTTGGAAACGCCTGCCCGGCGGATGGGCCGGGAGGCAACTGGGATGGAAGCACTCTCGTAAGGCTGCCATCTACTCTACCGGGGTGCATCTGGTACGCCTTTGCTTCTCTGAGTACTTGTTATAAAACTTGTTCATCCGATCTGTGGCTTCTTATTGACAGCATTTTCGTTTATCTACTCAATTTGATTGAAGTGAGTGTGATGGCTTCGTGGAGTTCTGCAAGGTGGACGGGGAACCCGGCAAACGCCGCATTCTTTGCGAAGTGCAAGATGATGACAAAGTGAAACTAGTCATGTATGAAACACTGTTCCTCAACTGCGAAACAGTTGGCGGCATGTCTGGTGGACCCATAGTTGGCGCGCAGGGCGTCATCGGCATGGGGTGCAAAATGTCCGATGACGGCTTATTAATGCTGGCAGTTTCGTCCTCCACAATCATTCAAGTGCTCAAGTTGACTGCCGGTCTCCACGTTGATGTAATAAGAGACTGATATGATTTTGACGCCTTACGAATTCAATTTCAAATTTTCTACACATATCTCTGATTCGTTTGTTTCCTACCCTGTTTGGTTTCTTGCCATTTGGAGGGTAAAACTATTACGTACTCCTACTAGCTTCGTGCCCGCGCGTTGCTACGGGTGACTACAGATAATCTATACGCACTATTATGTTGCTATGGACGACAAAAGATAATTTGAATCCACTATTTTGTAGCCATTTGCTCAAACAGATCCAGGTGTTAGGAGTATTGTTCGATGTACAGAGCACTTGCTTTCGCAAGATGCAATTGCAATGTCGCACATATGCCGAATAAAACAATGTGTGTGCTTCATTGCCTGTGACATCTGCCACATATATTGAATCGGTTGTAGCTTGTTATGGCGAATCAGTTGCTTTCTCTCTTTTTATTTTGCATTCAGTTCATATATCTAGAGTACTATAATGATTTGCATTGCACACAGAAATAAATTTTAAATATTGTACTTTTGTTGACAATATAATTTAATTTATGTTCTGTGTATTGCTATGTAAATATTTGGATGCCCGTAGCAACGTACAGACACGATCCTTTAAATTGATTAGCTCCAAAAAGGTTTTATGTTTTACTTATTTGGGAGTGCTACACTACAACTCTGTTTTAGTCTTTTAGTGAATAAAAAACACTCCTAACACATGCGCCAATCGACAACGTGCAAGGACGAACGGATGGGGCTGCACCGATTGACGACAGGCGAGGACGAATGGACGCCAATCGACAACGTGCAAGGACGAACGGATGGGGCTGCACCGATTGACGACAGGCGAGGACGAATGGACGGGCGGCGCGGATCGATGACGGACGAGGGGGTGAGGACGACGACTGCCGACGGGAGGGCGTGGATGGGCGAGGACGATGATCGATGATGACGTACGACTGTGAAACTGGATAAACAGCCAGAATTAAATGAAACAATAATTATAAACAACAAACAATGATTCAAAATTAACAAAGGATTAACGAGTGACATATACCAGGAAAATGTATGGACTGAAACAACAATTAGCATTTGTTTCAAGAATTAGAATAGATTAAAAAGATGACAAATTGAACTGGTGCTGCGACAAAAGGATGACAAATTGAACTGGTGTTGCGATTAGCAAAAGGACAGGGCGTGCAGTGCAAAAATAGCAGTCCACACAGGAAAAATTGGCGTGGATTGTATGTCTGTTGTGCTGTGAACTCGGTTTATGAATTTGTGGACCAAAGAAGAATGACCTATGGTTCACGGTGAACCAAGTCCACACGACGGGGTAAGTTTCAATCTAATCTACACCATCGGTCTTGGATCCAAGGGCTGCTGGATCAACTTCTTCCTATCGCCAACAGAGACACGATGAACAAAAGACAACTCCATGATCGTGCATACGAAGCTCCCAGGTTCAACCCTAGATCGGCATACGCTCCATAGAAATCGACCAAAGGTAGCAAAACGGAAAGCCCTCGGGATGGGGATCTCACCTAGTGTTCCAAAGATGCCTGCGATGGTGTTTGTGCTGCGCTGGTGGAGGTGTCGATGCCCGTGCTGCGCAGCGCCGCAGCGGTGTTTGGCAATCCTTGTCGCGCAATGGTGGAGGTGGCGAGACTCAGCGGAGGGGAGGAAGGAGGCACCGGTGGTTGATCAGGAGACGTCGAGACGGCGGCAAAGTCATTCGTCTTCTCCACGAGGGCGTCTGATTGGCGGTGATGCGTGAGAGGACGCAGAGGCTGCGTGCGCCGGGCAGACGTGGAAGGGAAGCGGTGCGGAAACGTAGCAGGATCGCAAGAACATAGTGGAACTGCGATTGGAAGGAGAGCCGCTAATTTGGAAGGAGAGGAGGGGCGTCAGACGGGAAGGACGACGTACGTCCACTCGGGCAACGCGAAAGGCGCGGGGCGATGGGAGCGCTGGAGTTGGGAAGGCGCGGGAGACGTCGCGGTGATTGTGGAGATGGTGAAGCCGCTGCGTGAGGGGGACGCGAGGCGAGACGATGTCACGGTGAAGCCGCGTGAGGGCCTGAGGGGGAGGTGGGTGACGTGAGATGATGAAGCCCGATGGTAAAGCGCTACACGACATCTCTAGATATGATAGCTGTGGTGTTTTCTTGAATCTCGAGTCACATTTTCACGCGGGCAGTTTGTATGCATGCATGTTTTGCGTCCGATTCCTTGCTGTTTGTTGAATGCATGCACGCCCAACGGCACAAGCAATCGGGACATTGCACTCCATCAGCGTAGGAGATCAATCGAGATTATGTAGACAATACACATCGCACGGCTGCTTGCTGCTGCTCCTCAGATTGGGCAGGGCCAGGCCGGGGCCCAGTTCACCATTATCCTGCACGGGTTGTTACTGGAACACGCCCGTGCGCTCCTGAACGAAGTAAAGGCTGTTCGATATCGTCCTGGTCATATTGATTATTTCCTTTATACCAACTAGCAAAGACGTACGTACGACACGCACGTGATAGAAAATTATCGAGGAACAAAAGCTCGCGCGGTGGCCAGCGCAAGGGGACAGTCGGGAGCACACGACAAGGGTAGGATAGGCCATGGTGAAAAAATATTTTGTTTTGGTAGAAACATTTGTCCAACTCTGTGATTTTGATGATCTGTACCTTCTTCCATCTCCTTTGGCTTTGGCTTGGTTCCTAATTAATTCCTACGGCATCCCGCACGGATTAATAGTGTAATAATGCTTATGAGATGTCTGAGGGCTGAACAGAAATACATCTGATTGTTCTCTGCTAGTGGCACCTTGAACTGAGAAACAATTCGTTGGCTAGTCACCACTCACCACACGCTTTAACCAGCGATCTAGTTGATCACCTCCTGATCGTTGCGGACACTGGCGACAAGCGGCATGCAACCTGCTGAGCTGCCGGCGAGGGCGTTCTCGGCGCCGCCGTCACCGATGGCTCTCCGTCCATCGCCAAACTTCGGTGACCTGCTTAGCCCCGAACCTAAGAGCCTCTTAACGATGTCGATGACGACGTCGGCCTGGAACAGCGCGTGGTGCTTCTCCCGAAGCCGTTGAACCACCGGCACACGGCCATGTCCGCCGCGAGCGCGGCGTCCCAGTCGCCGCCGTTCTTGACGGTCTCCTCAGCGACGGGCCGGCAGCCTCGGCACACAGCCCGCACACCCATTCCCACGAGAAGCGACGCAGCACCATGCCGATGTACGCCGGCGTGGTGGAGTCCTGACATACCGTAGCACTCGCATCGAGCGTCCTCCACCTCGTCACGCGGGTCGCTGCCGTCCTCAACTGCTGATTCGCCGTTGTCGTGGCCATCAGCAACGCAGCTGCGGAGCTCGTAGGACAACAGAACCCTCTGTCGCCTGTGCTCGCCGCTGCCCAAGCTGTCGATGACCCGAGAGCAGTGCCACGACGGTGGGCATGGCCGGTGCTTCTCCATTATTGGGCGCCATGGGGAACTTAACAGTAAGCTCAGCTTCTTATTAACGTGCGTTTTGATTTGTTTCAATCGAGTGCACGGGAGACAGAGAGAGGCGATGGAGGACGTCGATTCGCTGGCGAGGTGTGCGCCTGCCCGTCTCTCCAAAGGCGCTCGCGGCTGGCAGGTGGGGACGATGTGGTGCAAGCGCGGGTAAGGCAGGATATGGTGAAGAAAACAATTTGTGTTTGACACAAACATTTTCTAAATATCAGTTTTGGTGGGTTTGACTCTTTCCCCACCTCCATTGACCTTACAGGTGGACCCAACGTGAGGGGTACGGTGGACCCAAACTAGGTAAGAATTGTTTTCAATTTAACTCGTTCTTTTATGGATAGATTTCTTCGGCAGCTATCATCTCTATATTTTTCCTTACTAACTTTACTATATTTTATTCAACCATCGCAACTACCACCTCCTCTGGTTTGGTTTGGCAACCAGTTTTCCCCGCCGGGATCCCCGTCGTTTCCCCGTGTGGGAAGCCCATGTGGAAAGCTTCCGCGTGGTGCGCAATATGCGCGTTTGGCAGACTCCCAGACGGGGCACTCTGGCCCAACTAAGCCCGGACCTTACCTTACTTTAATTGGGTCCCCTCGCTTCGCATGCATTTGGCAAGAGCGACGAGCCGACGATGTTGGATGCTGCTACTGCCATTGCAAAAACTCAGCACGCATGCCATGCAGCATCTCTATTCTCTAACTGCGGCGTCAGCAATCAGCGTTGCAGCATTCCGTCAACGAGATATTGGCATCTTCAATCAAAGGATTGTCCATGCCGCCCAGGATGTATGGTTCCACTTTTTAGCACATTTAATTTCTATATACTAACATCGCATCAGCGTCCATTATTGTTAACTCCATGATTCCATCTCGGCCTTCCTTCCATTCCAATGGTCTCAATTCCAAGACTGTCAAAGAAGTTGCGAGACCACACGTCCCATGAATAGTCCATGGACGTTTCCCCTGGTTGCTAGGGCCCACACGTCAATGACTAAAGCAGAGGAATTGACGCGTGGCTTGGTTGCTAACGTTCGTGTCGACGTGCATTTTACCCCTCCTGAATCCTGACGTAGAGGCAGGTCAAGCAGCAAATACGGAAGGACGAGCTCACGGCACGGGCACATGTGTCGTGCTTCAGACTTTCAGAGACGGCGAAAGCCAAGCGGAATCCGAGGCTGGTGTCACTTGATCGAACAGTACACAGACCCCTGCTCTCCTGCATGCTGGCCAAGAAGAATGTGCTAGGGCAGCCTGTTCCTGCCTGGGTCGATCGCTGGCAATGTCATGTCAGCCAATCTGCTGCGTTCAGATTGAGAGTAAAAAGAACTTTTTGCTTGATGAATAGTGCATTGGGAAGCATGTTGTGAGTGGGATGAATAGGAAAAACTAGTTGGAGAAGTACTTCTTTTTATATGAACACAGACTGCTTTACAAACATGTTTTAAAGTTACGTTTCAGAAAACCATGATTCCCTCGTAAACTTTGCTATAGTAAATTTCCTCCCATCTCCACCAACTAAACACCGGGTGCGTCGAGAACTCGAGACCACTTGTTAACTTTATAAAAAAAATACTATTATCTAACTTTTCTCTATTAATCTCATACTCCTCACTCACAGAACGCGCTTTCCAACATGATCTATAGTAGTGTCCCCCCGCCTCAAACTATACAAACCCTTAGCCTGCCTCTGTCGAACTTTTGTTGTGATGTGTAGGAATCACCTGCAGCCCTGAAACTTTTTTTGTCTCTCAGCGAAGAACAAATTTTATACCCTGTTTTGATACCAGCTAAATTTAGTTAGCTGACCCAACTAAATTTTGGCGGGCTAAAGCTGGGTTTAGTTGGTTGAACCCAGCTAAACCCAGCTAAAATGATGAAAGACCAAACTACCCTTCACATTCCTTAAAAAAAAGGCATTTTAAGTGGGAATGAGAGGTAGAATAGATAAATCCCTTTTCAAGTATCATGTGTCAGGGGATCCAACACATGTCAGGCTAAAGTTTAGCTAGAGAAAAGAAAGCGTCTAAAGTTTTGCTAGATAAACTTTAGTTGGGTGGATCCAAACAAGATCTTAGACCTTGTTTATTTACCTAAGTTTGCAAAAACATTTAAGAAGTGGCATTGCAACTAAATTTCTTTTGCATTTGGAAGTGTTGACTCTCAAAACATGAACAAGAGTGAATTGAGTCGCGTGCCGAGTGAAGACAAATGCACCTTTAAAAAAAAATGGTGCGTCTAGAAACCTCATCCAAAATTCAGGCAGCCAAAAAAATTACACAAAAACATGTGCTCTACAAAAGATTTAATGTATTTTTTTTACAGATTTACTAGAGAACTAAACAAGGCCTTATTTTTTTTTCTTGCTCCCTCCAACTCCCAACTCTACGTGCTTCTTTGTCCTAATTGTGCTATACGCACTTAAAACTGACTATTTTTACAAATTTTTCCCCATTGGGCACGAGGCTTGCTAGCAGTCAAGATCAAGTGGGCACATGAGTACGTACACGACTCTTCGGCTGTTCTGCCCGTGCACGCCGGAGCCGCATCCCGAGTCCCGACACGCCCTGCCCCGGTCCCACATACCTGCCATGTGGGCCACCGCGGACCCACGACTGCCTCCCCTCCCCTTCCCTCCGCACTACGGTCCCCAGGCCCCAGCTCTCATTTCCCTCCAAATTCTCCCGCCATACCCCTCCTCTCCCGCCAAAACCGACCGACCCCGCCGCACCGCGTGGCGCCACCCCCAGCCCTGGCCCACCGCTCAGTGACACGGAGGTCTCCGTTTTTGCCGCGCAAGCCACCCCCCGCCCGAGATAAAATAAAAGGCCCGCGCGCGCCCGCGCCAAGCCGAAATTTTTTTTGGCGCGCATCTCAACAGACGCTGACGCCGCCGCCGCCGCCACCGCCACCGCCGTTCCCCCGTTTACTCGCGTCCTTGTCCTTCGGGGGAGTGTCTGTCGCCGCAGCAGGGGGCTCGTGTTTCGGGGATTGCCGGTGCTTCGGGGTTGAGGGGCCATGGAGGGAGCCGCGAAGCCGTCGACAAGCTCGGGGTCGGGGGTCACGGGCGGGGCCTCGGGCGCCGCCGGCACCGCCGCCGCCGTCTCCATGGTGGAGAGGCTCGCCGATCTTTGCAAGGTACGGGTGCTCATCTTCTGCGGCGTCTGCTCCTCTCCGTTGAGCTCGCGGATTCTTAACTCTGGTTGGTTGTGCGTTGGAATTCATCCTTTTTACCTGCCCAAGGTGTGCCTTTTTTCCCCCACCTGGTGATATGTTCTAGCCGCTTGGTGTGGGTTACCTCGGTGAAGAAATTATGCAAGATTGAAGATTTGGACGGATTTTGGTGTTTGGAGTTTATTCGTAATGGATCTTGTGCTCTACGTTGGTTTTGGATCTTCCACCTGGTGATATGTTCTAGCCGCTTGGTGTGAGTTACCTCGGTGAAGAAATTACGCAAGATTGAAGATTTGGACGGATTTTGGTGTTTGGAGTTTATTCGTAATGGATCTGGTGCTCTACGTTGGTTTTGCATCTTCCATTTTTTTGTGGGAAAATGTCTGAACTTTCCTGGCTGTGCTCCGGCCTTTTGGTTTCTGTGCTCTCATCAGATTGATTTAGGCTAACTCAAGCATTTTCTAGGCGCTTGCATCATTTCTATTTGGTTTTAAGACAAAGGAGCCCTTCCAATCCTTTTGTAATGTTTTGGAGTCATGTGTTATACATGTTCTTCCCCCCCTATTTGGTACTCTGTGGCTGCTCATAGACTCTCTTTTTCAAGCTTTCTTTCGTTTTCCACGTTTTAAAGTTTGGCCCTTACTGGCTTTTGTATTCTTATCTTTACTGATTTTTTTTTGGACCCGTCACCTTAGTATTTATGCTTCTTTTTTTTAGAAGAATTTGGTATGCATAGTTTTTTAGTGCTCAATTTACCACTACTGTTTCTCTTGTGATTTATTCTATTATAATCAATTCTGAATTGCTCGGTTTTCTGGCGACCAGAACAAGCTCGGACTGGATGAGAGCACGACGAGGCAGGCAATGCAACTTTTCAAAGAGACCAAGAACATCCTCAAGTCCAGCATGTCTTCCTTGGGCGGTGGATCGGTAAGATTGTATTTCTCCATCTCCGGTTTAATTCTCCCATCCAATTTCTGGACCATGATGTATAGTATACCTGAAACCTGTGTCTCTGCTACCAATTGGATTCATGTTTAGCCCGAGGAGATCGAGAGGTTCTGGTTTGCCTGTGTTCTTTACTGTGTGTCAAGGCTCAGCAAAGCGGGGAGAGCGAAGGAAGATGGCAGCGTCTCACTCTGCCAGATCCTGAGGGCATCTAAGCTCAAGTAAGAATCCTGCTAATTTTGTTTGGCTGAAGAAAAATCACGTCTTGCTTGGGCTAATCTCTGTATTCGTTCTGTTGATTCCATATAGCATTGTGGACTTTTTCAAGGAGATGCCACAGTTCTGCATAAAGGTTGCACACTTTCTGACTGGACTGTATGGGTCAGATTGGGAGAAGAGGCTCGAGGTATATATGCAATTGGTGTTCTCCCCCGTTTCAGAAGACACTTCATAGCATGTTTTATTAGGTTTCTGTCTTGTCACTGACACACATTTCCTCATTTGTGCTCAGTTGAAGGAACTGCAAGCGAATGTTGTCCATTTAAGCTTGCTAAGCAGGTAACTATACGTTTTATTGATTTTGTTCGTGTGCCTCCTTCACCTGTGGCTACTCGTAGTGTAAAGTGTTGACTTTTGTTTCGTAAATTCTTGTGCTAGAATGTTGATTCAGGGGGTGTTTAGTTTCCCCAACTTTGCTACATTGTATTTCTCCAATTTCCCCAATCTAAACCCCCCCTCACTTGCAGTATTACTCTCCCCTGGAGCATTTGGTAAATAACTAAATATAATATCAAGTTTTAGCGGATTGTAGGTATATATGATATAATAGCCTGAGTAAGCATAGCCTTTACCGTTTGCATATTTTCTAGATATCATATATCCCCTGAAATGTCAAGCATGGAGTGATTTTTTTTGTGGTCCCAAAACTTTCTTCTCTTTAGATAAACTTTTCTGGAATTGCATCCTAGAAAGCTTGAAACTGTGGGCTAAAATTTCCATTATTCATTTATTCTGCTTAAAAAAGTTTTACAAATATCCCGTTTGCTGGGTCATTGTGCATATATGAATGATCACACAAACTGTGATGCCATTCAACTAGTATTATGAGCAAATCATGCCACACTGCAGCTTGTTGACAATGTTTAATGATTTTTCAAGCTTCAAGTATAATCTGATTTGAAGACCATTGGCAACAATGCCCACATCACCTTAATTTTTTATGCTGGTGTTTTCTTTTTATTTCCTTCCAACAGATAGTTTCCTCTACAAGGATCAATTATGAGGCATTTTGGTATCTGATCAGGCTGTTTGTTTGGTGCAGGTACTACAAGCGTGCATACAAAGAGCTTTTCTTATCAAATGATGCCAAGTCTTCAGACAGTTCTTCAGAATCAAACAACCAAGAGGCTTCAGATTACCATCGCTTTGGATGGTTACTCTTTTTAGTCCTAAGAATCCAAACATTCAGCAGATTGAAGGATCTTGTGACATCGACGAATGGACTAGTTTCTGTGTTGGTAAGGACATCTGCTATGATCAAATTCTCAAGTGTTTTCTCTTCTCACGCAGCAGGATAATCGATGCATAATGTTAGTCAACTTGAAAGTAATGGATACTGCTTATCTTTCATGACTGCAGGCTGTACTTATCATTCATGTTCCTGCGCGGCTAAGGAACTTCAACATAAAGGATTCATCTTACTTTGGTAATTGCAACCAAGTCTTTATTTGACAGATACCACTTTTTATCATGTTCTGCTAATTAGAGCAGTTATGGCTTAAAAGTGATGTGTTCTGTTTGTTGGCTTGAATCAGGTAAGAAGTCAGATAGGGGAGTTAATCTTATTGCTTCTCTGTGTGAAAAGTATCATACCTCAGAAGATGAGTTGAGCAAAGCACTGGAGAAGACAAACACTCTTATCATGGATATTCTGAAAAAGGAACCATGCTCAGCTGCTTCAGAATGTCAACAGGATAATTTGTCTTTTATTGATCCAGGTAAACATCTGCGATGCAAACAGAAATTTAATGTTTGGTATTCACTGTTTTTATTTGACGGACTTATCTGCTGCCCAGTCTTGCTGAAATTTCATTTGACGGATTTATCTGCTGCCCAGTCTTACTAAAATTTCTTCTTTGATGCAGAAGGCTTGACAATTTTTAAGGATTTGCTACAGGGGGACTCAGTGAAATCAAGTTTGCTTACCCTGGAAAAGGAATATGAGAATGCAATTAACACAAAAGGAGAGCTAGATGAGCGCATGTTTGCTAATGATGAGGACAGTTTGATTGGCAGTGGAAGTCTGTCAGGTGGAGCCATTAATTTACCAGGCACAAAGGTAATCCCAACTAGCAAGCTTATTTATCCACTGCTTCATAATTTGAAAGCTTTGAAAATGTTTACAACTATATGTATTTCATGTTATTTCAGAGAAAGTATGATGTTATGGTCTCACCTGCAAAATCAATAACAAGCCCAAGTCCAATGTCTCCTCCACGATTTTGTTTGTCTCCTAAAGGCAACAACTTTTGCAACTCAAAGATGGCTCCTATCACTCCAGTGAGCACAGCCATGACAACTGCCAAGTGGCTCCGAACTACAATAACTCCGCTTCCTTCAAAACCTTCTGGGGAACTATTGCGCTTCTTCTCATCATGTGATAAGGATTTAACAGAAGACATTACACACAGAGCAGGCATTATACTTGGAGCCATATTCACAAGCAGTTCTTTTGGTGAACGCATATGTACCAATGTGCGGAGCGCAAATAGGATGGATGCTATCTGGACCGAGCAAAGAAAAATGGAAGCTCTTAAGCTATATTACAGGGTTCTGGAATCTATGTGTAGAGCAGAGTCACAGATCTTGAGCGGGAGTGGGAACAATCTTACATCACTCTTGTCTAATGAGCGATTTCATCGGTGTATGATTGCCTGTTCTGCTGAGTTAGTTCTTGCAACTCACAAGACTGTCACTATGATGTTCCCAGCTGTGTTGGAGAAGACTGGCATTACAGCTTTTGACTTGAGTAAAGTCATAGAGGGTTTTGTTAGGCATGAAGATACACTTCCCAGAGAGTTGAAGCGTCATCTGAATTCTCTTGAGGAACGGCTTCTGGAGAGCATGGCATGGGAAAAAGGCTCATCCATGTACAATTCCTTGATTGTTGCAAGGCCAGCACTGTCTGCAGAAATAAACCGGTTAGGTTTACTGGCAGAGCCGATGCCTTCACTTGATGCCATTGCAGCACATCATAATATCTCGCTGGGGGGCCTGCCACCTCTTCCCTTCCAAAAGCAGGAGCATTCACCAGGTAGCATTTTATCAACCATCCTCAGATACCTATTATCATATTCCTAAAATGTTAATAAATGAGCAGTGTTTCTTTCGCTTTCAACTTTTTTCTGAATAAAATAAGTAATCGAACGTCCTCCTTGTTAATGATGTTTCCTGCAGATAAAGATGAAGTCAGATCTCCCAAAAGAGCATGCACTGAGAGAAGAAATGTGCTGGTGGACAGTTATTCATTTAGATCACCAGTCAAGGATATCATCAAGTCGAAGTTACCACCTCCTCTTCAATCAGCTTTTGCAAGGTTATTACTATTCCTCCCTGACTTTTTCGTAAACTCTTGTGTGGCTGTCAGCTGGATGCTTAGGTGGAATTCTACCTTATTCTGATTGCAGTCCAACAAGACCGAATCCTGCAGCAGGAGGTGAAACTTGTGCGGAGACGGGAATAGGTGTGTTCTTTAGCAAGGTCAGTATTCATTTTTTATGCATCATGTGATGAGATAAAACACTTGCTGTTCACTTAATATCCCTCTATCCCTGCAGATAGCAAAACTTGCGGCCATTAGAATCAGAAGTTTGTGTGAAAGATTGCAACTTTCTCAGCAAGTCTTGGAGCGAGTGTATTCACTCGTCCAGCAAACCCTTAGCCAACAAACTTCTATTTTCTTCAACAGGCACATTGACCAGATCATATTGTGCAGCATATATGGAGTTGCCAAGGTACATAATAATGATCTAGGTTCCAAATTCCACTGATAAATGTATTTCCTGCTACAGCCATTAAAATTTCTTGTCGACAACAATTTGCAGATATCTCAGCTGGACCTTTCTTTCAAGGAGATTATTTTTGGCTACAGGAAACAACCTCAATGCAAGCCACAAGTTTTCCGAAGTGTTTATGTTCATTGGCCCCCAAGAAGTCGTAATGGGGTAAGCTTCATCTTTGTTTTCAGCTTTATAGGATTTCTTTCAGGTTCCTTGATGCAATGAGTTGAACGTCTATCTGACTGAATTCTTATCGTGCCAGAAAACAGGAGAAGATCATGTTGATATCATCACTTTCTACAATGAGGTATTCATTCCTGCTGTGAAGCCTTTGTTGGTGGAGGTAGGACCTGGTGCTAGTCCAAAGAAGAAAGAAGAGGAAAAAGGCTCTGCTGATGGTATGCACCCATATAAAGAATTTAAGCAATATTGTTCTAATGCTGACTCCATAAAGGCTTTGCTGATATGTTTTTGTTGTATCAGTAGGTCCATTTCCAGAATCTCCTCGACTAGATCCGTTTCCAAACCTTCCTGACATGTCTCCAAAGAAGGTTTCTGCTACCCATAATGTATACGTCTCGCCCCTACGATCATCAAAGGTATATATGCCTAATGCCTGTCAATCTTTTTGTATATTTACATTTGCATCTGACCGGACTATTTGTAATCCTCTTATCAATGCCATGACAACTTTATAATTGAACTCTCCAGATGGATACTTTGCTCTCCCCAAGCTCAAAGAGCTATTATGCGTGTGTTGGCGAGAGTACCTATGCGTTCCAAAGCCCCTCCAAGGATCTGAAGGCTATCAACAACCGCCTAAACAGGTAGAACTACAGAGAAGTTTGCTAAAGCCAAAAGGCTTGCTCATTTTGACTTCTAACCAAAACTGAGTACTAACGTCTGGTTTGCTTGCAACGTGTGCAGTGGGAAGAAAGTTAACGGAAGACTGAACTTTGATGTCGTCAGCGATTTGGTCGTGGCCAGCAGCCTCAGCAGCGACCAAAATGCCAAACCTGCAGCCATGGAAGTGGTTCCGGTCAGGACGCCGATGAAATGCGAGCCATCTGACTCGTAATCGACTCGGCAATGCTGCATCACTAATCCAACACAACCTATACTAATATAAGCAGTTCGGTGTCAGATGATGAGTTAGGCTAGAGGTGTCCTTTGTTTTATGTTCCCCCCCTTTTTTTTGACATGGGAAACTTCTCTGTGAGCAGCTCTACCGGTTGTAAAATATAAAGAAAGGCTGCCCTGAGAATGAGAGCTCCCTCTAACTGCCTCACTAAGTAGCTTAGTACCATAGCCATGTAACCTCACGAGTTGAAAATTTTGTAAACGCAAAGTTGTTGTCAATTTTCGCACAGTTTTGTGAATTGCTTGTTCCAGATTATTGGATGCCCTCGAGGACCGGACAGTTTGATGTCCAACTAAAGCTCCGTGGCAAAGTGTTGACAGGATTTTCGGAAATGACGAGGATTACAGAAAAAATCCACTACAGCAGCAGAGTGCATTATTGAGCCAACATCCAACCGACGGGCAGGTCGAGCATTCAATCAGCAGCTCTCTGACAGCGGCAAGATGAGGCAGCAGGGTCTGTTTCATCTTCAGTAATGGCCGGCCAGAGGAGAGATTCTCTCAAAAGCCAAAATGATTCATGGCCAACAACTCCAAGATCCAGAAGTCGCTCAATTTGTGTGCATCCAAACCCGTATCATTCGTTTGATCAATCGAAAGCAGCAGTTCGCCGACGGCCGGCGATTCCAGTTGAGCTGTCATGGTCCGTTGACACAGACGGCGGCAGACTCGAGAAGCTCGAGGCGGAGTCGCGGAGAAGTGCAGTATGGTATGGCGGAGGAGGTTGTGAAGGCGAGGGCTCAGATCTCCGGCAAATCCATTCCGCCGCCGGGCGGCGAAACCCATCGCCGATTCGCCATTGCAGATGCAGCGAGGAACGGCAGGTACAAACGAGAGACGCATGTGTAAAAATGCCATCCGAACTGGGGGGTTTTATGTAAATAAATGGATCGCGACTATTAATCGCGATCCAAATAAGGGGGTTTTATATAAATGTTTGGATCGCGATTATTAACCGCGATCCAGATCAGGGGGTTTTCTATAAAACGTGGGTAATTTGCAAAATCTTTCCCTTCCCTCCCGGCGCCGGCGTCGATGGCGAACCAGCTGAGCCTCCCACCTCCCCTTGATCTGGATGGAGAAGGACACCAAGAGCTCCTCTCCCCCTCAAGGTCTTCACGGCTTCGGTGGAGGGAAACAGCGACGGGGAGGCGACGAGCCGACTTTGGACGGACGCCGCCAAAGCACCGACCGCTGTGACACATGTATGCACCAATCGGAAGCTGGTAACCGTGGCTCCGCCGCTCTCACCGTTGCTCTCTTGCCCGACCGCTTGATGATCCTTGTGGTTTGTTTGTTATTCACTGCCGGCTCTACATCCAGAGCTCTGTTGCAGTCAGGTTCACAAGAGGTTGCTAGGTGTCAGTTTCAGCCTGCCTATCTTTCTCCCGCATTGGTGTGTACCGCATGCTTCCCTGTGCTTGCTACCCATCGATCTGGAGAAGCTCGGCAGGGTTGAGGTGATTTTGTTGTGCTTCCTGCTCGTACTTGCACTTGACATGTTTGATAAAATGCTGATTCAACCTGATAAACTCGATGTGCCTTCTTACAATAGATATTATCTATTGCCTTGGTTAACATTTTCCAAATCTTGTAGTTTCTCTATCAGGTTAGCAGCAAAGATGCATTTCAATTAGCATTTGCCTGGAAGAGAATCTTTCAGGTAGCCGTGGTTACAAAAGGTTTTTTTTTTACTTGTGCAACCTTATATGACTACCTTCTGTTTAATTTGGTCTGAAGTGTTTTTCTTCCTTACTTGAATCAATTGCCTCATGATAATTTGCGACCTGCTTGACGTTGTCTAAAATTTCAAGTATCAGATTTGCTTACCTTGCCATCCCTGCTTCGGACCTGTCAATAACTCTTTCTTAGTGATAGTTGATGAGTATTGTAACTAGCATTGATTCTGCGAAATACAGAATACACATGGGCTCATATAGAAATTAAGACACATAATGCTTACCATGAGTACTTCCTATACAAGCATGGTTCCATAAAAATTGATATGCAGTTTTCTACTGCTGAACTTGTTCCATTGTGTTCACGTAATGTGATTGGATACTAAGCTTCTCTTGCACAGAGGTTAGGCTGATATGCAACGTAAAGGATTGATAGCATGGCCTTTTGATTCCTAGCTGACTAAGAGTTGCATTGCGTTTCACATATGTTCTTATTGTACTTCCTGACTTTGGTTTTGTCTGATGCACAATTGGATTTTATTGACATATTGGGTACTATCAGGAAGGTTTGGTATGATAATTCCTGCACGCTATATCTGTACTTGGATTGCAAAATCACAACTTTTCTAATAGCACATGACATTTTTCAGATAGTACAAACTCTATCCTTTATTATGGCCAATGATATTTTTACATATATCACACAATGACAACACTGCTTATCGTAAAAGAAAAAAAATGCACTACAACCTTAGCCACAGTCAAAACTTAGTCCTGCTTCCCATTTTTGTGTTGTTTACAACAACATTTGTAAAATTATTTTTTTTTCTAGCCTTTCTGTGCTTTACCTTTTCCATTCCACTGGGAACCATTGCTGCGATATTGTGCGCATAACAGATGTCAAGCAAATTGGTAGTCTTGCATATAGCAACATGCTTGCAGGGGTTTCAAGGGCCCTTGCCGGCCAGCTGTTGGAACAGCACCTGCGCTGAGGCATTGCAGTTGCAGCCTGTTTAGCTCTCACAAGTATGCTGGAACATAGGAAACAGACAAGAAAGCAAGGACATGTCAGCCTCGTGTGTTGGAATCTGTAGGTCACTCTGCTTCTTCCTTCACTCGAATTAAATTGGTTAATATGTCGAACATTAATGTTCATTTTTATTTACACTCACACTGATAGTTTTTCAACTGTTCGGTTAAGCAATTTGAAAATAGCTCCAAATCTTGGTGTCTATGCAACTATGTCAGAGATCCAGGAAAGTTTATTGATCAGACTATCAGAGGGAAGCTTTTTCATGAAGAAAGATTTCTGATAAAATACTGATGGTAGTGCTCCAAAATAATATAATTTTAAGTCATTTATGTTACATTATCTTTTATGCCTCCTAGACTATTATAGATTATATACAGATCATTTATGTCACATGATCTCAGACCACTACCCAACATTAAATTAGTTGTGCCATCAAAACAATATAGATCTGCTAAGTTTTTTCATTGTTCTTCTTGCCTTTTCAAAATTCAGAGCTTAGTAGCATAGCAGTATATGTGTATATGATTATGTTCACCTCATCATGTGGTATTTGCATGAAAAATGGTAAGTTTAATCTCTGGGCAGCTGATGATGTTCGTGTTTTTCTTAGTCTGACAGGGTGTACCTAATTATTCTTTAGATGTTTTACCATTGGAATTTCATTGATGATGCAGCAACACGAATATGAGGACCCGTATGAAAATATTGGAGCATTGCAGCATATGCTTCTCACCGGTGCTACGAGGCTGTCTGTTGTGAAGTGGCCATTCTTGTACTGGTTTTGTTTCGTCCAGGGCATCAAGATCACTTTCAAACTCCTATGAATGCTTATATAGAAATTAAATCCTGTAATGGTGTGCTTCTTTGAAGCTTTGCAGTACTTTCAGGGTTGAGACGGTGCATGTTCTTTTTAGAATTAATCCAAAACCATCTACTTTACTCCTGTACTATGTAGTATAATTTTGTTATGCATGCTTTGTCTATACATGGCGGGATTGTTAAGAGACATTTCGTATTAGTACTTATATAGGTTCTATGAATTGTACTGCTCATAAGGAGTAATCTATGTCAAATTCAGAAACTAGACTATAGTTTTGAGTTTTAGCTTGTTTAAGGCGTTGAATGAGCTGGGCACATACAAAATAGCGAAATACGCCCACGTACTCCGTATACGTTTTCGTCGCGGAACGGCGGCGATTGGGACCCACCTGCCATCCTCCCAGACACAACTCCATCCAAAATCCCCGCGTCCATTCCCAAACCCTCGCCGCCGCCGCCGCTCTCGCAATGGCGTCCTCGAGCCGCCGCCCTTCCCGCGCCAACTCCGCCGCTTCGCCTCCTCTTCTGGCGCCGCCGCCCGCCGCCCCCCGCAACTCCGCTCCCGACGCCGGTGCCCGCCGCGCCCCGCCTCCACCACGCGCCCGTGCCCCAGTGCCCGCCGGCCCCCGCACCTCCGCTCCCGTCGCCGGTGCCCGCCGGGACCCGCCTCCACCACGCTCTCGTGCCCCAGCGGCCCAGATGCCTGCCGCCCCCCGCACCTCCGCTCCCGACACTGGTGCCCGCCGGGTCCCACCTCCACCACGCGCCCGTGCCCCAGCCGCTGGCCGCCGCACCTCCGCTCCCGTCGCCGGCACCCACCGGGCCCCGCCTCCACCACGCACCCGTGCCCCAGCGGCACAGCCGCTCCGCCCCCGCTCCACCTGCGGGCCCCAGCCGAGGGCAGTCGACGAGGAGGAGCCGCGCGGGCCCCAACTGAGAGCGCGATTCCCCCGTGGAAGCGCTTCACTGCTTCCCCGTTTGGCTGGGCTCCAGCAGATGCCGCGCACGGAGCTGGAGCCGGCACCAATGGCGGAGTTCTCGAGGTCGCCAGAGCAGCTGTGTCTCTCCCTCACCGTCGCCGACCTCCCCAAAGACATCCTCTCGGAGATTCTGCTCCTGCTGCCGCCGAAATCCATCCTCCGGTGCCGTGCTGTCTGCAAGGCCTGGTGCGCCGTCACCTCTGACCGCGATTTCCTGCTAGCTCACCACCGCCGCCAGCCGCCCCGGCGCCTCCTCACCTTCCTCCGCGACGTGGACTATGGCTGGGAGTTTGACGATAAAAATAGAGGTTGTGGAGTATTGTGTCGAGGCTGTCGACATTCGCAGTCACGAGTTCCTGTCCGTTGCCAGGTTTCTTGGCACAGATTATATGGAGATCTACTACTCCAACTCCGACTGTGAGAGCCCCTTAGAAGTCCACGCTGCTTGCAATGGTCTCTTGCTCTTGTCCTACAACAATTGTTTGCATCTCTGCAATCCCACAACACGTCAGTGGGTTTGGGTCTCTCCACCAGCCCTTCCATGTGACAAGGTCGCAGGGCTTTATCATGCCCACGACGAGTACCGTGTATTGTACTATCGAGCAATCGGTCTGGAATGTACATTCTACGTCAGCACTGTGGGCTCAGGGAAGGAGAGGTGTATTCCACCCTATTCATCGTCGACATCCCTAAGAGCATGGTTTGCGGAAAGGTTAAAGTTTCCTATTTTCCGTGAGCCTTTCCTCTTTCATGGAAACCTGCACTGGTTGGCAGAGAAAGATAATATACTGATGTTCAACACGGTGGATGAGGTGTTTCAGTGGTTACCACTACCTTTCAAGGGCTTTGCTTCGTCATTGCTTGAAACTGAGGGCAAGCTCGCCGTGTCAAAAAGAACTAAATCGTCAGTGGATCTTTGGCTTCTTCAAGACTATGAGCGCGTGGTGTGGGTTCACAAGTATCAAATTGAATTGCCAGTGATTGACATTCGTCGTTTTGAAGAAATGGATTTGTGGGATCCTCATATTGTGTCTGAAGAGGGAGATGTCTGGATTGATGCTGGTTGTTGGCAGTTGCACTATGATAGAAAGGGAAATTTGTTGGAAAAATTTCAATGTGACGGCCGCGTTGTGGAATTTACTGCACACATTCTCCGAGAAAGTCTTGTTCCAGATGCAGTGTTCCAGAATTCTGATAATGACAGTAGACATGCACCACATTTTTTCAGATGGCTGTAGAGCATACCTTGTATCATGTGAACCTCAATTTTTATTATCTATTCATTGGATACTGTAACCTTAATTTTTCAATGGTATGACTTTGTTCTATTATAATGCAACAATTCAATGATGACACTGCAGACAGCAACATTGATGTTTATCAAGATTTTATGCTGGTGTTTTCTTTTCTATTTCCTTCCAACAGATATTATACTTTCTATTGATTTTATGCCCGCTTCACCTGTGGCTACTCGTAGTGTAAAATGTTGGCTTTTGTTTTATAAATTCTTGTGCTAGAATGTTGATTCATTGCAGTATTACTTTCTCCTTGCGCATCTTTTAGTAGTGTTACTGAACTGAAACCCAAACGCATTGGAGCATTTGGTAACTGTAATATCAAGTTTTAGCAGACTGTAGGTATATTTGAAATAATAACCTGAGTAGGCATGGCCTGTACCGCTTGCATACTTTCTAGGTATCATATATCCCCTGAGATGTCAAGCTTGGAGTGTTCTTGTTTTGCGGTTCCAAAACTTTCTTCTGTTTTTACTAACTTTTTCTGGAATTGCATCCTAGAAAGGCTGAAACTGTGGGCTAATTTTTCCATTATTTTGCTTAAATAGTTTTAAATCATCCCATTTTGTGGGTTATTGTGCATATATGAATTATTACAAACTGTGACGCCATTCAACTAGTACTATGTGCACATCATGACACAGTGCAGCTGATTGACAATGTTTCCTGATGTTCAAGCTTCTTTTATAATCTGATTTGAAGACCATTGGCAATAATATCAAGAACACCTTAATTTTTATGCTGGTGTTTTCTTTTCTATTTCCTTCCAACAGAGAATTTCCTCTTCAATGAGCAATTGTGAGGTATTTTGGTAACTGATCAGGATGTCTGTTTGGTGCAGGTACTACAAGCGTGCATAACAGGAGCTTTTCTTATCAAATGATGCCAAGTCTTTAGACAATTCTTCAGAATCAAACAACCAAGAGGCTTCAGATTATTATGGCTTTAGATGGTTGCTCTTTTTAGTCCTAAGAATCCAAACATTCAGCAGATTCAAGGATCTTGTGACATCGATGAATGGACTAGTTTCTGTGTTGGTAAGGACATCTGCTGTGATCAAATTAACAAGTGTTTTCTCTTCTCACGCAGCAGGATGATAGATGCATTATGTTAGTCAACTTGAAAGTAATGGATAGCAGGCTGTACTTATCATTCATGTTCCTGCGTGGCTAAGGAACTTCAACATACAGGATTCATCTTATTTTGGTAACCAACGCTCTGTTTGACAGATACCATTTGTTGATCTTGTTTCTACTAATTATAGCAGTTATGGCTTAAAACTGTTGTGTTCTGTTTGTTTCCTTCAATCAGGTGACAAGTCGTTAATCTTTCTCTGTGTGAAAAATATCATACCTCAGTAGATGAGTTGAGCAAAGCACTGGGAAAAAAAATCTTGAGTGGAATCAATGTGTACTTGTGTAGAGCAGTCACAAATCTTGAGCGGGAGTGGGAAAAATCCTACATCTCTCTTGTCTAATGAGCGATTTCATCGGTGTATGATTGCCTGTTCTGCTGAGTTAGTTCTTGCAACCACCGGGAGTGCCACTGTGATGTTCCCAGTTGTGTTGGGGAAGACTGGCATTACAGCTTTTGACTTGAGTGAAGTCATAGAAGGAACACTTCCCAGAGAGTTGAAGCGAAGCTGTCATCTGAATTCTCTTGAGGAATGGCTTCTGGAGAGCTTGGCATGGGAGAAAGGCTCATCCATATACGATTCCTTGATTGTTGCAAGGCCAGCAGTGTCTGCAGAAATAAACCGGTTAGTTTTACTGGCTGAACCAATGCCTTCTCTGTGAGCAGCTCTACCTGCTCTAAAATATAAGAAAGACTGCCCTGTGAGCGAGAGCTCCCTCTAACTGCCTGGCTTAGTAGCTTAGTGACATAAGTCATGTAACCTCATGAGTTGACAAGTTTTGTAAATGCAAAGTGGCCATTGTCAATTCTCTCACAGTTTTGTGAATTGCTTGTCCCAGCATCTTGTATTTAAAGAGCCACCGGGACAACAGCAGGGTTGCTCATATCTGTACTGCAGCTTTTGGCGCCTCTGATCCATTTCGGTTCACTCTTGACTTGAGCACGGCATGCATGCTTCATTGTCCACATCCTCCTGTTGCATCGACTTGCGGCTCGTGTATCTCTCATAGACGATGGTGGCGATCGGCGACGAAACGTCGTCGTCGCACTGTCAACCGCCGCCATGTGATCCAGTGTTGGCTGTATTGCACCATTACGTTGGGCTAATGAGACTTTTTTTTTGTTTTGTATTAAGTCAAAAAAAGAAATTCGACCAAGTACATAAAAAATACATTAGCATTTTACAATATCAAGAAGATACGTGTTTCAAAATTTTCTTATATTTTAGGAGATGATGGGGTGTCACTTTTACTGCTTTAATTAAATATTTGTTGTGATAGCGTGTGCCCTGAATCTGACGATGCTGTGATGTAAAGCATGTAGCCGCTACTGAAACTCCTGTCTTGTCTGCATCATGTGTTCCTCGTGGCCTTCCAACTAGCCATCAGTCACCTGCATGTATGCATCACTTTCTTTCCTGTGCTGCAACTCCGACGTGGATGAGCGGTGTGGATGACACCGTGGAATAAGTTAGAAAAAAGTGCGTTGTCACGTGTGCGTGACTTCCATAAATGCCCTTTGCTGAATATTGTTGCCAATATTTTTTAGCGCAACCAAATTGCCTTGTCGTTGTCAGACTCGTATGTACCGTGTTGACATCCGGGTAAATTAGCTGCAAATCAGCATTGGACGCGACGAAATTTCTCTCGAGGCTTAATCGATGCCACGTAGACGTCTCTTGTCTTCGTCTCCAAGGTTGCTGATGTTCCATTGCCGGATAGAGACGACCAATATTATTTGATTCGTCTGTAACTCTTATCAGTCACTTCAGAAATTGCAAGGAAACTCGGCAACGAGCAAAACAAATCAAGAATGAGATCCATGGCGATGGAGAGCCTCGCGTGAGAGGCAGGCTGCTGGTTAATGACATGACGGGTAGCCAAGCAGCTAGCTGCATCGATCATCTGTATTGAACATTAACAGAAGAGGCATGTCGACGTGATAGCCTCCCCTGTCTGTGTTACACTGTTACTGCGGCTTAAGCTTCCTTGCTTAATAAGTAGCTGTTTCTGAATCTCTCACGTTCTGAACTTGATTTCTCTCGTCTTGCCGTGGCTTCAGTGTCGTTTTCACGATGAAGCTGGCCACGGAACAAGGTGCCGAAGTCCGCTGGCCTGGCCATACAGTATGTGCTAGCTGTGCTGTAGTATTGGCTGACTTGTTCAGGGAATAGAAGTTGGCAGTGTGCTAGAGAGAACTGTATCAGTTCTGACCATAATGTCAGGAGCACCCCATGGCCCATGGGCATGGGCAATGCAAGTCCACACGGCTAGCTCTGGCGTGACTGCGAGTAGAATGTTGTGTAAAGATATCTCGAGAGTCAACTGCCAAAACATGTAACTGTTCTTGAACACATCATTGCCTTGTGTTGCAAGAATTAATCAGAGTGCTGACGACCATTTCCTGGCGTGAAATTGTAATGCCAGTGGATTCAGGTAAGGAAGTGTCAAAAGTCTGAAGGAAAAAAAAAACTTTCCATTGGCGGGGTGAAGGGATTGCTGTCTGCTGACATTCGCTCTAGTGAAACTTGGATGCTGATGCTTCGTGTGATTCCGTGAGTGATTTGGAAACTGCCATCAATTTGACACTAGATTACTAGCTACATCCAAATTACTGAGGCCGTCATTGGCAAGTTTTGTCTCACACGGTTGGCTATTCTCTGACTGAGGCCAATGTTGCTGACCTCAGTGCTGACGCTCACACGCTGCAGAATTTGAAGGTTGCTGGCACAGGTCGTAGTGCCATAGGCTTTTTATATTGATCACACTCTGCAAGTGTCTAACGCCGTTATCACTCAATTCAGACAGATATGCCTCTTCTACTACTGTTCGATAATAGGCACGCATGACATGTAGACTGACGATAAAGACGAATCGATATCGGTCTCTGTCTGGCAATGGAACCATCTGCAACTTTTGCAGAGACACGATCACTACGAGAGACATCGACGTGGAATCGATAAGTCTTGAGGGAAAAGTTTTACGGACTACGTACGTGTCAATATACTGACGGTGGCATGGATGCGATATCTCGACTGTCCAATGCAAGATGTTGCTTTCGTCACCTCCTATGCAAGATCTCTGCAAATAGCTCGATTTCAACACGGTACGATGAGCCTGGCAACAAGGCGTTTCAGTCGTCACGTTCTAGGGAAGAAAACCAGTAGGAAAGAACACAACGACAAGGGAAGGACAAGAGAGTAGAAAACTCGGCCGTAGGCTTGTTTTTTCTCCAATCATGTACGTACTATGTAATTCGTTAAATCGCACAGCAAATTCATGACGATCGAGGTGAGATTATAGATCCACTGTAGTCAGCTGGCTGGCTAACACTTTAATATTGTTGTAACCACAAGAATATGCTGGGGTATACTAGTATACGTGTAATCTCAGCATCGTTTTTGTACAAGAGATCGTACATCATCTGGTTCACTTTTACAGTAACTCGACTAATCCATGAACGAGGAGAATTATTTGGAGAGCAGTTGTTTTGCTACTGATACTACTGCAAAACCTTAATACTAGGCTCTTCTCACATATTGCTTGACAGCCATGACGGTAGGCACCCTGCAATAATATTTGGAGAGGAAAAAAAATCATTAGAATTCAGATGCAAAGGCCATGAGAATCTCAAAGTTTCAGACCGCAACACGATAGCAGCAGCAGGTTCAGAACGTTATTAGGAGATTCAGAATGGAACAGCTAGCTCACATGGGACAGGGAAGCTGAAGCACAGGCCAGGCTTGCCGGCGACCACAGGCAGCAGCTGCTGCTGCTGCTTGTGCTCGGCGACGAGGATGTAGAAGAGGCCCATGACGCCGGTGTGTGGACGCTCACTGCTATAGTTGGACACCACTGTCAGTGCCTCGCCGTCGCGCACTGTCACACTCCCCGGCTTCGGGTAGCACGTCGACATGCCCACGATGTATCCCTCCTCGTCTCCGGCCTTCTTACCCTCGCCATATGTCGCCATAGATTCACACAGCAGGCGTCCATCCTGCGTCACGAGTTAAATCCATGGTGTTCGTCAGTATTCAGACCAGTAACTACTATTTTCAGGTATACTCAGACATGTCTACTACCTCGCCGTGCAGAGAAGAGCCGATGCCACCTGAGTGCTGATGCGCGACGCCGAACACGATGTCGCCTCCACGTGGCAGGATCTGTTTGGTCGCCTGAACATGGACGCAGTCGTTCTTGGCCCGGTTCTCTGAGCTGCATTCCTCCACCTGATACTCCACCTGCACAAAACAAGCTCGATCAGTCGTGTTCTCATCTCTCTTAAGTATTAACAATGTCTGAACAAGCATATGTCCAACTGCATACCTTGCAAGCAGGCTCAGATTTCCCCTCCATCAGAGCTCTATCAGTGACATCAAAGATGTAAATCTTCACCGGCAGAACCGCCTCACTCCACTCAAGCCACATCACGGTGTACCTCAGGAACAACTTCCTCTTCTGGCCATCAGCAACAAACCCTTCCTTAAGCTTGCACTGTGTTTCATCATAGCAGCATCGTAGCCCACCGGTATAATCCTCTTGAATACGTCGGCCATACTCATCGACGGTGACGTTGTACAGGTCACACCTGCACTCGGTGCACGCGAGCTTGTCGACGACACCCCTGGTATCAATGGCGTGCACGTTGAGCAGCCACCTCTCCACGTACCCTTCCGGTGGGGCCTCCGGGTCACCGATCTCGATGCCGTAAGGGTCAGGGACCCACGTGGCAGTGTGCCGGGTCTCGGAGCCGAGCCCATAGTACTGTCCCAGCGTGGTCGTGCACACGCCGGAGTTCCTCGCCGGGATGACCTTGGAGCGGTTGTGGCCGGCGACGTCGTTCTTTGGGGCGTAGTAGGGCTCCACGACCCAGTGGTGGAGGTAGGTCTCGTGGAGTGGGACCGGGACGCCGTGCTCGTCGACGACCTCGCCATTGAAGCTCTTGAGCGCGAGGTGGCCTCGAGGGAAGGGGATGTCGAAGTACCACTTGTTGGAGACGGAGCCTGGGCTCAGGGAGATCGCTGGGGATAGGAATGTCTTGGACTTGAGCAGGTGGCCTCTCACGTTGAACGCCTCAGATGGAGTGGTGGTTGTAGATAGCAGGGCTATGAGCAGCACGAGGAACGGCGACATCTTCTTTATCCTGTTACCACTGTAGCACATGCAAAAGGTTGCGAATTATTAGGCTATTACCAGGGATTAATAACCGAATCAGGGGGAAAAATGGATAATGAGAAGCAGAATGAATCAAGAACTATTTCAGTTGTGTGCTATTGGATTGGAAGAACGTTTTGCTACCTAGCAAGCAATTCACTTTCTACTCATGTAATCTAACATTAGTAAGGTTTGGACTGCTTTCTCTGGGAGAGGCTTATGGGTGCAAGTGAAGTCTTGAACCTTAGTAGTCCCAAATCATATTCTACTCTGGAACAAGAAATCAACTACCTGACACTTGAACTAAACAATTTCGATCACTGCAGCAAAGTTATAATGGCCAGTAACCAACACGAAAGCACGTGACCATGTGATTAGACAATCCAAACAGAAAGGAACAACAAAGGCTAGTCTGAACTCTGTACTGACGATTCCCACTATGCCGTTTGTCCTAGAACAAGAAAAATTGAGACCTTGACCCTTCCTTGCAAGCAAAATCCTGATTTTTCTTCCGCCAACGTGCAGAAGTCACGATGCCACAGTCATAGCTTTGAAGATATAAAGCAAGTAGAAATAAACAAACACGATATCACAGTCGTAGCCTGGCGCGGTTCCCACGATGCCATTTCTTTATTTCCATTTCTTTTAGGAAAACAGGGAACTCAGATGTCACCCATTTTTAACCTTATCGCTTTATTTAAGGAAACTTGTACGTCCAACTAATCCGTAAACAAGTCTCTGTCTAGCAAAACCTGCAGAAACAAAGGGGAAAGTTCAAGTGCTGGGAGCATCATTTCTGACTAGCAAGCAGTGGTGGCAACTTGTTGTTCATCAGTTGGTGGTTCTTGTTCTCCTAATAGGATAAGGTCGAATATAATGTTTGAAATACTACTACCGGACAACCGTCTCCCGCGGATCGCATAACAGAAAAGAAAGACAGCCACACAGGAGCAAAGACAGTGGATAAGTATTTAACAACAAGTGAACAGCAAGAACAAGAACACGAACATATAGATACACACACATAAAAAGAAAAAGAAAAAAGGTGAGATTTTTCTGAACCAATCGCTCGCTGAAAACACCAAAACAAACCGACCATATATACTGAATCCTCCGAGCACATAGCGTGGGAAGACACAAGCAATCCTAGCGACCGATCGAGGACATGCATATATGGGAAGACCGGAAGAGGGTAAGCAGAGCTGCAGAGGTGAAGCCGAGAGGAGCAGGGAGGGAGACGATGGAGCATACCAGGCTGCCGGCAGCCGAGCCGAAGCGAGGAAGCTGCGGCGGCACGGAAAGAGTGGAGTGGAGCGGAGCCCGACGCCGGGAGCCTCCTCTTTATACGGCTTCGCGGCTGGGTCCCAGCCGGCCGGTGGCGCCCTCCACGTGGCGGCGCTTCGCTGACGACAGCGCTTGCGTCTGTCTCTCCGGTGTGGGGGAGGGAGCTCGTGGTGTGGTGGTGGGGGTGATGCGGCGGGCGAAGGCGGCCTTGAGAAACAAGAAGTTCACACGGCGTTCGTTCTAGAAGGCGGCGACGGCCTGCTGGGGATTGGGATGGGAATAGATGGAGGAGGATTCTGGTTTTGACACGTTCGTTGCGTTGTCTTGTTGAGGATTCTCTTGTTCTCTGTGTCCGTCGTCTATGCTCACTCTTTCCGGAATCGGAAGGAGATTAACGTTTGCTGCTTGGTCAGAATAGACAAATGATGGGATTCCGGAGATGGAGTTTTAAAGTTTTGTAAACCACTTCAGTAGACAAATGATTTGTTAACACGTCATCAGGCACCCTTTACCTAACAATTTGTTTGCTATTTGGGGTTTCAATTTTGAGGGATCAGGGGCATAAAACCAATATTAATCTTTTAAAATAAATTTGAAGGGGCATCAAACCAATAGTCTTGAGAATTGGATAGAACTCAGACGGAAAGAAAAAAAAAACAACATGGCGAGGGCTTGCTTACCTTGATGCGCAGCTATAGAGAAAATAATGGCCATTGGGAAGTACTCCTACATAGATTAAAAAAAATAAAAAAAAAAGGAACCATGTTGAGAGTGGGATTTGAACCCACGCCCTTTCGGACCAGAACCTTAATCTGGCGCCTTAGACCAACTCGGCCATCTCAACTGTTGTTGCTTTTCGATTCTTCAAAAGATCTATAATCATTTCTAATATAGAATATTTTTTAACGCCACATTTTAAAATAAGGAAATTTTGTGACCCTAACAACACATCACGAGCAACATGTGATGCATATATTTCACCACACTTTCTACCTAGATATCCTGGATTTGCTGCACGCTTGCACTCCGATCGATCCATCTCTTCTCACCATTTTCGATAAGATACGTGCCTGAATGTACGACATGTCGACAGGATCGATCCATGTCGATATCAACTGCAAGCTGCGTCTGCCTGCCATATGATCGATATGCCCATGCCTGCTGCGCTGGCAACAAAGAACGCACGGCACGCAGCCACGTCACCGCTGCTCTGCTGCCTCCCAAACGATCTGTTTCTAGAAGCCGACGGCCGGCTTCATATCACTCGCTCTATGTCTCCATCTCCATGCATCCGTGTGTGCCTAGCTCCTCATGTTCATTCTGCTCTCTCGAGAAAAGGTCACAACACTACAACTGCCAACGACCAAAAGTAGATAGACGATGCCACACGTACGTATTGTTTTCAAATACGTACACCCATCTAATCCAAAGAAGGAAAGGTAAATCTATCAGCAGACAAAGGCGGGACGACGAAAGTCCTAGGCCGACGACTCATGAGTGACGAGTCATCATCATGGAGAAAACTGCATGCAGATTGAATGGTCACTACATCTCCATGTCCATGCATGTCCGTCCGATCCGATGTACTACCGCCGTCTAAAAAAAAAACATAACTATAGGAATCGTGTCAATCAAGATGTCTCATGTTTGATCAACTTTCTATTAAATAATATTATTATTTGTGTTTCTAAATAAGTTAATTATAAAAATATATTCTATATATAATCTAATGATACTTATTTTATAAAATAAATGTTAATATATTTTATATAAATTTAGTCTAAGTTTGATTTTTTTAGAAATAATTTGAATTATTTAACTTCTCGAAAAGGGAGAATTGCATTGTTTTTGGGCGCACGAAGTATTACGGACGTCTTTCGTTCGGTCGCTTGTGTCCATGTCGTCAGATCTATCTAGTCACGAGCACGACTCACAACGATACAGCACATTGTACACTCTAGTAGGATTCTCCAAACCATTGTGAAGCTCTAGCGAGCTCAGCTGGCAAGGTTTTTTTGTTGGAACTAGCCCACTAGGGTTCGAATCCTCGATTCGGCACTGGTGCTCGTATTTTCCTGGATTTATTCCAGAATTTAACTGGCGTTATTCTTTTAGTGGTAGGGCGGCGTGCCCGTCGATAGCGAGACGCCTGTGATGACTTCGTCAATTTGGAGGATTTGGAGGTGCTCATAGGGTAGGGTTGCGTGCGTATGTTTGTAGAGGCAAGTGTGTGTGCGTGTATGTGAGTGTCTACGTCTGTGTGATTCTCGAAAAAAAAATTCTCCAAACCATTTTCTCCAGAATATGCATGAGAATTCCTACGCTATGGAAACTGATGATTCTCGGGATAAACGAGATGGAATTACCCTTGCCAAACGATTATTGAGGGATTCATTTAGTACAAAACAAGAAGAAGTAATGTTTCTTTATTTCTACATTTCTACCAGAAACTAGAAACTGGGCCTGCTTCGTATGTGTTCTTCCTGTGGGCCAACTTCGTTATTCTTCTTCTCTTCCTTGGTTCCTTTATCCATTTTTTTTCCAATTCTTTGTATTTTCTTTTTGTTGCAAAATGTGCAAATTCTTACATTGCTTGCCATGATAACAAAAACATATTGTTCTAAATTTGTTGAAACATTTGATTTACTATTACTCGTTGACTAGCACACATATCTCATAAATCCATTGCGCAAAAACACATTTAATATATAACAGGTAAACATGGATTATCTAGGGATTATCTATATACAGAGGATCATTTATTTGCATTCCCGTGTAAAATCAGAAACGTTACAGCGACGACTCTGGTGTGTTTTATACAGACGGCTCTCCGAGGGCAAAATGAAGAAACCAACACAAGATACTAGATCGACAGGAGAAATCACATGTAAATACCTACAGCTGTGCTCTACATTGAACATGCTGTCCTTTCTGGCCGGCTTCAGGCGGCACAAATGGGCCCTAATGTACAATTGCCATGGCCAGGCAGGCAGAGGCAGGGTACAACTATATTACAAGAGGGGCAGTCATCTCCCGGACATGAGGTTCACCAGACCTTGATTCTCATGGAGGGCGTTCATGTCCCAGAACTCGCTGGTGGATGACAGCGTCATGAGTGCGACAACAACGGACCTCATCGTGGGCCTCGCCTTGGGATCTTCCTGCGTGCATGCCCTTGCCAGGACTGTCAACTGCACAAGGCGAAAGATGCGCACATTAGTCTGACATGTTTCGTGAAATGTAGCAAAGATGGTAGAGGACTTGAGGTAATTCTGCAGCAGCTCAAGTCTGCGGGGCTGTCTCTAACCTTTAGAATGGAGTCGATGGGATAATCCTCGCCTAGAGCTGGATCAATGAGTCTCTTAAGGCCTTCCTTTGGATCCGGTGTGTTGAGAGCCTCTTCAAACTGCAGATTATTCAGTATGGTGATTCATGAGTCATTAAGCAGGAAAACATTGAACTACAACACATCATCCAACGCTTCAAAAAAACAACAACACATCATCCAACCCCTGTACTATATATAGCTTTGAAACCAACGTTATCAGTACGCTTGCAATGGGAGAAAAAACAACTCTATTTCTATTGCCAAAACATGTACACATAACAACAAATGAGAAATGCAAGATATCCAAAGGGGCTCTAGCTGACTTGGTTCCATGGTTCCAGTGGGACTCTCCATTCTCTAGGTCCTGGGTTCAAAATAATTCCTCATTTCTAAACATGCAGCTCAGATATAGCAGATGATGAGATAAAAACAAATGTTAAACAAATGATGCAAATTTTACACATGGAAGTAACAACTATCCTCATGATAATGAAGCACAAGAGCAGAAGGCATTTTCCTTTCCCTAGAAGCAGAACGTGAAAAGGACCAAATTAGAAGGACAATTACCAGGTAAACCAATCCCTTTGAATCGCTAGCAGACTCAGTTGATCTGACAATTGCATCTTTGGCCGAAATAAGTTCATAAAGAACAACGCCAAAAGCATAGACATCAACCTTAGGAGAAACGTCACCGTATCGAGCATATCTGCAAACATAATAATCCGTAGAAGTCACATTCATCGCAGATGGTACAACTCTGCAGTTTTGCAAAAATATGCAATGGAATATAAATACTTGGGATACATTATACATACTCTGGAGGCATGTAACCAAATGTACCGACAATGCCACGTGTGGGAAGCGATGTATTACCAACTTCTGTAAGTTTTGTTAAGCCAAAATCTGCAACCTGGATCACAGACATAATTATTACAAGAATGATGAGAAAAAAAATAAAAAGAAAATCCATGAACTATTAGAACCTTTGCACGGTAGTTCTTGTCTATCAAAATGTTTGCCGATTTGATATCCCGATGTATATATACTGGGACAGTATGTTCATGAATGTACTCAAGACCTCTTGCTGAATCTAGTGCAATTTGAACCCTGGCAGCCCAAGACAGAGGCTCATAACCTATATGAACATGTATGGAGATTAATTTGCAGGAAACACAAGAATAGGCAGAGCCGCAGAGATAACAATCTAAGAGGCAAAACATTACCAGTTCCACGCAAATGCTGGCTTAAATTCCCATTCTCGATATACTCATAGACAAGGAACAAGGAACCCTCAGTGCAGTAGCCAATCAAGCGCACCTGTGCGAAATAAACATTTACATGGCAGCAAAAGGAAAAACATACAGATTAACCTGAGTGGAGGTAACAGAGAAATTACACGACTGTTCCTGCCTACAGAAATGTGATGCTATTTATTTGGGAAGACTGAAATACAAGGATAAAAAAGAGTCCAGACCCATATATTTCCTTAACTCTGATTTAAGTGATGTGAAAGATATAGATGTCCACAACCTTCATGTATAAGGTGATACCATCCGATGGCAATAAGTAAATAACGCAGAATCTCATCATAAGCTACACAGAATCTCATCACAGACTGATATTCAGATTCATGGCCCTCTTTGCCTCTTTCCCAGTGAATCTTGACTTAAAAAAGTTTAAAATACCAAGACACAGTTTATTTAGGCATACAACATCACCAGTTTGCTCTTGGGAATTCCTACTTCCTACAATCAGGGCTACGTGGCATTCAGCCAAGAGTTACTAAGTGTATGAAAAGCTGTTAATTATGTCAAAACATTTTCAGCTCCAGAGCAATTTGAATTTGAAGGAGAGTAGTGCAATCCAGGCAATATAAACAATTAATGAAAATTACACTGAAGACTTAATTATGTTGCTATATACTATATGAAGTAGAAACTTCCCCCTAAATGTTTCTTTAAACAGCAACTTCTCTAAAGTCTAAACATAAATGAATGCTGATTGTTCATTTTATTGTGATGAAGTAAAGGAAAACATATAGGAAGCAAAAGAAAAAATATATAATATCTAACATTCCACCTCAGCAAATAATAATAGTAATAATAACAACAACAATAATAAAATAACAAAGGAATCACTAACCAGATTCAGGTGATGAACATGTGTCAAAACCTTTAACTCAGCAAGGAACTCATGAGAAGCCTGCATATCCATTTTCTTTATGGCAGCTTTCTGGAAACACCCAAAGTAAAACATTTCAAATGAAGAACCGATTGTAATGTTTGCATGATAAGAATGCATTGTTATTTGCATGTGCAAACTCCATATGAAGGTAGTCACAAGTTTGTGAAATGCATTTTCATACGTTTACCACCTATGCCACTGTGAAAAGTTTAGACTAACCTCGCCTCGAAGCTCAGCATAATATACAGCGCCAAAACCACCTTGCCCAATTTTATTACTCATGCTAAATCCCTCCGTGGCATTGAAAAGTTCATCGTATGAGAACTCTACTGATTTGTCAACAGTAATTCCTGGTACTCCTGAGGCACTATCAGCTTGACTGTTTGACAGTGCAGCTTTATCCATGGATGCTGTAGATTAAAAAAATATTAGTACTTCATAAATTTGTAATTGTCAATACAAAATACAGTAAAATGAAAAAGGAAAGTAAGGGAAAGAGGAAGCAGTATTCAAGGACGACTAACTGTCTGGTTACTCAAAAGTGCACTTATGGGTACTTCAAACATACCGAAGACCTTTTGGCCATAAAAATATGCATAGGTCAGAAACACTATTTGCCAAACAAGATTTCTTTGACAGGACAATCATTTGGGCATCGGAAGGATCAGAAACTCAAACCACCAAAACCAACATTTACGGTTATAGGTTGAAATACAGTTGTGAAACAGGCTGACAAATTATTTTCAGAAAAGATGTTAAAAGAATAACTTTCTGTTGCAGGTTAAATACGTAGGAAGAGAAGCGCACAATAACATTACCAAGTTGGGTAGAATCTTCAGATGATGGAAGAAGGGCAGCTTTTTTCGCCTTCCTTCTCCTATAAAACATAATATATAAAAAGATACCCAGTAGCAGGGCAGCAACACCAGCAACAACTCCTCCAACTATAGCTCCTACAGAACTTTTTCCTGGCCGGAGTGGATGAGAGTAACAATGTGTAAACAAACACAGTTTTCTCAAAAGAATAACTGATGACATCCAATTTTTCTTGCAAAAAACCTTAATGCGGAGGCATAATTAGCTTGCAAAAGGTCAGAAGCTGCCTGTACTGCACGAGATGAGGATGATTTATCAGCATGATTGCACAAGGATTAATAACATTCAAGTGAATACTTTTCAGGGCAATATGGCAGGCAGCACCACTTACCCTGGTAGCGATAAAGAGTGGTAACTTCCATTGGCGTCTGGAGAACCAAAAAAACAAGAATAAACAATTTTAGTAAGACGAAGATCAATCCAACAAAGTTCAGAGACGCTGATACCATTTTCAGGGATACAGAAGATACAACAAAATAGTTGCAATTATAATTGAATAAAGCCAGCAAAATACCACCGCTACAACTGTATACTATCAGAATTCAGAGTTTCAGACATGAGCAGATGCATTGAGGATTTCAGGGGAATTTGTCTACTGAACTGTACAGAGCTAATATGAGACATAAAATTAGAGCAGGGGACTTGTCTATGTTAAGTAATTGTGCATGCAGAGATGCCATGAGCCAACACATGGAATTGGCATCATGCATCAAACATCAAGCAGTTAGGAATTTGTCACCACGGTGCCATCACAATTCAGTCAGTTCGTCTTGTTGCAAACACAATCAAGAAAATGTAATTAGTAACAGTAGCTAATGCAAGTAGCCCTCCTTTCAGAAAGCATACCCAAGTCAGTTCCATGGATTCTAACAACAACTGCGCAGAAAACAGCTCGAATCCTAACTAGCAGCCTAGATTAGCATACAATTGGAATTGGGCAGAGAAACCCCATTTCTTACGGGAGAAGCGCTAAACTAAAATTCCTCTATTTCAGACGAAGCCAAGCTAGAATTGAACTCAATTGTCCACACTCCAATTCACATGGCACAAGAGCTACAAAACACGCACCTTTGACGGGGATGAAAACGAGCCCGGTCGTATTGGTGACCGGCATGTTGGGGTTATACTTGCTAAGCATTTCCAACTGCGACGGCGACGAGAAGCTGTAGTTAGCTGCGACGACGTCGAGGGTCTGGCCGTTGAGCGGGTAGGTGAGGAAGAGCCCATAGTCGAGCGAGACATCCCGGTCGCCACACGAGCAATTGACGTTAACATTCACCGTGACGCCGGTGTCGGGGATGTTAGTAGCAGGGTAAATGTTGGTCGCCGCGAGCCAACCGTCGTTGGTGAGGCCGCTGAAGTTGGTGGCGATGCTGCCGTAGGTCTCGCCGTGGGCGACCTTGTAAGGGAAGGAGCCGGCGAGGTAGGAGGTGGAGGGGGAGTTGGGGAGCGACTGGCAGCCGCAGGTGAAGGAGATGTTGACGCTCTGGCCGGCTTGGATGTAGTCGAGGTTGGAGACGCCCGGGTTGAAGGCCTTGAGGTCGCGGTAGTCGCTGTAGCCGAAGAGCGCCGCGACGTAGGTGAGGTTCTGGTTCCGCTGGATGAGGTAGGAGGCCAGCGCGTTGCATCCTGCCAAGCTGCACGCGTCGCCCCCCGCCGCTGTTGCCGTCGCCGCCGCGGCGAGGAGGAAGAGGAGGAATTGGAGAGAGCGGAGCGCCATGGGGACGGCGAGGTGGGGGGAGGGGGAGGAAACCCTAGCGGCGGAGGCGCGGAGCCATTAGAGAGAGAGGAGGTGGAGGTTGGGAACTTGGGGGGAAGCAGCAGAGCAGAGGCAGCCAGAGCGGACGGCGACGACGAGCGCGACAACGCGGCGGGAGTTTGACCCGCGGGGTGGTGGGGCCCCCGCGTCAGTTTGGCGGTGGGTGACACTGTCGGGTGGGTCCCGGGGGAGGCGCCGTGACGAAGGCGTCGTCGTTGTTGGATGCAGCCAGCAATGGCGGCGGCGGCGGCAAGTCGGCAACGGCCAAACTCACGGGGGCGGCGGTGCCTCGTCTGGTCTCATCCGGGGAGGAATTGGGGAATGTTTTGGCGGATTATTACAGTGTGATTAAAAAGGAAAAGGACGCTTATATATCCTTGGTGTCTGTCAGCAATTGCAAGTGCCAGCATTTGTTACTCTCAGGACTGCTTCTGCCGCCTTGCTATGTCAGCATCTGGTGATGCTGCTTTGATTAAGAGGCGATCAGTTAGTGAATGAATCATGTAATGGAAGCAGACGTTGGTTGGTCAGTCTCGATCGTCACATGGCTTGGCTTGCTTGCCATGTTAGGCACTTCGCCTATTTCTTTATGGCTCTCGAGCCTTGACCATATTCTCTTCTCATCATACTATTTCATAGGGAAAAACTTCTAAACCAAGGGCACGCGTTTTTTTGTTACTTCTTTGCACTGTGAAGACCTTTAAAGGCGTTTGAGCCGAAACGGTCAGAGTTTTGTTGGGCATCAGCATTGTCTGCCATGAAGGAAGCACCAAGAGGAAGGCCGTTTATTTTCTTTTATCCCCACCCGTACATTTATTTATTTGGCTATTTTGGACAGAAAGGAAGGTGAAGCTAAGCCCTACCCGACAATGCTAGGCCCGGAAGTAGATGGACTTTTTTTTTTCCCTCCAGTTTTGCTCAGGTCTAAAAAAAAACACTCTCTCTGAGGCTCTGTTTAGATGATGAATTTTGATGAAAGGGTATGGAATTTTTCATCAAATTTCATCGTCTAACCAGGATCTGACTAATGCTTGACCATTTCGTCCCCTGGGGGTCAATTACTGGTGTTGTAATACGGCAGCACGGTGTAGACGGTCTGCACGACGGTGAGGACGAGCAAGAACACAGCAGCAGCGGCTGACATGCTCGTCCAAGGATTACTAAAGTAATCATGCACAAGCACGGCGCGATGCCTGTTCCAGCTCCGTCCACAATACTCCTTCACATCCCTTAGCAGCTCACCATAGCAACTATTCACAAACTCCGGCGGCGGGCAGAGCTCCCCAAGATGCGCGTAGAACGCGGCCGTCTCGTCATCCCCTTTCCCAAACACGCCGGCGCGCTGCAAGATCTCGACGTCGCGGCGGCCGTCGGCGACCACCGCCGCCATTAGCAGCACGTAGCTCACCAGCCGCTGCTGGTGCTCCCATTTGTTGCCCCGGCTCTGCTCGTACGCGAGCAGGTTGGCGAAGATGGCGTGGTTCGTGTAGCTCTCCACCGCCGGGATCTCGAGCACGCCGGACCGGCGGTCGAACGTCACGTCGATGAGGGATTTTGGTGACTTCTTCGCGCGGAATTTCACTCCGGCGTCCTTCAGCTCCGACGCCGATGGGAGCTGCCATGGTATGCGTTCGTCTGCCGGCTTCGACTTCCACTCCTCGAACAAGTCGTCCTCCGACTTGCCGGTGAAAATCTCCGGCGACTGGTCCTCCGGCGGAGGGAGGAACCAGTGGTAGTAGAGGTGGAGGAGGTGGTGGATCTCGCCGTCGGGGGGTTGGAAGGCGGTGGTCTCGGCGGAAGCGCCCATGTCGACGGTGAGGTAGTTGACGAGGAGGTTGGAGACGAAGTGGTGAGGGGGGAGGAGGCCACCGGTGGCGAGGTTGAAGAAGGTGTCGACGACGAAGAAAGGGAGCTGGTTCTCGAGGAGGAAGAGGTCGTTGTAGACGTTCTGCATCGCCCACGACGCGTCCACGAGGGCGTCGTCGGCGCGCTCCTCGCCCTTGAGGAAGAACTCCACCACGAAGCACCCGTCGAGGACGAGCATCTCGGCGAACTCCCTCGCCGGCAATGGCACCGGCTCCGCGTACCGCCGACGAGCTCGGGGCTCCATGGCGAGCGCCACGCGGGAGTAGGTGGCCAGCGTGGCGTCGTTGCGGCGGGCGAGGAGGTCGCGGAGGTAGCGCCACTTGTGAGCTTCCATGGCGGCGAGGTGGCGGTGGCGCGGTGGAAGGGGCCGAGGGAGACCATCTGGGGCTCGTAGAGGTGGCGGTTGCGGTCGCGCATGGGACCCGCCACGAGGAAGATGGTGAAGGGCTCACTCTCGTGGGGCTTCCCCGGCAGCGCGGCGAGGCGGCGCGCCATGGTCGCCGCCATCTCGTCAGCGTCGTCGGTCACCTCGTGGACGTCGTCGTTATCGACGGCGCTGCGGCGGCTCTCGTCCAGCCGGCGTTGCATGGATGCGGACATCTCATAGTCCACTTCCACGTCATCGACAGGCTCAGTCTCATCGACGCCGGCGATCCCATCCGGCCCGGCGGCGTCATTGGGGTCCAGTAGGGGCTCCATTAGAGGAGAGTCCATGACCGCTGGCGGTCAGAGATGAGGAAGCACGAGTTTAAAGTTTAAACAAGCAGGGGAAGAACCAAGAAGCGTGGGAAACACCGAAGCCACTATGTAAGACCATTGGAAACTCCGGTATCTTTGCTATAGGCCATGCCATGGGAGCCAATGGACTAGAAACGATAGCATCTATTGGCGGGAGCAGGTGCGCAGCACAATCGGCGGCGCCCTGAACACAAGGGCATTGACAATTTTGACGTGTCCAACAGCTTTGGGAATATCACTCACTTAGCCTTGAGAGCTAAGGAAATGAGAAGATGGTCTCGCACCTGATAAACTTATTACAAGATTAAGACTGGAGCAGTCCAAACAAAATATATTGCTTGGCAACACTCCAGCTGAGCACCAACAACACACGACAACTGGGACAAGTAACTGAAATTCCAATTCCAATTATACTGTGGGTAGCTGAACCATTCTAAATAACATTACATGGGGACTCGGTTCACAAGTAACGCAAATGGTTAAGTTTCGTATGGGTGAGACCATATATCGAGAAAATGGCATTTAAAGGATGCAAGAAAATTGGGGAAATCTGCAAATTTCGGTTCATCCAACCGCTATATAGCACATAGCATGTATGTATGAGAGGAAAACTGCTTTCCTGGGCTGTGTCAAATATCAAAAGCGGCAATGTTTAGCTGGTCAGCTGATGGGCAATTGGAGAATGAAGACTTCTTGACTGATGGCTGGACATGAATGGCCACCATATTTTTCACTCCTGGTCACCTTGGGGGCCAACATGGGCAGGATACTTTGCAGAAACATCGGCCCAGGTGCTTTGGCCTTCTGTTAGCTGCTTCACTACGGATGCAACCTCACTGATGTCCACCCGGATCTGCTCCTTGCTGTCCCTCTCCCGGATAGTCACGTTTGTCGGAGAATCGACTGTTACAGCAAATGGAACACCAATCTCATCTGTCCTCGCATACCTCCTCCCAATGGAGATAGCTGCCAAAAATCAAACAACAACAGAGACTTAGCATAGCCCATACAGCCTATGATACCAGATACTACGGAACTGTACATGTTCCAATACCGCCATCATCCATCATGGTAGTGCATCAGATATAAATAACGGCGACAAAGTATTTAAGAACATATACCACGTACCAGTAGTGTCAATAATATGCGAGATACCAGCAGTTGTTAATGATTTAGCAATAACTTTGGCAGCATCGTCAAACTCTTGGTTCTTTACCAGGGGGAACACAGTGCACTTGATAGGAGCCACAAGAGGAGGGAACCGGAACACATTCAGCTGTTCCTCTTCAGATTTGCTAGGCCTTGTGTAAAATGAGTGCTCAAACAGACAATAGATGATCCTGCCAATGCCAAATGATGGCTCGATGACTGAAGGGGTGAAGACTCGCTGATGTTCCAGCTTCTTCTCCATGCTGATTGATACCATTTTCTTGGTAATCACCACATCTTTTCCAAGTGTGCAGACATTAAAATTTGTCTCGCCCTTGGTTTCCAGGGCAGCTTTCATCTCTAAAGCTTCCTTCTCGCTCATAGCCTGTCACAAACAAAATGAAGTAGCAACTCATGGAGGGGAGACCAAAAAACTAGTATCCACATAAAAAGACAAGGAAAGATGTTTTACCTCCAATGCTTCAAGGACCATCTTTTGGTTGCCCTTAAAAGCAAGCCCCAGATCTTTCTTTGAGGGGACTATGACAAGTTTCTGCAATAATGAATAACAGTAAACATATAAGCACAGGTAAATGCCAGAAATAATGAGTATAAAGATACAAAGTATATATAGTGTGGCATTCAGGACCTGTTTGGTTCAGTTTTTTTCTAGCTGTAGCTTTTCACAAAAGTCAAAATCCCAACCAAAGGCCAGCCTCCTCCCAGCTGCTGTGACCAAAAGCTAGCTTTTCCCACGTTCAACTCCCACAGCAGGTTTCGACGTGCTTTTCTTGGCTGTGGAAGAGAAACTTTGAAGTATTTACCCGCGTTGCCACCGGTTATGAACTTACCGGTTTGTTTTATTTTCCCTCGACTCCTCTCCCCTCTCGCGCAACAAGTCCCGAGCGACGCATGCCTGCACGCCGGCGCTGCCCGTCCCCCGCTCGCCGGCGGCAGCTCCCCTCCAGGAACAGCAGAGGCTCCCCTCCAGGACAGCGGCGCCCCTTGAGTGAAGCGTCTCTCCTACCCTCCAGGTCGGTTGCATCCCTTCCGCTCCAGGCCGGCGGCGCACCTCCCCTATCTCCCGTGACCTCAACTGCTCTTTGCTTCTCTTCGGTGTAAAATTTGGCCGCCACGGCGAGAACAAGGAAGAAGACGAAGGGATAGAGAGAATCAGGCACTAGTAGCTCACCATGCTTCGATTTGAGGCCTTGTACAGCGATGAAGACAGTCGAAGGGTAGAGATCGACGACGAGGCCGAGCTCGAGAGCCGGCGGCAATGACACCTCAGAATAGTTTTTTTTCCCCGATGCAGAGAGCACGACGCACGGTAATAAGGAGTCGAGGAGGTAGCTGGTTCTGTGGGGAAGCTACTGGCTGCAGCGATTTGGATTTGGTGTGGCATAAGCAACGGATTTTGCTGGCAAGCGGAGGATGGTGCTGCCGTGCTGCCGGCCATGGCCTCAACAAGCTTTTGCAAAGAGACCCTAAAAAAACTTATAATTAATTATAGTGTTTTTTGTGTCTTGATGTTTTACCGAAAACACCCATACGTTAAGATAAACAGCTATGATTGTCACATGACATCATTGGATGAACAATGTCTTTTGTAACACTCTTATATTAATGTAGCGCATATATTAATGCTAAATTAAAAATAAAAATAAATTAATAAGTATTACTTATTATTAACTGTTCAAGTTATATTCAATTTGTAAATTAAAATGCTACCTAAAATTGTTTTGACATATAAATATAATAATTATATTTAAATAGTCAGCGAGGCTTTCACTTTCAGGGACATTACAGACATTTCATACCAATCCTACAGCTCAAAGCTGTTTCAACCAAACGACTTTCTGCTTTTCCCACAGCTGAAAGCTCACAGCAGCTTTCCCCACAGCCCACAGCCCACAGCAGCTTTTCTCAGTCACAGCCCAACCAAACACACCCTCAGAATGGAAAGTTATGCTTTGATGAGCAAGCAAAAGACGTCAGAGACGTAAACCATGAAAAACAAGATGTAGCTAGAGAAAACTGGAGAGCTGGATATGATATCTCACCTCAACCTCTCTAGGCTTGGAAAACTTTTCATGAGCAACAAGTGGGACACCGCTTTTCTCCTGTGAGATACCAAGCAGAAAAGCATGTCAGCATTAGAGCACTTGGACAGTAAACAGAGGAGACTAATGCAAAATTCATGTAGCGAGTGAAGTTAAAACATGAAATGAACTTCAATTTCAACAGCAATAGAAAAGGACTAAATTAATGTCAGAAAACGTATTCAGGGTGAAGAGGATGCAATAAGCTTACAGAGTGCGCTCGCAAATCATATGCAGATCTATCAGCAATACCGACGCACTCTATCCACCCATATGAGCACTCTATTTCAGCATCCCAACAGTCAGCAGCATAATGGGCCATCTCGTTAGGCAGATGCTGCCTGAAGCGCAGTCGACCCTTATCAATTCCCAAGAGTGTCAAGAAAAGATAGACCCTTCCAATGAAGTAACCAAGTGTCTCATTATTAACAGTTCCCTGTTGAGAGTAATAAGTTGAAAGTTTACAGATGGTATCCAGCATAAGAATACATATAAAGAATTGCCAGAAGATACAAACCTTTGAGACTGCGTCCCCAAGCTTCATCAACTTGGCTGATTCCCCTGATAGTTGAAGCTCTCTTGGAAACATCAAGAACTCCAAATCAGCAACATCAACAAACTTTGGGTGTGATTTATCTTCTGGGTCCACAAAATGCTCAATCTCTGCCAATGTGAATTCACGCACCCGGAGAAGACCTTGTCGTGGTGAGATCTGATTCCAAGTTTTTGACATAGTGAGTAGATGGAAAAAAAAAAAAAGGGAACATCTAGCCTGACTGTTACATAGCCAATAACTTTAGAAGCACTTCTGACTCTACAGTAATTAACAAATGCATTGTAAAACCATTAGAAGCTTTAATTCTACCCAGCATATCGATAAGAACACAATTAGTTCAGAGTCTAGATTGATCATGTAACTAAAAACCAATGTGACAACAAACTATAATGCACTGAACCATCATCTATCATGAAGAGTAACTGAAGCACACCACAACTCAAGGCAACTGGGCACACAAGACAGAAATTACTATTACTATGAATATGTTGAAAAGGAATGCCAAATAAAATGGGACAAAGAACACAAACCTCATTTCTAAAAGCCTGCCCTATTTGAGCTGCTGCAAAGGGGAGCTTTTGGCCATTGTAGTAGTACAAGTCCTTGAAGTTTACAAATATGCCCTGTGCCGTCTCAGGTCGCATATACCTATGTGCTCACACAAAATATCCCTTTTAGCCAATGAACACAAACAGAAGATAATTACAGAACGAATGGTAATAGCCTTACCCAACGCTAAGACCAGTGGGGCCAATAGAAGTCTGGAACATAAGATTGAATGGGTAGGGATCAGAAAGAGGGTTCTTCGTATCAGGGGCAACAATGCCATATTCCTTAATCTTTGCACCAAGTTCCTCAGGTGAGAGATCGTCCAAGATGGCAAGAATACGCTTGAATTCATCAGCCTTCTCTTGGGGTAAGGTGAGGTTTTTCTCAAGCTTCTCTTTGCAAAAATCTTTCAACAAGTGGTCAGCACGGTAGCATGTGCCTGTCTTCTCATCTTTAACCATGAGGTCAGTAAACTTCTCGACATGGCCTGATGCCTTCAAGACAATCTCAGGAGTCACGCACGGGCAGTCAACCTCCAACATGTTCTCTCCCAAAACAAAGTGCTGCAAAGAAATTCAGAATTTTCATAATTAACAAACTTATAAAAACAGCAGTAGAAGACAGTAATGTCATCAAATTTGTTGTCTCTGAAAAAACTATTCCGATATGAATAACAGCTTAATATAGCCTGTTTCTACTAAAAACTAGCAGACCATATCCAGGGGTACAGCAATAAACAAAACTATGAGCACATACTGCATCAAGGAAGGCTGAAGAATTATAGCACGTTTTAACTAAAAACTGGCTGATCACATCGAACACACTGCATCAAGGAAGGCTGAAGAATCATGCCGACTTTTCCAATTAGTTAGTGACTAACATGAGAAACATTTTGGTAACGTTACCATCGCCAATGTAAAACAGAAAACAACACTAACACTGTTTCACATTAGCTCACAGAAACTTTGCATACAAGATACTAGTGCTGAACCGTCTATGCTAATCGAAATCATTAGTATACCACATCTAGATTTTAATGCAGATCCCAGGAAAAACGCGAATTTTCACACAGGAAAACTAAAAGGAACCACCTTTGCACACCAGAAGGCCACAGATACCGTAATCGTTGATGTGCAGCAACTACTAAATGAAACTACGGAAAATTAAGCACATGCCAAAGACAGATCGTGGGCATCACCTGGCGCCATAAGGAAAGCACGTTGGCCTTGACGCGGCACCCAGGCGGGCCGTAGTCGTAGAGCCCGGCCACCCCGCGGTAGATCTTAAACGAGGGTATGTAGAACAGCTTCCGCTCCAGCGCGTTCACCACGGCCTGCCGCAGCTCCTCCCTGGCGGCGCCGCCCCCGCCCGCGCCCGCCCCGACGGCCTGCTGCAGCCGGCGCGCGGCAGCGCCGGCCTCGATCTTGAGCGCCTTGAGCGCCTCGACCGCCGCGTCCACTTGGGCCTTTGACGCGCCGCCGCCGGCCTTGAGCGTGCGCACGGCCTCGGCCTGCGCATCCACGGCGGCCTGGCGCTCCGCGAGCGCGCGCCGCAGCGCGTCCTCCGACGGCGCGGCCATGGAAGTGGCGACGGCGGTGGAGTGGTGACGGCGGCGCGCGGCGGCGGCGGCTAGGGTTGCGGCGGGTGGGGTTCTGGGTTTAGGGATGGCGCGAGGGAGTGAGGAGAAGATGAGCTGGGGGCGGAATCGCATAAAGACCATTGGTGGATGCCGGCCCTCGCGATGAAAGCGAAGGAGCAAGTTAAGAGGGAGTGTGCATTTTAACCCCTAATAAATTGTGTATTGCGATAAAAGTTTGTAAGTCATCCAAATCACACCCTTAAAATAGTAAAATTTGATGTTTGATCAAGAAGTGAATTTCACTTCATTTGAGTTCCTTGCATCCTAATGTATCTCTATATGTTTTTCCTTTTGAAATTTCAAAGGTGTTTGGATATCTAGAGTTGTCTGAATTGCTCCACCAATAAAAAAAAATCTATGCATGGAACCATGTAGGTAGGCATAATGGTTATCTATCCATAGGTTTTGCACGTTGATTTTGAACCCTTCCTGCAAACTTAGCACAAGCTTAAGATATCAAAGAGTGTAATACGAGTCTTCATGACGCTGGATCAAAGCATGGAAGAGAAGAGTGATGAAATTCTCGCTCTTTGAATGTTTTGTTACATCTTAAATACATAATTGCCCAACTTCCTTATTTTGAGCTGTCAAACTTATCGTCACTCCCAGATGAGAATAGAATCATATTTAGCCTTGTTTTAAGTGTTTTTGAGGGTGTGCATCTGAAACAATGCCATGAGGGCCGGGGTGGTGCGATCTGGGCCGTTTGGAGTGTGCAGTGTGGCCTGGACGGTGTGGATGTGCTCCGGGAGGATGGGAGCACGCACGGGTCGCCGTCGAGGTGAATAAAATGGTGGTGATGTCATCCTTGTCCAATCCGATTCCATGCTTTCTTCTTCGGTTCTCGTTTTTCTCCTCCGGTGGGGTGCCCGGCCCAGACAAATTTCGTCACCCGTTGACATTTGACACCATGATCCAAGTCCAGAACTCTTTCATGTGTCCTCTGAACAGCAGGTGTGTGAAGATAGATCTTAGTTGTTGCCTGATGTCACGTAGTACGTGCTGTGCAGACATACTCACCGTATATACTCTTACGAACAGCTATGAAAGAATAGTTTCGCAAATCAATCGACGAAGTCATCACAACCGTCTCGTTGTCGAAGGCACGTTCCATACAACACAAGAGGATTTGTAACAGCAGTCAGGCAGCAGTATTTTTCGTCATACTACTGTCGCCTAGTGATGAAAGGGGTGCGTTTAGATTCAAACTATTTCATCCAAAAATACACTATTCATCTAACTTTTCACTATTTATCTCATCCCTTCCACTCACAGAACACTATTCATCTATAGTGTTTTTAGAGTATACAGTGTTTTTTCGGAGAATCTTTCCCAATCTAAACACCCACTTGTCCAGCCCTCTGGAGTCTGGAGTACAATATGATCGACATGAACTGATTGCTGGCCGGCCACTTGGCCTGCTTCAGGATAGGCCTGATGATGGAGAGCTTACCATGAGTTATCCACCACCCCCTCTGGAACTGTCCACCAGATAAGCATGAGGACGCACGCGCAGGGGGACAAGTTGCTGCTGGATGGGTGTGTCCACAATCTTCAGTTATTTTGTCAGTCTTGATCGATGGCAATGGCGGCAAGCAAACACAGCTGTATTTGAACAAGCACCTTGTTGCCTGATTACGTTTTCATGATCACGCTTACGCGTCTGCAGCGTGTATCTATCATCGTCCCTGCAGGCTGCAGATACAGATTTACACCAGGATTTTCCTCATCATATACATAACAATAAGCTACCAAACTTGAAACTTCCTAGGCTATCTGAACTTTGCTGATGTTTATGTACTTCACTAATGCTATCTAGTAGTAGGTGGTATTACGAAATACAGTATGTCATTGGGCATTGGGCAAGATGCAGAGTCTCCAGCTGACGGTTGTATCATTGATTTGGTTTATGTCTGTCAGCTAGGCCGTGGCGCCGGTTCCTCCGGCGGCGCCGCCGACGATGACGCCGTCGTGGTCGACGACGATGACTGCCCCGGCGTTAGCCCGCCGGCGACGGCCATCAGGTCGAGGTCCCCACTCTGCAGTATGTGCGCGTACTGGCCGAGGTCCGGGAACTCCTCTTCCTCCTCCTGCAGATGGTGGACGGGTCCCGGACGACGAGGTGCGGACGCCGCCGCCGTCGAGGACGACGACCCCATCACCGACTGCTGGCGGTGGAGAAGCTGGAGCCGAGGGGAGGCATGGTGGTGGTGGTGGTGGCCTGCGGCGGCGGCGGGATCGGGGCGGAGGCGCAAGGAGTGGGGTGGGAAGTTGAGCTTGGCCTTGGCGCCCTTGAAGCGGAGGGCGGCGTCGTCGTAGGCGCGGGCGGCGTCCTCGGCGGTGTCGAAGGTGCCGAGCCACACGCGCGCCGCCTTCACCGGGTCGCGGATCTCCGCCGCCCACTTCCCCCACGGCCGCTGCCGCACGCCGCGGTACCGCGGCCGCGGCTGCAGCTCCGGTGGCGCCACCATGGTCGCCGGCGAACTGCCGGCGGCGGCGTGGTGGTGGTGGCCTTGGCGCGTCACTGAAATTGAATGCGTCACACGGCAAAAAGGTCAATTTCTGGTCACATCCACCAGACACACTGACGTGTGGGCCACGAGTGCAGACATACTGGGGTCAAAGGTGTGTGATCTTGGTTATTGACTAATGACTATACTCCTGGTTGTTAACAAAAGGGAAAACCACATCAATGGAACTGTGTGTGTGTTCCCTCTGAACCATTTAGTAATGATTTTTATGCCTTGAAAAATAGATTAAAAAAGTGTGAATTGTTGTTCCCCCGAGATGAACAAACATAGCAGAGTAGAGCAGAGAGAGATAATAGCATGTATTGCTGCTCTTTGCTCATCTCATCGGTTATTAATTCTTTGCAAGAAGCTAATTCCCTTTACAAAAGGCTGAAAAGTTCTTTTACTGGCTTTATTTTTGGACACCCTTATTATTTTTTTTTTGTCCTGCTGGACATGAAGAAAGTTGGGGAACGAAGGCGAATGATCTAGAGAGGAGAGTCGTGTTGCGCGACAAGAGGACAGCAAAGAGCGAGAGCACTGGATAACCTAGCTAGGACTACGAATTGAAGCAAAGCTAGCTAGCGTGTTACATGCGTGCACGCACACGTACCTGCGTGCCGCTCATGGTGCCCGAGCACGGCCGTCGCCGACGACGGAGGAGAGGGCCGTCGCCCGGCGGCGATGACGTGCGCCAGCGCGGCCACGATGACGTCGCGCTCCTCCTCCTCCAGCAGCAGCCGTGGCCGCCACACGCCGCTGCCTGCTCCTCCTCCCGCCGCCTGTGGCTCGGCATGGCTCTCGCGACGGTGGCTGGAGCTCTGTGGTTGAGCAGCGGCGGCGGCGGCGGCGGTTGTGGTGGTTTCTCCGGGACGATCCACGACGACGACGCTCGTCTGTGCGGTGGCGCCAAGGAGAGGAGCAGCGAGACAAGGTCCATATGCCTCTCACGTGTCGAGTTGTTAGTCGCGTGCTGGCTTTATTAGCTTAGCAACTAGGATAGCAAAGGACATTGAGTGAGTCATTGACGTTGCAGAGGCGGTGGTGAGGTGGTAGAGTCGTAGAGATCGATCGAGCTGATAAGGATGGGACTGAGTGACTCAGTGGGAGCACTTCAAGAAGAAGGCACCCTTTATAGCCAACCACCTCAAGGCAAACTCCTATTTTGTCAAACCACCGTTAGTGCTAGCTAGGCTAGGCTGCTATTTTGTCAAGTTTAAAAAGACATACTCTTGGATTATTCATTTATTTATTTAAAAACACAAATTTATTTATTTTTGGCCAATTGATTATTCATTTATGCGTTCTTTATTATAGGTAAAGAAAACACCACTCCCTTTATTCCGCAATCTCTATAATAGGAATCCTGGACCCAAACCGGGCACCCTCATCGCGCCACATCACCCGTATTGTCTCGGCCGTCGGATCGACCACATCGAAGGTTTATATCTTCCCGAGCAATCCTAGGGCACGCGAACCCACACGTGGGACCCGCTAATGTGGGACCCACAAGTGGCCCCACGGGACCCGCGTGATGTGGGTCCCACAAGTGGGCCCCGCCGTGGGCCCATGGGACCCGCGTGATGTGGGTCCCACCGCGGTCCCCACCGTAGACCACGGGCCCACATGTGGGTCCCACCGTCCGTGGGCCCCACTAAACCATTATATGCGGGACCCAGCTTACTTGTTTTAAAAAATATTTAAATATTTTTCTAAATTGTTATTTATAGTAGTTCTTATTTTGTTTGTACTATTTTGTTTGAATTATTTTTGAATTTTTTTATTTAAACAAACATAATTTTGAATGATGTAATATAATTTTTAATACAATTTTTGAGTGATCTAATACAATTATTACCGTTACTATCTATACAAAACATTTTTGGGGATGGTGTCAACAATGTAATTGCAACATTTTAAAATATATAACTTTATTAAAAGGTGTCCAATATCAAATTTATTCAAAATACCAAAAGCTAGAACATCTAAATTTATTATAGACGTAAATATTTTTCTTAAAAGAATTATTAAAGCACGTGAAATTTAAAAATTATCTCTATGGAAATGTTTTAGATTTATTATGTTTTTCCTTTTGAAATATATTTTTTATTAAAATATAAAAATGTATGCAAGAAAATTCAAAAGGAGCTTTGAATTTTGAAATTTGCTATGTATAATCCATTCTCACAAATGTTTATATGTGATCCGTCATATATATATATATAATTTGATATCAAAATGCTTCTAAATTAAAAATTGTTTAATACAATAATAGATTAAAATTTGAAAACCTAAAGTTCATTAAATAACAAATATTCTAAGTGTTTAACTCATTCCCATAATGTTTATATGCGGCCCGTTGCCCTTATGATTCGGACACTGAAACATCTTTACAATAAAAAAATATTGATTTTTAAAGTAGCTAAATACTTCAACATCTATAAAGTTATTACAGATCACACTTTAAATCCAAAGAGCTTTCCAATTCACCAGTTAAACCCAACATCCAAACACCAAAGCAACTTTAAATTTAAAAATATTGAATTTTAAGATAGCTCAAAACTTCAAAATCTATATATCTGCAATAGATCACACTTTAAATCCAAAACACTTTCCAAAAAAGATACAATTAAAAAATACTCTACAATTCAAAATATAAAATGCTTCTAGAGAATGAATTTAAATTCAATGTGCTTTGACAATTTATTTTTTGAAAATATTTTTATAGACATAGGCACATCCACTTACGATACGCGGCAACGCTGCGACCTTTTCTAGTATGTGATGCAAACACTTGCATTCTTGTAGAATATTCGAGCGAAAATACTGCAACATCTACACTCTTGGTATAATTTAGGAGTAGCAACTAGCAGCATCTGCGCATTATCACGAGATATGTTTCTAGAGTTCATAATAAAAAGAAGACCTCTTGTCTCTAGATGGAAAAAAGTTGCATTGATGATAAATCTCCTTGGATTTGTTATGGAGTTACCGCTAGCTCCCATACTGTGCGCCGAGTACCAACGTCTATAAATACGCTAGTCAGTTTAGAGTTGATGGCTTGATGCAATGCATGTACCATATACATACATCTAGAGGTTTCATAATTCATGGTGACGGTTTTGGCGCCATCTCGAACGCCTCATCAATTATACATGGCTTTCAACTTTCGTATATGAATCCAGGGGGACATGGGAACGAAATATATATCTATTTTCTGCCGGCCATATATATTTTCATATTTGCTTACAATCATAAAAGCCCCGCGATTACACTCAACACGTACAAGAGCTAAATCGATATTCTGAAGTTTTTTTTTTATATTCTGATATCTTGTACTTTGTCGTGTTTGCATACACCAGCCGCTAGCTAGGGCCACAGCTAGAGTACGTATCGAGGACGACCTCTTGATTTCCTTGAGAATTATATATAGTAATTTCTCCAGTTGATGCTTAACAAATCACCTAATTTCCTTGTTAGTCTGTTCTGGTTGGAGCCCAAGATAAGGTTTCGTACTAGGCCAGAGTGGTACATGCAGTTGCGAGGAAGTTTCAGCACGGCATCTCAGGGTCAAGTCATTGACTTGGAGTCCTTTATGTTCACACTTCGTCAAAATACTTAACTGACACCCCTTTGTTTCTGGCAGGAAGAAAACAATGAATGGCAGCGTTTTCTTGAAAAAAAAAATTATCAATGAAGAAAGCAATAACATATATTACGTGTCTCAAATAATGGTTTCGATGACTATCAGTACGTGCCGAAAAAGGGCAATGACGTGTGTAAGGGCAGTCCCAATGCAGACTCTACTATAGAGTCTTAAGCCATTAATTATGCCGCCATGTAAGCAAAATGCTGATGTGATAGGGTATTTATTGAAAAGAGATGGGGAAAAATAAAGAAACCAAATCTAACTAAGAAACCAAGTCTTCACATAAACCAAGACTATATGTGTTGGGTACCAATAGTAGGGGTACCCTAACTTGGACCCTAAAACTACTTGGCAACAAGGCCCACAACGACGTCGGCCTGGCTCTGCAGCCCAGCAAAGGCCCACCACAACAACTCCTCCTCAGCGTCCATCCCGCTCGAGGTGGACGACCACCCTCGAGCGGGAATGTCCGTGACGTTCGAGGCTCGGCAGCCAGGCTCGAGGGAGACGTTCACCCTCGAGCCAGCGTTTCCGTCGCGTTCGAGGCTCGGCAGCCAGGCTCGAGGGAGACGTTCACCCTCGAGCCAGCGTTTCCGTCACGTTCGAGGCTTGGCAAGCTCGAGCTTGTGGGCCAAGCTCAAGCCTGCCACGCCGGGAGCAATGCCCGAGACTGCGACTATCACCACCAATCATAATGACTCTCCTCTGCAGTCAAAAAGAAGAATTCACTGCGCCACGCCACCGCCCGTACTGCGGAGAAGACATCGGTCAAATCCACCTGGCACGGTGGATTCTGATCTGACACTGCACAGGTCGGTCCTGGCAGTGATACTGTGCCAACCACTCCTTTGACTTTGCTTGCCTCAGATGCGCTATCATCCTCGATGGCAACCCTCGAAGGAGACTACGGAGGCTCGATCCGGACGCCGTGCTCAAGTGGCCACCCTCGAAGTCCTGAGCTGTCACAAGAGAGGCATCACATCAACCGCTGCCATGCCGTCAGCCGGAGTTGGGAGGCGCGATTCCCGCTCACATCGTGCGCGGCATGGGTGGCACAGTGCACTCAGCAGCGTCAGCACCACGAACGCATGTACTCTCCCGCCCTCCCCCTTATGTCTATAAAAGGGGAAGGGAAGCCCCTGCAGACGGCAGGTTGACACACAACAGAACTCACACAAAAAGACTTAGCCAACGACACCTCCAACTCAGGGACTTGGGAGTTCGTCTCCTTCTCCCACCTTGCTTGTAACCCTCTACTACGAGCAACACGAAACCGGTGCTCGGCACCACTGCTGGACGTACGGCCCCGTGGCCGGAACCAGGATAAAAACTCCCGTCTCTTCACCCGCCATCGGGGCAACAAGTGGATTAGCACCCCAATCACTTGTTTGTGCCGGTGTGACCATATCAGGCACCGATAATATGTGAGAGAGACAAGTGGACCATGAGATATTATAATACAAAATTGCATTGTACTAGTAGAAGATAGTTTCTTGGTACAATGTCCTAGAGTATAGAATCTATGGTAGTTTCTAGCATTGGGACTGCTCTAACGACTTGTTGCTTTGTGTCTCGCTGAACAGCCTTATGGCGGTAAAAAAAAAAGTTTGTAGTCATCCGGCATCCCGACTTAAAACTTTTCTGTGGTTAAGACATACCCACGCCCAGCTCTCAACAAATCTTCCATTCCGTCGATCAGAACATATTGTACTTCTCTGATAAAAAAAATACAAAAGTTCATGCATGTAGGTTTATTCTAAATTGTAACACCTATTTAATTTTGACTATCAATATGTAAAATTTTACATGAATTAACAATATAAGATTGATATTTACGGATCCACAATAAAAATATCTTTATAACATATAAAAAAAATTATTTTATTTTGATAATATATTGCTATTGATCAAAATCTAAAAGATAATTAGAAGTACGACCAATTTTGTTAGATGTATTTGACCTGGTGCACAATTTTTTTATAACTAAACCTTGACTTTACTATATTTTGAAACACCTTGTTTAAGTCTACAAAACAATGAACATATCAATGTATTCAAACGTGGTCCTAATGGTCCAACAACTTTGTTTATGTAAACTACTCCCTCTGTCCTAAATTCTAAGTCGTTTGACTTTTTTTACTCTAACTTTGACCACTCGTTTTATTAAAAAAAATAATGCAAATGCAGTCAAATTTTAAGTCACTCTTGAAATTCTTTTATTACTGAAGCTAGTCATAACAAAAAATATGATATTTTGTAAAAAAAATTGAATAAAACGAGTGCTCAATGTTGGGGTCAAAAAAAGTCAAACAACTTAAAATTTGGGACGGAGGGAGTAATGAAGTTGGACTGACTAGTAGTCACCAGTCAGACTGTGAAGTCCATTTCAAAATACACACAAAAAAATGTAGTCTTTTATAAGCATCACGGTGTGAGAAATGGCAAATTGGCCTGCAAGGGCTATAAAATATCTACTGTGTTTCTTTGGAAGAGATGGATGTTATATGGTTAGTTAGGGTGACGTTTTAAGTATCAATGCCAGGAGGGCCGGGGTGGTGCGATCTGAGCCGCTTGGAGTGTGGCCTGGACGGCGTGGATGTGCTCCGGAAGGATGGGAATACGCACGGGTCGCCGTCGAGGTGAATAAAATGGTGGTGGTGTCATCCTCGTGACCTCGTCCAATCCGATTCCATGCTTTCTTCTTCCCTTATCGGTCCAGATACAATTCGTCACCCGTCGACACAATGATCATAGTCCAGAACTCTTTTCACGTATCATCTGAACAGCAGGTGTATGAACATAGATCTTAGCTGATGCCTGATGTCACGTACGCGTAGTACGTGCTGTGCAGACACACTGACCGTGCTCTTAAGAACAGCTATGTGAAAGACTAGAGGATCGTTGAAGTCGCCACAACCGTGTCGCTGCCCAAGGCACGTTTCAAACACAAGAGGATTTGTAACAGCAGTCAGTCAGCAGTATTTTTCGTCGTGCTCCGCCTGTCTCTTGATGATAAAGCTTATCCACCCCTCTGGAGTCTGGAGTACAACATGATCGACTTGAACCGGCCACTTGGAACTGTCCACCAATAGGATAGGCCTGATGATGAAGAGCTTACTATCCACCACTCCTCTAGAACTGTCCGCCAATAAGATAGGTCTGATGATGAAGAGCTTACTATCCACCACCCATCTGGAACTGCTTTAGGCTCTCCGAGATATTTCATCCCTCTAAAAGGAATATCCCACCTTAGCCATCGAGATTCTCTTCTCTATATTAATTTTTTCCGCACCCATCATCCCTCTATACTATCTCTCTATCTCAACTATACTATATTTTATTCAATAATCTCAACTACCCTTTTCCTTTTGTTTTTTTTATCTCCACCACTCTCTTTCTTTATTTTTTCATCTCCTTTTTATCTTTTTTCCTTCTGTTTTTTCATTTTCTTTTTCCTTTTTTATTTTTTCTCTTTCAATCTTCCACTTTTCCCCACCGACAACGCTCTCGAAGTCTCTCAAGTCGCATGCAATCCTCTTCTCTTTCTCCTCCGCCGCCTCTTCACCTCGCCCCGCACACCGCCGTCGCCGCCTCCTCGCCTTACCGCACCAGCGCGCCTCCTCGCTCCTCGCCACCTCGGCCTCCTCGCTCCTCCTCCTCCTCCTCCATCTCTCTCTCTCCCTCCGCACGGGATCCAGCTCCCTCGGCTGCACGCAAGCTCCTCCTCCTCTTCCTCCTCCTGTAGCAAGCGTACCTCTACCTGCGGCAAGCGCGGATTGATTCATGGCGAACGCCCGCAAAGAAGATCTGCCTCCACTGCCGCAGTGGCAAGCGCCGGTGCTCTCTCTCTATCTCTCTCGGATTCATGGCAAGAAGGTCGAATCGTGCATTTGTGGTTGATTTGGTTGGGGATTTTGTGGAATTTAGGTTGATTTGGTTGAGGATTTCGTGGATTTGTGCCCAATTTATGCTTTTTTTTTCGATTTGTGGTTGATTTTGGTGGGGATTTCTCTCCTCTCCTCTCTCCACCGGCCACCTCGAGCTCGTCGTCCTCGAGCTCAAGCTCCGACACCTCCTCTCTCGCTAGGGAGCGGAGGTCAACGCTCTCGGCCTCTCTCTCTCTCTCTCTCTCCCCCTCCCTCTCTCTCTGTGTGAGGCCTGCACCCGCCGCCTCTTGCTTGCTTGTGCGAGGCCGGATACTGGCGAGGAGCGCAGTGCGGAGGAACACCGACGCGATGGAAGGGCATGAGGAGGCCAGAGGTTGGGGTGGGCGCGGGCCCCCCGCGCCACCGTGGCGTCGTAGCGGGGGCGCTCTATCCCCGCTCCCTGTCGCGTGTCAGAGCGACCCCTCTACTATAGAGGGGCGGTAGAGGGATACCGCTGCAGCTGTTTTTTCACTGTAGTCATCCCTGAAAGGGATGGATACAGGGTACCACAGACTCCTTTCCGTAACCGCTACAGGAGAAATCTGCTGCAGCGGTTCTCCTTTACCACCCGGTAAAGTAATGGGGGTGCTCTTCCCCGCTACTGCCAGCGGAGGTAGCGGCCTCCCGCTACGGTGCCACCATGGCAAAGGACCCACACGCCCAACCGCCGGGGAGGGGGAGAGATAGCAGGCAGAGCTAGCGGCCTTCCGCTACGGTGCCACCATGGTGCTCCCTGGCTCTACTCCGCGTTGACCGTAGCGGGAGGCCGACCGTAGCGGGAGGCTGCTACCTCGTTGATGCTTCTGGTCCGGTGCCGCTTTGGTGGTAGGGTTGGGAGGTCGGCTAGTGCATGCTGGTGGCATCGAGGTGGTGCTTCGGGCTGTGCCGCACTTCTTCCAGCTGTGGCGTCGTGGATGCGTCGGGGAGCGGACTTTTGTCATGGTCATGAGCGGGCTACATGCATGGTGCTGCTGTATCGGGCGAAAGCCTTTACTCACGCCTATTCGGTGGTGCTGGTGGTGGCACCCTTGGGGTGTCGTTTTCCTCGTTGGGGGCACCATTATGAGGCATCATGTTCCTGCAGCACGAGGATCAGGGTGAGGACCCTGTCCATCTGTGGATGTGCGATGGCAGCGTCATTGGCGTTGTGCCCTTCTTGGAGGTGTCATATATTGAGACCCATCTCGTCTTGTGGCAGTTGTTGAAGTGGTTGGTTGGTGGAGGTCGCCCGCGCGCAGTTGCTGAGGAGGAGCGCTCGGTTCGTGTTAGCAGGAAGGTGCGGAGGGCCCATGGGTGTTGGATGCCTTGGGCTGGCACACATGGTGCGGACCTTGGTGTCGGCTTTGTGTTTGTGTTGCTCTCAATGTGGCTTCGGTGCCAAGAATCTTTGGAGCAGCGTTTAGTGTGGCGGGCGGCGAGGTCCTGTGGTGGACTGGTCCGAAATTAATCCAACTTAAGTGCACTAATGACACCTTAGGGCATCCGTACACTTAAATCGAATTAAGCTGGAGGCCCGTCAAGTCCAGCTCGATTTAACCACAGTATTTCTGATCGAAACAACACACTTGCCCGAAGGCGATTCCCAGAGATTACAACATTCCTCAGATTACAACACAGAGTAAGTCATAAATTAGAGTTATTACAAACCGAGCTTAACAGTAAGAAAGAATACTTAAAGTTTGGTTGCAGCGGAAATAACGATGAACTAACGATGATACAAGGTAGCATCACGATGAAGCTAACCGTGACGCTACTTCACACGATCCTCGACAGAGGAGGTGCCCCAACGACGAACCAACCATGAGTCATACCTGAAAAATTAATCAACAAGCAAGGCTGAGTATACTAATACTCAACAAGACTTATCCGTCAGGTGATAACTACTTCACCGACTCCTAGACATGAGAGGCTTTTTGGCTGATAGGGTTTGTTTTGCCAAAAGCAACTAAGAGTGGATCCTTACTTTCAACATTTTAGCATCAAGTTCTAGTATTCTTAATTATTCTAAATATGCATCCTTCCTAAGCAAGCAACTGTTGCAATATAATTATTTTCATACATCAAATTATTCACTCTCACATTCCACTTGTTACTCAATGCAGCACAGCGGTCAAGAAGTCTCATTAACCGTGAGAAGCGGATAGTTCGAACCGAATTTCATAACCTGGCCAGGGAAACCCACACCCACGAAAAGGTCTGCCAAACAAACACATCCCAGTCCGTTGCCCTCGGTCCGCAGTTGGTTTCCACTTCCCACTGCCTTAGGGTAAAGGTTTACCGCACCCGGAGTCACGCATATACCCACATGTGGCCGCATGAGAAATAAATTTCCAAGAACAACAGGCTAATGTTCATCCCTGCATCAATCGGGTAATTGGCTTACCGGTCCCATGGCCCGTGCATGGGTGTGGTACGTTCAAAAACTTGACACACAGAACCATACGTTTCGACCTTAAATCTTTTCACCAACACAGACGGGATATCTACACATATCATCCCGCCCGAGAGTTCTTATGATTCCAACATAAGATAGGGCAAACAACTCCTATATCTCGCGAGTGACAGGAAATCACTCGACTTGTAACGGTCCTAAGCCATGCGACTACCGAACCTGTCATTCTAGTATTTCAGCCAAAGGAACCTATGATTATGCAACTATGGTATCATTCAACTCCTTGAAACGTAAATGCACAAACATATAAGAATCATAATTGCATAATTTAAAAGCTAGGTCATGCTCCGGGGCTTGCCTTCTTGCTCACGGTTAGTCTCGGACTCCGGTCCTTGCTCAAGGTCAATGACGTTCACTTCTCCCTCCTGGGTTCCTTCTTCCGCAGCAGGGACGAGCTCGTAGGTTCCGTCAGTGAGTGTAGCGTCTACATGAGATGCATATGAACATTCAACATTAATTCAAGGCTTAGGCAAAAGCCCGGGGTTTATTGATGGTGATTGTGTCCATATATATAGTTCATGATTTTCTTTCTCTATTAAACAACTAGGGTTGGAATAAACCCTTCGGTGACTTGATGTGACTGATAAATTTTGCAATTAAATATTTCTTTTCAGTGTATAACTTGATTGAATTTTCCAAGGTTTATTGTATTTCCTTTCTTCATTTAAGATTATACCCTTTTGTTTTTCTATTAACCCTTTAAGGCAGAACCTTAATTAATTCAGCCAATTTAGGTTTCAAAATTTAGATGCCACTTGACCAGGGGCTACTCAGTTGTGCAAAAGAGATCTAGCCCAAAGTTTAGTTGGATTTGAGTTACGGATTAATTATCAAAATTGTTTCAATTTTTATTAGCTAGAAACAAGATTAAATCCTACAAAAATAACTAAAAAGTTTCTGTTCACGAGTTTGGATCCAGAGACTAGTGGTACTAGAAGTGACTTTTCTGCCCAAGCTCATCTTAATTTGTTATATGAATATTTTTAATTAAAATCTACACCGAAAAGTTATATGAATTTATTTGACCATTTTAATAGGCTCAAAAATTTGCTAACCCATTTTTCTTAGGTGTTGTACAACTCTAACAAGCCTCTGCAGAATGGGGGTTTATTTTTGCAGAGCGAATTAATTTGCACGAATTAAAACATAAAACAGCATAACATCCACAAATTAAAACATAACTGGAGTTCTACAACATATTTTTGTGCACCCTTTCTACACAGAGCTTGTTACAAACATACTAACAACATATCCAAAACTCAAGTAAAGATCATGTACAGGTTTTGAACTATGATGAAATGTGCTCAAACTGAATTTAAATTTTTGCTCAAAAACTACCCATGCAAATAATAACTTTCTGCCATGAGGTTGTTAATTAAGTCATCACGAGTCCATAGAATTTTAGTTTGCATTTTTCTGAGCTTTCTACGAATTTCTACGAAGTTTTGAACCTACCAGCAAAATAATCAAGAAAAAGAAGAATCTAATTATACCGGGGCCCTCAGATCTATTTTGTTTTCGCGAACAAGTCCCTAGAATTTACAGTCGCCCCCCTAGTCGAAACGAAAAAGATACAACTAGGCCCTTGGGCGGCGGCGGCGCGTACGGCCGGCCGGTTTCCGGCTAAACGGCGGCGAGTCCAGGCCGAGGAAGTGAGGGGAAGTTGACGAGGGCCTCACCACGAGTCGAACGGGGTAGTTCTCGGGGTCGGTTTTGAGCCAGCGAGGTGGTGATGACGGTGGCGGTGGCTTGGCTCGACTCCGGCAAGGTGGACAACAAGCTGCAGTGGTGGAGGAGGTCGGAGAAGCGGTCGTTGAGCACCAATGGAGCTCATGAAAGCTTCTTTGGAGCTCGGTTGAGGCGGAGGAGGTCCGGTGATGGCCGGCGGCATGGAGGTGGCGCACGACAAAAGCTCGGCTCCGTCTCCGGCGAGACCTATAGCCAAAGGCTGGGATTGTGCGGCTCGGTGAACAACCTCGGAGGATGAGGAAGCTAGTTTAGGGTCGATTTGGTCAGTGGTTGGCCGAGGATGAAAGCATCTAGGCCTCTAGTTTAGAGTTTTGGTAATTAATGACAACACCCTAAGGACTAATAGTTTCATTAAGCTTATGAATTAAGGTTAGTCACACGTATTCGATATGGGATACCATAGAGATGATAGTGTATAAAGCGAGAATGCTTCTGCAAAGAAAAGTTGATTTGAAGTGGCAAAAGGCGCAAGGCAAAGGTATAAAGATAGGATTTTCTTTTTTGCCGGTCAAGAGGTGATGAGAAGTAAATTGACCGGTTTTGTAGGCTAGATAGCCGTACTATCAAGAGGGATCAATTTACAATTTCTTGACGAGTTAATAGTGCCACATTGCTCAAAGATTTGGATTTGCATGCATATAGATGTGAATTATTTACAAACTGAAAATATGCTGAAAATGCGCACGACGGACGGTCCGGCTAGACACGGCGGACGGTCCGCCTCTATAAGAAATGTTTCACAGCGCTGGTGTGCTCTCTGGTGGATTCAACTATCAACGACGGACGGTCCGGCCTGTGATGGCAGACGGTCTGGTTTTAGGACAGAGACTCAACGGTTCTCTGGTGGATTTCAAGCTCCACAGCGGACAGTCCGGTCATGGGTGCCGGACGGTCCGCGGGCAAATGTTCGGACATATCCGAACGGTGCCCGTTCTATGTATATACGAAATAAATTGCGGACAGTCCGCCCCTAGCGGGCGGACGGTCTGGTTTTTGAACAATGGTCAGTTCTGACACGCTGTGATGTGACACATAGATGTTGGTTTATAACGGCGGACCGTCCGATTCTGTGGGGTGGACGGTCCGCGTGTTCGCAGAAAACGTGGAGTTTGAACATAACGGTTGTATTTGAGGCACCCCTCTATAAATAGAGGGGTGGTAGGCGTGGGGAGCTTCTCTTGGCTATTCCACTCACTTGAAACACACATTTGAGCTCTCGACTCCCCCTCTCTCACTCACATAGCTTTAGATTGCATTTTTGGTGAGATAGAGAGACATCTAGTGCTAGCATTCAAGGTTTGAGCTTTGGGGCACTAGGAGTTCTTCAAGCAAGGTTGTTGATTTGTTACTCTTAGAGGTTGCCGTCTCCTAGACGGCCTGGAGATTGGTTTTCATTGAGCTCTTCAAGGAGATTATGAAGAAGCCTTTGATTGATTCTTGTGATGAGGTTCATGAGCTTTGCCTCACCGGAGTGGTGAAAAGCATCTCTAGTGGAAAGAGGTTTGGAGCGGTTCATTGATTCCTATACTGACTCATACACCAAGTGGATTATTGGTAGAGGAGCAATTGGAAGCTTTGAATCCACCTCAACGTGGATTAGGGGTGACCGGCAAGTCATCGACACCACGGAAAAAATTGCTTGTGTCATTAGTTATTTCTTTTCCTCATTTATTTACAAGCAATTTACTTTGAGCTTTTCTATATCTAGAACTTGAATTGTATCGTGTCATCCTAGGTTGCAAACCTTTGACATAGGCTAGTTTCATTAGTTGTAGAATTTAGTTTGTGTTTCTAATTAAATTCTCTAGTGTTGAGCTATTAGTTTAAAACCGCCTATTCACCCCCCTCTAGTCGGTAATCCTCGATCCTACAGAGGAGAGCTGGCCACGTGCGAGCTCAAGCTCGGGCGGCCATGGCGGTCTGGCGGAGTGGGGAAGAGGGACGCATGCACGGGAGGCTCGGGCTCTAATGGGCGCAAGGAAGAGGCTGCCCAGGAGAGGCTCGGTGAGCATCTAACGCGGGCGGGGAGGCTCAGCGTGAGCGCGTGGCGTTTAGCGGCCGGCGGAACGCCATTGATGGCGCTCTGCGGCGTGGAAGCGCTGCGGCCAAGCCTAGACGGCGCTAGGCTCTCGCATGCGCGTGCGCGTGGGGATCCAAGGCAGCTGGCGCGCGGCTAAACGAGGATGAGGCGTCACGGGCCGAACAGCGACGCGGCAGCTATGCGCGGGCAGCGACGCTAGTGGTGACGACTGTGCTGTCAGCGCGGCAGGGCTCGTCGGGTCGCGTCTAGAGGCCAGGCGCGTGCGTGAGCTCGCAAGACATGCAACAGGGGGTTGGGCTAGCGCAGGCGAGCAGCGAGGATGGCAGACAGTGGCCGGCGGCGAGCGCGGCGCACGCGTGAGCGCGAGCGTGAGCCCCGTGAGCGCGCGGACGTAGTTCAAAACCAACTTGGTGAGCGAGCTCCAAACTCAAAATTATCGCGTAAAACTCGAAAATGTTTGAAGACGGAAGTTGTGAAGGATTTGTTGGGACACGACTTTTGTTCAGATTGGCATACGAAAAAGTGAATGGTTTGTGCTCAAAACAAAAGAGGCTAAAACGGCTATTTTGAGGTTTTTGGTATTTTTGAGGGTCTAAACTGCAAGAAACTGAAAAAGCTCACAAGAGTGGATTTGCTTGAAAAGTGAAACTACACAACTTTCGTTTTTGGAGATTTTTAGGTTCTGTGTTAAAATTTCGAGTTATGGCTAAGATTCCTTTTTAGCCTTTAAATTGATTTGAATTTTAATTCTCCAATTTACGGTTTGAGATTAGAAACGCTTCGAGAGGGTTTCAAGCTGAAGTTCGAAAAAAGAAAGGTGCTTGGTTTGGTCTCTCCTTCAAACTTCATATTGGCAAAAATTCAAGTTCTTGTATAAAACGTGGAGTTTCCGTTTTGCTCCTTTTTGAAGTGTTTTTAATTTCTATTTGGTTTCTTTCTGTATTTTCTTGAATTATTTCGTTTGATTAACCTTTGTTATACTTAATTATTTGTTTCCAATTAATTAACACCAGAGGTGTTACAGGTCTCCGTACACTTTAAGGTGGTTGCTTTCCAAGAAGTTTGAGACGGTGAATGACGAGAGCTCCCACACATTGAGTGTTAATGGTGTCTACTCTGTCGTTGCGGCGGGCGTGCTTCATGGAGGCGTGGCTGGTGTTGGACATGGTCGTGTGTTGGCATAAGGTTGACAAACCCGTTGTGGAGGGGTTCTGGTTTGCAGCGGGTCGCGGCTTTTGGCGTGGCTCAGCGTTGGTGATGACGGCGCTTTTCGAGGTGGCATACTCTTAGCTCCTCTCCCAGGTTAAGGTGCTGTAGTGTTTTGTTGTGTGCGTTGTTTGCGTGTGTTGTTTGTGTGTACGGTGTTGTTCGCTTCTGCGCGTGATGTATAATTACTTCTTCTTCTTCTTAAATGAACTCTAAAATCGTATGTTTTCATAGAGGGAGGTAGTACTTTGTCGGACTAGAGTTTATGCATTATCATAAGTTGCAGTGCTCGCATGTCATCGGCTTGTTTATAGTCGAACTTCGTCTAAAATGTGATAAACAAACCGTTAGCCATGCCTAGATAAGATTTGGTTTAACATGGAGCTATGGAGGGTGGCATGCATCTCCAACTCCTTTAATTTAAGGGCATATGCTTGTTTTTCTTGGCGCTTTTTATAATTTTTTATTTAATAACTTATGGCCATTATGCGAAAAACAAACAATTGCGACACATGATTTAAGACCTGGAACGGTGCCGGCCGGGATGGCTGAGCAGGCACACCGACACAAACAGTCAAACACAAAACTTCAACTTTGCAATAGTAGTCACTGGTAACAGTACATGCAGATGCTTCCAAAACTTGCACTGTTCAAAGCTTGTAATCTTGCTTCACGGGCGTGGCCGTGGGAGGGAGGGGACGCTGGAAATATATATAGGTGCTGCCCGTCACAAGCTTGCCCTCCTGGCCGAAGCTCACACCACGGCTGTGTTTAGTTGATGAAGGGAAAAGATCTTTTGTTTCTGGGATGCGTGTTATGTGAGGGGGATGAATAGGAAAGGTGAAAAAGGAATTTTTAGGGATGCGTGTTCTGTGAGGGGAATGAATAGGAAGTGCAAAAGATCTTTTGCATCTTAGATAAACAAAGCCCACCTCTCTGGGGAGTCTGAAAACAAGAAGAGCGTATAGTTTAGGAAAAAAATATTGTAGATAAAAAAACACAGTAGATCGTGTTAGAAATCATATTCTGTGACTAAAAGAGATGTGATTAATAGAGAAAAGTTGAATGAATAGTATTTTTTGATAAAGTTGGGTGATCTAAACAAACATTTAAGCATAGAAAGGAGCTGCCATGTTAGAGCAAGTATAGTAATATCTAGTCAGCTAGCTAAATAGATGTTCATATTATCTAAATCCTAGGTGGAAGAGTGAGTAAGGAGGAAAAATCCAGGTGGAAGAACGAGAAAGGAGGAAAAAATGAAACGGGCGTGTCCGCATCCGGACCCCGGAGTCGTTAGCGGACCCATCAGCACATTAATTGACCGTGGTGCCCTTCAAAAAAAATATTTTTGGAATCTATCCTTGCATGTCACGGGGACACAAGAACCCTACACCGCCCAGGGACCCACACATTCCTCCAGCCACGTGCAGGCTCTGGTGACGTGACAGCTCAGGCATTTGGCGCCCACAACTTTCGAACCGAAAAAGTGTCCGCAGCTGCCCATACTACTACTACGTACTAGAAAGCACTACAGTGCCCATGCTTCTACAGCCCAGCCGCAGCAAGCGCCTCCGAGCATCCCAGCAAGAATCATCCGCACATTATTTCATCCTTACATTTAATTACGAATGTAAGAATCTACAGAGTGAGGGACGACTGAGGATATTTTTCTCGACCCTTTAGCTGCTAATGAACCACCGAACAAAAACTTAGTGGGTGCAGCAAATGAAATCAGAGTCACGAGGCTGAAACAAATGGAAGATTGTACGAGGCATTGCATTTGTGCATTAAGACCATTACAGACGACGTTTCCTTTGGTCTTATACATTAATGCACTTTCTAAAAATAGAAATGGAGAAAGAAATACATAGGGGCAACGCTTACCAAAAGAGGGTCTGCCACAAGGACGACGATGATGATAGCAAGTTGTGGGATTGACCAATAAATAAAGCTGAATCCTTTGAAAGGCTGCGGAAGTCTTTGAGAGCTTGCTGAAGAACACACTCCTCTGAAGAACAATGGGCAGAAAGGGGGCGAGCAACGACGACGAGGTGCAGGAGGAGGAGGAGGAGGAAGAAGAGGAGGAGGACGAGGAGGAGGAGGAGGAGGAGAAGAAGAAGAAGGAGGAGGGTAGGTCTCCTCACGTCTCTCAATCCATGTCTACCGCTCGCCCGTAGCTCCGAGTTTCACGTTCGATCTTTCTGTTTCAGATACTGAAGAAGTGAAGAAAAAGAAGCAAGAAGTGGACATGAGAAAGTCGGTGGAGGCACATGTGCCCCGTTATATGAAGAGGTACGGTACGGACAGACCAACAGCAGAGAAGCAGTTGCGTGAAGACTTGGAAGAAGGATTAAGGGTGTGTTTAGATTGGGGAAAGATTCCCCAAAAATACATTGTTCACTAAAAAAACACTGTAGATGAATAGTGATATGTGAGTAGAAGAGGTGGGATGAATAGGGAAAAGTTGGATGAATAGTGGATTTTTGGGGAATCTTTGGGAAACTAAACGGGGCCTAAGAAGGAAAGCGGCAAGCAAGTAAAAGTGTAAGATGTCTGTGCACATTTATTTATCAAGTTTGTTGGCTGAGTTTAGCCAACCTCTTTCCTAAAAAAAAAGTTTAGCCTATTCTGTTTAAGGAATTATTATTCCCTCTAATTATTGTTGAATAAAGTACCCAAAGCTGTTCCAGACCAATCAGCCGATCAGAGTATAAAACAAAAGTCAGAATGCCAAGTGTCACAATGTTCCTAGCTAGTGTTTGGTTCAGATCCGGGAGCAGCCACGTCCCTCCAAAGCTGTTCGGTCGCACGCTGTCTGCTCTCCGTCTCGAGTAGCGAGAGCTCGGTGCTGGTAGGTATCCATGGTGGGCGCTGGGCGGAGCTCTAAGCAGCGGGCGATTCCGGTGGCGGTGGGGAGGAAGACGAACCTGTGCTGTGCAGAGGAGACCCGGGCGAGTGCGGTCTCCAGCAGTGGCGGAGCTGGCAGATTTGTACGCCTAGGGCCACTTTGGCTATGAGATGAGACACCTAAACTATCCAATCACAACAGCGATAGCCTACATAAGCGCTTAAAATGCATGATTTAGATTTTATCTCACTTTTAGATCTATTTATACAACAAAATTTAACAAAAACATTAAGTACATCAAAATATACCTAACCTGTGCTTCAATGCTCCCTCGTTTCCTTGCGCTCGGCGATTCCATCAGTCCGACTCGGCTCTTGCCCTCGCCGGGCCGTCTCCGCTCGCCGCTGCGTGCCTGCCGCTGCCCGCGGTGCCGCTGTGCCTGCGCGTCTGCACTTCCACCGCAAGGAGATGGATAGCCGGGGCAGATGATTTTCAGGGAGAAGGGAGGAGGCCGCCAACAACCGGAGCTGCAGTTCTAGACGCCGCCGCCGCAGGGGACGCAGACCGAGAGAGAACAGAGGAGGAGAGAGGGGGCCGGGCGGGCGGAGTTGGGAGACGAGAGGGCGAGCGCTCGAGGCCCCGTCGGATGTGTAGGAGGGCCGCGCTGGTGGATTGCTGGGCTGGAGGCCTGGAGTCGAGTTGGGCCGCAAGTGACTGGGGCCATTCCACTCAAATATGTCATGGGCCAACGAAAAATACAGCGGGTATAAAAGGATTTTTGGGCCACGGCCCTAGTGGACCTAGGCCCATATCCGCCCCTGGTCTCCAGGCCTGGGCGGCTGGGGCGGACCAAGCCACCAAGGCTGGAGCTCTCTACGGAGTAGGGATGAAAACGGACGGGAAAAATCCCGTTTCCGTCCGTCCGTTTTTTATATTTATCCCGTATTTTTAGTTATATAGAAATGGGACGGAAAAATGGGATGGGAAACGGGATGACAACAACCGGGAACGGGACGGGAAACGGGTAAGGGTGTATCCCGCCCGTATTAGCGGGATCCTGTTTTCAACCGGGATTTACCCGTTTTCATCCCGTTTTGATTCTATCCGGGATGGGCCAAATACACCACAGACTTATCCCTCGGCCCAAGAAGCAAGTTTCAGAGCGGTGCAGGCCTGAATTTGATAAAGGACCATTGCTGGCGCAGAACTGCAGAACGGCCGTTCATTTGCTTCCTGCATGCTGCTCACCGTCACGCTCATGCTAGCTTTTTTTCTAACCTTCCAACTAGGTGTGTTGTAGACATCAGCATGTCTTGCTGCACGGCTAATGGTCTGCTTGCAGGCGGCTCTTGAAGAATGCGCTAGACATGCACAAGTTGAGCAGGAACGTTGATAGTGATAGTGTGAAAGGATGTAATGGCCCTGTGTTCCTGCATGACCATGAATTTGCTGACGGCTATATGTATGAATATTTTGGCAAATTTATGTGTATGTGTGATGCATTGTGAGCCATACATTATGTATTGTATGATCCCGGCTTGAGTTCCCGATTCCCGTCCATTTCCGGCATATTTCCGTCCATATTTGTCCGTTTTCGTATAACCGTTTATCCCGGTTCCCGTTCCGCCCCCGGCTGTCCCGTTTCCGTTCCTAGCCCGGTGAAAAAATACGGCAACGAAAATGGGTAAGAGGTTTTTCCGTCCGTTTCCGTCCGTTTTCATCCCTACTACGAAGCTCCTCCAGCGGGGCGGGGCCAGTAGAGAGATGGAGCTCAGCCGGGGAAAAAATAAACAGACTGACCCATAGGGCCCGCAAATGACAGTTAGGGTCCACCGTTGACCGTGCTAACGATATTAGAATGTCATCCATCCTCCTCCTTTTCGTCCTACAAACCATATAAAAATAAAGGAATGAACACATTCCTCTAACCAAACACAAAGGTAGTATTCATTCTATCCCAAAAAATAGGGATGAAACCATAAGCCAAACAATTGTGTGCCTTATATTCCGTGTATGCCAAAAACAAATCTAGAATGGACCACGAAAAAAAAATCCTAACGTTCCTAAAGGGAGCCAAAGCTCAAGACGATGTACTGTGCTATACCACATTTAACTTCTCACTTAACCAAAAAAAAGAAAGAGTCCGGGAATAAAGATAGTATAATGCATGAAATGGAAAACGTATATATAGACTAAAAAGAAGAGATTAGTTGTAAAAATGAGCACAACAAAATATCTAAGTACTCTACATTCTTCATGTTGAGCCCCATCAACAAAGTGAAGACACGCAAACATCTTTTTCAGGATTTGTTCTCAGTTAGAATGAAAGGAACCAATCGACAATATGTAAATAACGGTGCGTTTAGTTAACAATAGATTCCCCAAAAAAATACTATTCATCCAACTTTTCCGTATTCATCCCATCCCTCTTACTCACAGAATATTATCCATCTACAGTGTTCTTTTGGTGAGCAGTGTATTTTTGGGGAATCTTTCTCCAATCTAAACACACTAACTTCATTCCACAGTGAAAGGGGAACAAGCCGATTCGAGCTTTATAGCATGCCTGAACCAGCTTCCTAGTATTTAGTCGTTTGGCGGGCATAATGCGTTAATGTGTTGTAGCTTGTTCATTGTCGCAACATAAATATTGATAGCATTGAACAGTCACACAACTTAGTACCATTTGCGTAAGCAAATTAGAGATGATGTTATAGAACAGTGTGATCAATTTTCATTTGCTTGTTGGGCCTTGCCGCGCTACACCTTTTACCCAAGGAGGTAAGATGTCAATTAAATCTAGACCCTTTATTATAAGTTAACATATCATGTGAAAACCAACTCCTCCGTGTAAACTATGAAAACTTTAATCTGGACCACACGATGTTGATCCAAGGGGGGCTTAGGGGAGTGGGAGGGGTGATTTGCAAAATCACCATAATATGGGAGGGGTGATTTGCAAAAGTGCCTCTAATCACCCTTTGCCAATCACACCTTCCACCTCCCCTTAGCGTCGTCTCCTTAGATCAACATCGCGTGGTCCGGATTGAAGTTTCCATAGTTTTGAACAAAGAGGTTGGTTAATTTGCACATGATACATTGCCTAGTTATAAAGAACAAATAAATAAATGAAGTGTCTAACTCCTTCTAAGGTATCAGAGATTTTGTTTTTCCATGAGTCACCATTGACGGTCGTTGGATCTAAATCCAACAGTCCACTCCTTCACCGAGTCGGCCTGCCCAGCCTTCTATGGCCGGCGGTGAGCACTGCCCCCTAGAACCCAAAAACTCTAACGACGAAGCCATAACCTGGCCATAATCTCGTCGGAGTTGGAGAAGAAAGGGAGGACGGGGAGAAAAATCTTTAACTTTTTGGGTGACTTATGGACTGCAAGATGCAAATCACCTTATAACTAATAAATGTCAAAACATATATTCCCTCCATGCTATTTTGATAGTCATATTTCATCTTGACATGATTACAAATGAAATCAATCTTCCTTATCATCTAATTAATACAATATAAGGCTTTTTTTATTGCTCGTCCAATGTTTTTGCGGGGGAATTGCTATTGCCCATATCAATAGGACTATTATTTGCGAATATTTAAGTTCTGGAAAGGAAAAAGTCCAAATTACTCCCCTCAACTATAAGCAAAGTCCACGTAACCCCTTAAACTATCTATTGCTTTATTTTACCCCCCCTAAAGTATGTCATTTGGCCTATTTTATCCCCTAATGTAATTTGTTTTTTTATTTTACCACATACAAATGTCATATTACCTTCAAGTTTTGGGAGATGATAGTAGACATCATAATGCATGAGAAAAATATAAAATTATTTTTCTTTGTTATTATATAAAAGACTAATGACAAAAAATTCATAATATATTTTTTGACATACATTGTGATGTTCACTACAATCATACAATTTGAAATTAAAATTCAAGTTGTGCATGGAGAAATAAAAAGACAAATTGTATTAGAGGGTAGAATACACCAAGTGGCATAGTTTAGGAGGTAAAATAAACCAAAAAATAGTTTAGGAGGTTATGTAGACTTTGCTTTTAGCTGAGGGGAGTAAGGCCCCACCGTCAGTTTTGGCTCTCGGTTGTAAAAAGCCAAAGACCTCGCGGCCCATGTAACAGAGCAGTGGCGTTGTTTGTTTATGGTCCACATGTGGTATTTTTTTTCTTCTTTAGCTCATGCGTCCAGGCCCAAGTCCGGTGTCAACGTCGCCACCATCGATGACCACGTCGGCGTCGCTGCCACCTGCCGGCATCACCGTGGCCCTCGCCGGTGCTGTACCTGTTTGTCGTGCTGACTGCCATGCTAACGCTCATCACGCTGGCGGCTACTCATCCTCGCTGTTCCTATTGGAAGATCAACAACTACCTCGGCGCCGGCGGTGCCGCCGAAGGCAACGGCTCCAAGTCGCCCGCGGATAGGGGCACAACACAAGGGCCTCGCTCCAAGTCTGATCACGTGGGCTCCCGTCTTCAAATTAGGTAATATAGTTTATTTTCCTCATTGTGTTATATACATCGGGAGCTAGTTTGGCCATTGACCCAATCTGATTTAAAATGAGAAATCGTAGTTAGTAATGCCTCATTTGAGCTTTTCGTTCTATGTCTACTTGCACGAAAATTATATGCATGTACTCTCATTAGACAAAAATTCTTAATGTATTGCCTAATTCTAGCGTATTGAGTTTGTACGCGTGTTCAACTTGAAAGAAGACATGTATACCCCTCCGTTCATTTTATATACCATGGGAGGAAAACAAATACTTGAAGCTCATTTGCTCCTAGATAAGGCACGAGGCGAATGTATTCGTCCATCTTACCAACGAGTTTCTGGCACTAATTGGACAAGTAGCCAAATACAGAGAATCAATATCTGTACCTATCAAATCTACATAATCAATGTTGAATATCTATTATACATATATGATTTATCTCAATACCCGATGTATATCCGAAATATTTTATATCATTCGTATCAGAGTCTAAGTCAATGCAAAAATAAATATTGGTACAATTGTATTTAATCCGTTTTCATCTTAGATATGTAGTATGGCTCAAAATTTGACTGATCTAGGAGCAGGTAGCGACCCGTAGCAACGCACGGGCATTGTCTATAATCTATTAAAGAGAGGTAGTAGAGATCCACAAGCAATCCACATAGGCATCTTTGGCCTACGTGGCGATGCCAATGTGGCAATAAATTACAAGTTACATACCGTTGGCAAGGACAAGGACATCGTCAGAGACGAGGATGAGTGAGAAACAAAAGATAAATAGGCCTTTTGCAAATTATTGCCACGCTGGCATAGCCAAAGACAAAAGATGTCTATGCTTATGGACCTCCACTACCTCTCTTTAATAGATCATGGACCTAGATGACTGGTTTTTTAAGTTGATGGATCTATATAAGACTTCATAAAAAGTTAACAGGCCTACAATGAAATTCACTAAAAAATAAAAGGTAGACGGGAATGCTTGCCAGACAGGTTTTAATCAGCAAGCCTAAGAAATAATCAATTGCAGTAATAGATCATTCGTATTTACATGATCACGTGACCAAATGAATCACTTTAAACTGACAGGTGCTCATCTATGGTAACTCTTGTGCCCCTTGTGCTACAAGTTGAACTCACCAAAAGCAGTGCTCAGGCAAAGCCAATCCCCTGCCCTTGATATATTCGTCTCGATGAGCATCCCACATAGCCTTAGCCAGTTGATCTCCTGTTAGTCCAGCAGCAGTGTTGTTTGCAAAAGCCCTCCTGCTCAAGACTAGCGTCCTCTGGAGACCTTGCATGGTCCTCATTGCAGTTACCATCTTATCCATATTTCCAAAGAATGTGGCAATGTATGCATCACTGTTGACTGAAACGTAATAGTCAAGAGCAGCTTTTGTATTTCCATGCATCCTCTCAAAATCTTCATGAGTCAAGAGAGATGACTTTGTGTATATATTTTTGTAAACAGAAGTGAAGCCCTCAAATTCCATAAGCCCGTCGCCAGCAGCTAAATAAATGTTTGTGTTTGTAGGAATGCCTAATGCTTGGAGGATAAATGCTGTTTCTCTTGGTGTCAGAGGGGCACTTGCCGCGATTCCTCCACAGGCGGGCAGCATCACCAGTCAATACCTTTCTACCCTCCCCACGTGCAGCTTCAATGGAGTCCAGTGATTTGAAGAAAGACCAGTGTATGCACACCGACTGTAGGCAACCATATCTGGTTCAAATCTCAGATGAAGGGATAAGAAGGGTTTGGTATAGTATGGAGAAGTTTAGTAGCCTTGGATTCCACTTTTTTGTTCAACCTGAGCGCATTGTAACAACCTTGGCAATAAGAAGCTTTTGCATATGAGGGATTTCTGAAAATACAGGGTAATAGAGAAGTTAGGCACAGAATCAACCCCCAAAGTGAAGATCTAACATTGCTAGGTCACAAAGCCAAAATCTAAGACATGAGAGCTGGTGGCATGTACCTAAGTATTATTTGAAGCAATGGTAAATACTGAAACAGCAATTGAAGCGATGGTAATAACCTAAATTTTCCTAAACTATAATGTGCACTTCCAACCCAGCAAAGCTTTTAGTTGTACAGTGCTAATAAAATATGTACATACTTACACGTCATCACCCTAATAAGACAACAAATAGCAGACATGATTCAGATGTCATGCAAAACAGTGAGGAGCATAAGGCCTCCTCCAACAAGGGGAGACGTTGCTAGCTAGAAGATTACTTTTAATCTATGAACAGTGCAAAAAAAAACACATCTCGCTAGCACTGAGGTAATCGTCTATCTCGCATGGACCCCGATACTCTTCCCTCTAACATGCACGGCTCCCAAAACGGTAACTACTCTGTTACCCGGCCTTCTCTCTCCCCACGTCTGCAGGCTCCGTCTCCAGCTTGCTGGAGAAGGCCCAACATGTGGAAACAAATTCGAGCACAATGACTACGGCCATTATGTGATGAAAATGAACAGCATATGCTAGGGACCAACTAGATGCTTGAGAAATACCTATCTCTTCTTTGATTTATGGAAGGTGTCAGTGAGATATACTGATGCTCCAAGAGATCGGAAAGCACTGTTTCAACATAATCAAAATGTGCTTTCCGTTTGCTGCAGTCAACCTTAAACGGCTCTTTGGATGCTATCTCAGCTGAATCTCCTTCACAATCTCTACATATCCTCTGGTCTGCTTCAATGAAGTAATCAACATCGAAAACATCTGCAAAGCCACTGACAGAACAGTTCAATAAGAACTAACGTTACAGACAGAATTTACAACTCACACACCCGTTCTTCCTTGTGTGGGACATACCAGACTCGTTCCAATACGCAAGGCAACCTCAAAACTTGGGCAGAACCATTGTGGCGTTCAGGAGGCGTGCCAATCCCAATTCCATCGCCATAAGCTGCCAGAACAATCACCATTTGGATCACTGATGCCCCCTTCAGAACTCCAAAAGTGGATAATATAAAAAAACAAAAAAAAACAAAAACAAAACCCACATCTGCTTTATAGAACACCACAAAAACTTCTGAAAATTTAGCACTGTCAGTCTCAGAGAGTCGTGCTCCAAGCAGTGTGGTTACGGTACCGACAAACCAGAGCATGTTTGTGGTATACCATTTTACTCTAGAGGTAGCAGAACAACTAAAAATCTAGATGATCTGACTGCACAATACAGGAGGTAAAATGGCATCGAGTAAATGGAGGAGGAAACTCTAACCGAGATGCTTAACCTACATCGCGTCGCAGCTGGTTAGAGCCCGCCGTAGCAGTCGATTTTACGTATCCGTTCTCCTCAACGGAGCTGCACAAGAGGAATAAACCAGCCAACAATCAGTCTCGTCAAGCATAGCTCCATCACACTAAACCAAAACACCAACAAAAACAGACGCGAAACAAGCGAGTGCTCACCAGCATTGGCCCGTCTGCCACCACCTGCACGGCCGCCCACTCGACCAACCGCCGCTGCGCCCATATGAGCCGGGAGCCCCGAAGGAGCAGCTCTCTGCGGCGAACCGAACGGAGATTAGCAATGTGGCTAGAAACGTCATAGAGGATCTAGAGCAGAAGACGAAGGGCCGAGGCGCGTACCCGGCGGCGGGAATGCCGACCGAAGGGGGGAGCGGGCGGGCGAGAGCAGGAAGTAGAGGACGGGCGCGAGGAAGAGCGCCGGCAGGAG